>OU343114.1:78997730-79610543 GCA_910594885.2 Bibio marci
TATTATTGTAACCTTTTGGATTGGCTGGATAAGTTCTTGAGAAAAAGACCTGCTTGTATTCACCAGATTTGACACCTTCTCTGACTTTCTTTCTGAAAAGCGTTTTACATCAAATAATAAAGCAATTGCAGCTGTGGATCGATATTTTGCAGTAAAACTTCCGAATTCACAGAATTTTGTTGAGAATTTTTCAGAGTTCTTTCGTATGATGAATTCCTTTTTACTACAATACATACAACCAAATGTGTGTATGGTAACAAAATTATCTAACTCACTATGTTTATTCTTTTCAAATCTTTCGTATTTATAAACTTTAACTTTTTTTATAAACATAGTATTAGTATGCATTTTATTTATTGAAATATGAATATTTTTATAAATTGTATAAATTTTAACAAATATTTACATTTATTTATATATAAATGTTATATGCACACCCGCTGTTTCTAAAAAGCCTAAGCCATTGATAGTATTACTGCATGAATATAAATATAGTATTTGTCCCACATATACAATAGAAATTGACTGTTGCATTGGGTTGGGTAACAACAATGTAAATTCAATTGAACGATGAATTTATATAAATGTGCGAACTGTTTCTGGTGATAATGTTAGGCTATATATCCGTTGAGAGCTGCAAAGGATGATGTACTCTGATGTATCATAGCTTTTCGGTACCATACAACAATTAATCGCATTGAATCAAGAACTGAAACAAAACCATTGAAAACATTCGGAAAGATTATTCCGCAGCCTATATATAATAACATTAGAAAAAATATGTTTTTCAAAATCAGTCAATTAGAAAACTTTAGATGCTTTTGTCCAAAGAAAATCTTACTACTCAACCCATCTTATTCACGTATCAGATATTTCTCGATTAGATTACAAATTATTTCGATTGATGCAGGCAGTAACGTGTCACTGCAGAATTTAAATTCTATTGAAAAAATGACAAAAAAAAAATGAATTGATGGCTCTTTGGCTGAAAATATGGTAAAACGAGTGTGGTTAACGATAATTACATTTCTATCGTATTTCATTTTGTAAACAAACAAAAATTTTTTTTAATTACTCAAAACAAAGGGATGAAGTTATGTTTTGGTAGACTGTTTTTGAAAGAAAAAAAACAGTCTCTATATAATTAAAATAAATTTGTATAAAACAAATTTATAAATAATGTAACAAAAACTAATAAAAAATTAAATGCAAAAATTTTTACAATAACTATTTTATACTAATAATTTAAAAAGAAAATGAAAACATTAAAAACGGCTGATATACACCGTCTGTTCGAAAAATAACCGGTATGATGGATTAAGATAAAAGCAAATAATTTATTAATTTTTTCAAGAACAATTTTATTTATTCGAAATTTTCTTTGCGTAAACTGAAATAAATCAATGTTCAACAAGTGCATCATATTAATTTTTTATCTGTATGTTGTTGAGAATGGTTGCGTATTCATACCACTTCGTCGGTACGCCACGAAATCTTCCAGTAACGATATATACGGGTGTGATGTACCACGGTTTTCCAATTGGAGTTTGCATCGATTGTAAAATGTTGGTATTTATAACACCATGCTTCATCACCAGTTACAATAGTTTTTAAGAAAATATTATGATTACAAAACAATCTTTGGTGCATTTTGGAGTTTTCTCCGGTAATTGTGGTGGATGTTCGGCCAAGACATTCATAGTCATTCACATCTTCTACGCCGTCTTTGATGACAAATCACACTGAAGGAAATGTCATATGAAACTTTGTTAGTTTGTTGAGGTCAGTTGACATAAATCAATCACCAGCTAATAGTGATTTCATATATTAATTAGTCATTCCGATAAATTTTAGGACCTACGGTGTATACATTTATAAATCTTATTTTTTACATTCATGTGTATACATATATTTTAATTTATTTACTTAACAGCACACATTTCACAGCTTTGCATTCCAATTGCTTAAAAAAACATTGGTACAAAGATAATGCATTATCATTGAATTTTATATATATTTTATATAATATATGTTACTTTATTTACTCGTCCCTCTACACATAAGAAGTATTTAAATTACAAATTTATATTATAGAGAAGAGCTTTACACATAATACAATATTATTTAAGGTAATTTACTTAATAATTCTATTTATATGTACATCTGTGGATTATTATTATTATTATTATTATTATTATTATTATTATTATTATACAAAATAATATATCCATAACATATACCTTTGAATGAATGTTCAATTAGTGTTTTCCATTACGTTGTTCTATATCTTTATATACCAATGTATGGTATATAATTTTACATATGTAATATTATTATTATGAAACTATGAAATGCAATCCATATAATATGTATATATAGGAATAAAGTAATAAAACCTAAATGAAAAATGAGAAGAAATCACTTACATTAGTAGTGCTTTTAACATGGTGATTTTCTTTATAATACCCATTAGTTTTTAATTTAATTTTTTCTGTTTTGTACATAATAACTATTCCAACAATGCTATTACTATCAAAATAAACCCACAGTTACAATTCCATTTATAATATATAAATTATCAATTGACTATAATATATATGTCGCCTTCAAAGTAATCCACCACGCGACAGATGAAATGCACTTATGTGACAACGTTTAATTCATACGACCACTTTCAAAGCCCGAATACAACTTGTTTTTTTTTTTTTGTTGTTGCTTTCGTTAGAGTATGGCGTACGATCACCATATAACATTTCTGTACCATATTCTGTGTACATATCACAGAGAGTTATTGTTAAAACAAAATTTAACACAAATTCATTTAATCAATAATTTACAATCAAACTATTGTATATGAAATTTTGAAGGAATTTCAATTACCAGCGAGTATATACCAACGCAACTATATTTTAAGTTCCGAATTTTAATTGGAAGTGACTGGGTATTTTTTTGGTTAGTGGCAGTATAGATAAAAAAAAGCAAATAATTATTTATTGCGTATGTATTCGTATTTATACAACAAATACAATACCTATTTTTTTTTTATTAACAATTGTTAAATTAATACATATACATAGTTTACTTTTGGATTCGGTAGAATTGTTGAGAGAATTTGATTTGATATGGTATTATATTAAATTTATTAATATACGCATCATATAAAGAACAATATTATACAAAAGGATTCTGTTTATGTATTCTATTCATATTGCCAATATGCATTATATGTATAACATATACTCGCCTATATTTATGTGCAGTATACAAGTCGAGCCATTCCTTATTATATAGCCCATATATTATTACATTACATTGAAATTAATTTATTCGTATGCATACAGTGAAAATCCTTAGACATCGAAAAACATGTTGGGAGTGGGGGAAAAAAAAACTGTAGATTGACGAAACATGTGTTCGTGCCAAATGCTGGTAATAATAGCGCCAGGCAGGATTGTCTCATAAATTCAATTTGAATGAAATTTTGATAGCTTTGATAGTTACTCGCATCAAAATGATATTTAAAGGAGCATTCGAATACAACATAGAAATCTATAAATTCTAAAACCGGCAGTACCACAATAATGTGTTTCATAACATAAAAAATTGACTGTGGTCGTCAGGGTATTAGTATTAGTAGGTCTTAACTAAGAGACGAATCGTGAAAAATATATTTCAGATTGCAATATTACTATATTTTTCTGTTCGATGAGTTAAAAGTAGACTATATTATGAAAAAAAAATTGGAATGTCCACTTACTAAATTTACAGGAAAATCGACTTTTAAGAATTATTATCTTTCTTAATTACCGGCCATAGTTTTAACGGATTTTCAGTTTTGTATACAGAATTGTAAATTGTATTCAATTTCTAATATTTCATAGAAGAACTATTTAAAATCGATTCACATGTTCAAAAAATATGACCGATTCGCCAATCGATGGCAGAGAAAATTTTTAAAGAAATTTGTGTACCATTATTTCGTGTAAAATTTCAATGACATCAAATGGAAAATCGGTCATATCTTTTGAACACATGAATCGATTTTAAAAATCTCTTCTATCACAGATTGGAAATTGATTATACTTTTGCAATTATGTATACAAAACTTTGCAATTATGTATACAAAACTGGAAATCCGTTAAAACTATGGTCCGTAATTAAAAAAGATGATAATTTTTAAAAGTCGATTTTCCGGCAAATTTAGTAAGTAAGGTCATTCTAAGAATTATCATCTTTTTTAATTACGGACCATAGTTTTAACGGATTTTCAGTTTTGTATACAGAATTGTAAAGTATAATCAATTTCCAATCTCTGATAGAAGAGATTTTTAAAATCGATTCATATGTGCAAAAGATATGACAGATTTTCCATTTGATGTCATTGAAATTTTGTATGAAATAATAATTTCTTTAAATTTTCTCTGCCATCGAATGGCGGTTATCGGTCATATTTTTTGAAGGCGTGAATCGAATTTAAAAATCTCTTTGGAAATTGATTATTATTTGCAATGCAGTAAGCAAAAAGGGAAATCCGTTAAAACTATAGCCCATAATTCAAAAAGATAATAATTCAAAAAAGTCGATTATCCCAAAAATTTTATTCGGTCAACACCCTCATTTTTTCCCATAATTTAGTTTAATTTCACCCAGGTTATAAGAAAAATATAACGATATTGAAAACTGAATGCTATTTCTTAGCCTTCGCCACTGTCTTAACTTAAATTTGGTCTGGATTGAGACATTTACTGTGAAAAATTGTGGTATACTAGTTATTTTAATTAAAACATTTTTCTTCACTCTTCTTCCATCTTACTGACACAATGTGGTGTTATCGTATAAAACAATGCATCTATTCAAATTTCGCAATTCTTTAACATTTCGAAACCGTGTATACGGCAGCCAAACCGAACAAATGATAATCAGAAGGCGCTATAGCTGATGAGTACAATGTTGATGGTTCGCTTTGGTGTTTCCCTATTATTATTATGCCATTAAGTTTTGCCAATGTGTATATTAATATTTTTATGTTAAATTTCAGTTTTATAAATTTTTAGTGTATAGCTCAACAAACAATAACGCAGAAAAGCTATGCTATGCTACATTTACATATATATGCGCCAGCTATATTACATATTGTGTATATAATACATAAAAGGCATTTATGTAAAATTGTATATTTAAAGAAGGCATCGTATATGCAAAAAAAATAAAGAAGTGAATTATGTGTTATGGCAATAAATAAATATGTTTTTAGTAAAATACAATATAAGATCGCATATAACTATTCTTCGTATTTCTGTGATGTTGCTTTTATTATTTTATTATTCCTTTATTATTATTACTATTTTAATTTTACCTTTTTTGCTGCTTATACATATATTGTATAGACATTGGTTTTTACCTGTGTGAGATTACGTGCTTGATTACAGTCATAACTTTGACCATTAATGTAAATGAAATCGTACTGTATATATAAATTTATATTGTATATTATGTATTATTTGTATATATATCTATCTACAATATAATAGAATATTGTATAATTGCAAATATGTATATAGTTTAATATATGCAAAAGCAATAATATTGCAGATTATAATAATTATATTACTTGTGTTTGTGTATATGTGTTACAATATATAGTATGTTTTTAATGTTATATATATTTCATCATAAGTACTTTATGTTATGAATATATACAATTTTCAAATATAATTTATACACATAAACATAACCGACACACATATATGAATATTTAATTATTTTCTTTATATTAAATGAGGTTGAAGTGGATGGAATCCATGTATAGAATCAAGGGAATCATTATAAATTAATCTGTCGTATATTACATGTTATACATTTAAATTCAAATATTGTATTATGTATACACATATATTTTAATAATAACCTTAAATTTTCGAAATTTATATACACACATTTATTTTATACATTTTTCGCCATAGTGGAACATAGTCGTGCGAAGTGAAATTTTGTTATGTTAATTATTTAAATTTTTGAAACTTGTACCACTCCACATTCATTTCATTCCTATATAACAAATATATATATAGGAAAATACTTTATAGTAATTTGTATAGTAATACGTTTTTTGCTGCTCTTTCTTGACTTATATATACAGAAAGAATTAAGATTTTATTTTTTTTTTCCCTAAGGCCAAACAATTGTCGTTTTTATCTCCTGAAACAATATATTGTATTCTTTGTAAACATTTCAACTATGATGACTATAAAAAGGGGGAAAAATTAATTACCGATACTTACAATTAGAGAAGATCGCATGTTATCCATTTACTGGAAACCGGTATACATATATACGACTCCGGACCAACGAAAGTTAAACGAGAAGCAAACCATGAAAAAAAAAGTATATAGATCCAATTAAAAAGTAACGTCAAAATAATGAAATATTAATTAATTTTGCTCCAAAGGACATGGTTCATTGTTAAAATGAAATAACATTTATTAAATCAACGAATAATTCATTAAAACATAATATCGAAAATTAATGTTTTTCAATGAATCATCATTTCGTTGGTTTAAAGAATTGTATATTTGTTTTAATGAATATTATTCATTTTTTCAACGTGTTTTGTTTAATAACTTATTATTCTGCACATTAGTTAATTATTGATCGCGAATTCATTCATTCAATAAACAAGTACATTAAGATAATTTCTAAAAATGAAAAATATTAATGAATTATTCATTGAAACAATAAAAAATGCGGGGTTATAAACGCTATTCATTGAAATAATGTACAAATTTATTTTCAGTGGACCGTGCAAGATTGTCGGCCCATTCACTTTTCCCATACAACAATACCTCTATATTTGCTGTCAAAACAATGCAATTTTATTTTGTTTACATGACAATATACATTCATTTAACAACACCGATCTAATTGTAATCTTATTGAGTGCCATCAATACAACCTTACTGTCGGAATATACATTAACGTAGAATATAGGTTAATAATATAATTCCTTTTATTTATAATTTTTTATTTTTGTGACCTGAACATTCCATCATAAAAATTGTTCATATAATTACATATAATTACTTACAAAATTTTGTATTGAAATGACGAATAAACTAAAATCTATAGAATCCAGTTTAAAAACCTCACTTAAATTTATTATTACTATGTGGGGGGCGGGGAACTTAACAATCAAAAGAACATAATCTCAGAATATATGCATTTCATCAGAATCGTCTTATGAAATAAATAAATTTCTCAGGTTCCTATATATTCTTCGAATGTTTTTTTATATATTCAATATATTGTTAAAATCTTTACTAATACTAATACTAATACTTGGAAATGTTATAACAATAAAAGCAAAAGTGTAACTATAAAAAATGTACTGATACGCATTTTGCAATAATATATATAATATATGTAAAATAATAGATCTGCGAACACAAAGTGAATTGAAATGGAAATGAAATAACAATTTTTTATGTATCGTATGTGGGATGTTCAAAAATTTCGACCAAATGGAACAGAAATAAACATATTTTTATGTTGTTTAAAATCATTTTATATTTCAATAAATTCTGCCGTAACACACTAATGAATATAAGTTTCAAAATCCCTTATTAAAATAATGAAATTTTGAACGGTCTGACAAAAATCAAATACTTATTGTTTATACAATTGTTTTTTACGATTTACAGATGAAAGTTAGCGAGTAGCTAAATCCTGTGAATAGGCTGTAAATGTTTGTTTCTTTTGCAAACCAGGACGCTTCTCAATAATTTTTACATACAGTAGTTCGAAAAATATTCATATATATTCTCTGGTTATTGTTTTATTTTTCTCAAGATAATCAATCATTAAAATATCTTTTGTTGAATCAAATTGAATGTTTTTTATTTTGTTTACACCACGTTATAGCCATATATTATTTTGCCTGCTCATTGGATTCAGGTTTGTAGTGGTGCAAATCTATGTATCGTCCACTTAGCTATTTATTATGACGGACGAAATCCTGTTGTTTGTTCTTCAAATCGATCAAATGTTATTCGGACAGTTTAGAATTAGAATTGCTTTTTTATCACTTGATATATAGCAAACTGTGATTTAAAGATTGTTAAAATTCGGGATTGGAAGACATTGACTGCGGATAGGTTAGGTTGGAAAAGCGTGTTGGAGAAGGGTAAAACCGCACCCGGGTTGTAACGCCATGGAGTAAGTAAGTATATAGCAATTACGGCGGCATTCATCTATGCACAAAGTTTCTTTTTCATATATCACTCAAATGTTCAGTTAAAATTTTCCGATCCAATCCAGTTGGGTGAGATAGCCTATATATAGCATCAACAATCTCATGCACTTTTAATCGACGGTTGTCCAACATCACATATGTAAGAGTTTCTCTTAACATTACATTTTAAAAAATAAATCTTATATAGATTTTCGGCAGCTGCTTTTATCCACAAATAAATTCATAGATCGACTGTTCTGTATATGGATGTCGTTCCGAGAACTATTTGAACACTCCGCGTACATTTAATATACATATATATATATATAGAGGAGTCAAATCACGGTGATTGCTATATAGTTGCGATCACATATATAATATATTATTTTATAATCCAGTCAGCAGCTAGAGAATATATACCAAGATTATTATTATATTATTATTTTGTTTATTATAAAAATTTATTTATACCATCATGAGCATAATATGATTAATGGTAATAATAATATAATTTTTTGTATTGTTTCTTTTTCCTTTCCATTATTATTTATTAACATATATAACACAACACACAACATACAATATACAATATATATAATTTCGAATATATGCAAATGCATTTTATATTTATTATAGGGTTGCTGTTATCCCACGTGATCACGATAAATATTTTCGTTTTAAAAATATATGTGTATGTCATTTAAAGAACTTTTGTATATGTGTAAAATTCAATTTAATGCCAATTTGACATAAATCTTTAATATACTTGTTGATTTCGCAACCATTTATAGTGGCAACCCTAAATGTTTGCCCCGTATATGTACACACAAGTATGTGCATATATAAATATGTTTCACAATGTATGCAACATATCACGCATCGCATTCTTATATACGAGTTCGAGTATTCATAATTTGTTTTATTGATTTATTTAAATTAGAAAAAAATTATCAATTTTGTATTTTTCCTTTTTGTATTTTATTTAATTTATATTTCCATTTTAAACAATATAACAACACGGCACAGCAAACCATCATCAATATATAAAACAATAATTTTTTCACTTATTCGTACTGACACACACACACACATGTTTTTAATATAAAATATATTTACTTCTTTCTATATATATATAGGAATTCGATAACAGTTCTTGACAATGTAACATAAAGTGGAACAGATTGTTGATCACGAATTTAAATTAAAAATAAATTATTCATTTTGAATGAAAAATGGAGAAATTACTTTTATATTTGAATTAGTTTTATAAATTACAAGTGAATATAGTTATTAAAAAAAACAAAAAAACTATATTACAAAATATTGTTTAAATTGAATTGAAATATTGTTATATCGGGTATTTGTATAAATTGTACAAACTTACAATAAATTAGTTATGATATTCTATGTTAGGTTATTTAGTTTTTATATGCAGAGGAAGTCAATATTGACTCTATTTATTAAATAAAAAAAAATTAGTCTCAACATTTAAATTTTTACCAAAAATATAAAATACTTTATGTATATTTGAAAGGCACCGACATATTTTTATATTATATAAATAAATAAACTATAATAACCTACCATTCAATATACCAATAATAATTATCTTCACATACCATTTGATTATGTTTTATACAACTACCAGTTATAAAAATGCTATAATTATATGAAAATGGTGTTAATTTTAAATTTTAATTTATAAAAATAAAAATGGAAACCACTATTATTTACTACTAATTGTAAAAATATCACTAGCTGCATATTCGAAATTTTGAAGGAACTTGTTAGGAAATATCATGTATATAAGTATACATTCCAAATTAACATAACAAATGTCAATCAATACACGTACCTAATTTTATCAAATTTACCCGCAGAAGATCAAATTTCCACCGAAATTAAGTCTTATTATATTGTCTATGAAAAACTGGCCGAAGTAACAATGTTGAAAGAACTGATTATTATCCAGCAAATTTAGACAAATTTTACTAAAAATCGTTCAAATTATATATAATCTAATATTGTAGCTAATAAATATAGGTTATACTATTATCATATCTGCAGAATTTATGATAGTGAATAAAAATACTGCTCAGATTACACTATCATAAATAATCTAATTATTAGAGAAATTATCATTATATACACATAGAAAAGCAAGAAATGTAACAAATCAAAAATCATTTGTTTCCCGTCGTTAACGCCACCAATATTGTATTGCATGCTTTTTTTTCCCTCGAGAATTATCCATACAGAAGGTCCTAGAAATGTCCTTTATTTGGTAACATTGAATTTAATGTGAATTTATAGTAATTAAATTTTTGCAAAATTATAACCAAAATAATTGTTAACAATTTGTGGCAGACAAAATCCTTCAAAGTGTGTGTGCACAGTTAATTATTACAAATGTGCATATTATGCAGCTGCTAACACCAGTGACTGCACTATATTCTGTATTACATCCATTGAGATTTGATTGATATTCAGCTATTTGTAAACAAATGTTTCCTGTTTACCCTAGTAACACTGTCCGTAGTTTCAATTCGAAGATTTCTTACGGAAGTCCTGCTGGAATTTTATATGATCAATGTAACACTGTTCATGGATTTTTATAAAAATTGTCCTTGGATTATCCGTATATTTTATTTATATTTTCTTATATGTTAAAAAATAATTTAATTGTAAGATTAAATTAAATAAATTCGTATAGTATAATATTTTGTAGAAATTTGGCAGATACATAAGGCTTACATAAATAAGAATCCAAAACCGCTGATAAAATCCACGAAAAATCTTAACAAAATTCCTCGGCAATAAATAGGTTTGAGTTACTGTTTGTGATTATTTTAATATAATATTAAAAATTTGGTTAAATTTATGAAAATAAAATAAAAAGAGTGAGGATTATTTCTCTATAGATAGGCGAAATATAATAAAATTGAACCACTATCTTAGATAATTGGTGAAATAAATTATGAATACAATACCGCGCGGATATATGTTGGAAATATTACCCTGTTAATCCAAAGATTTCAATTGATCTAATTTAAAATACTATTATATTACATGGAAAATCTATGGACATTCTTTGAACAAATTCCAATATATCTTTTCCGCATGGAAAATATGTGGATGTTTTCCGTGGAAAATTTCCTCATTTTTCAAAGTACGGACAAATTGTTACTATTGCGTATGTAACTGTGTAATTAAAAATGTAGCAACGTCTATTGGTTAGCATGTGTACCTGAAAAAAGATCCACAATAGAACAATTAATAGTTTAAAAAAAATGGAAAACAGAACAACGGAAGCTAATGAAAAAAAATAAATAATATACGGAATAATTAATTTTCATATCACACAATTTATGAATAAAATAATAATATCGATAGTTTATCATGCGATGCCACGCATATAGAATACCAAAATGATCAAATAGCAAGGTTTTCACACTATTGCTATTGCTTCTATTGTTGACACTTCCTAGCAAGATACAAATAATTCAGAATACTTACGCAAAGGAATAATAGCAATTTATAATTCATATGATAACAATTAATGTTTTGAAAAGCATACAGTGTCTAACACTCTTTCGTCTTATATAGTCCAGAAATCAATGTAATATAAACTCAAAAATATATATTAGTTAAAAAGTGCGTGTGTTAAATTGTGTCAATAATTCCATAAAGATGCTTAAAATAATATCAATAAAATGCATGCACTCCTACGGCTACCTGTTTTGTGCTAATTATAATGTACTAGAAAAGCATGTCTGTTGTTTGTTACAATAGGCACTGATTCTATTGTGTGTCAATGCCATATAACGTGCTTTAAGGCTTAGGTATAAAACCGACCTTACTCAATATACTATGGCTTATTTATATTTACTAAATTTTTAACTCACATTTGACTATACACACAGTTTATTTTCCTTTATATATATTGTGGAGAGCTTCTGAAATTTTATATCCGCGCACTATACACTTTTGTGCGCATACAACAAAATAATTTTTAAATATTTGATTATAGTCGGCGATGTAAATGTAATACATATACTATATGAAAAATGTATTAAATAACTTATGTAATAGTTGGTTATATGAAAACAAATTCATAGCATTTATAAAATTTTGATATAAACAACTTTATTATACCAGAGAGATATATGTGGGTATATTCGGTAAAAAAATAATAAAAAACACTATAACAACAATAATAATAATAATAATAATAACAACAACAATTTGGAAAATATCCTTTACAAAATATTTAATATTTACATATATGCGAGAAAAATAAACCATAAATTGTACATTTTTTATTTGGATTTGTACACACAAACACACACACCACCCACACATAACATTTGAAAAACAAAAACCCTAAATTGTTTTTACAATATAAATGTAATGTAATGGTAAGGATTTTTTGGGTTTTATTCATACATATATATTTATTTAATGTATATTTATATGTATTTGTGTATATTAATACTTTATTTAGTTTATGCAATATATATATATATACTGACTCCTATTTATATACAATAGATATAGATATGGTATAAAAGGACCGACAAATATTTATCAAACTTTTCGGTTTTATATCAACAATATGTTGTAGACTCGTGTATATTTTATATTAAACCACAAATATCCATATTATACATAAAAACATAAACATAAACTATACATATGTACATATAACATATATATTACATACCATATTATATACCTTTCGACTATTTTGCATAAAACTTATATATATTATTCCCTTTTTCTACATTAAATTTCGTATATTACAACATATATTCTCGTACTATACAATTTATGTTTAATACATAATATTAAATAATACATATGTTTGTTGAATGTATCTGCTATATCACATGTAGCATAAAGTCAGATATTTGAATTCTCTATAATAATAATAATTCAATTGGCAACATGTTTTTCAATCTACAAATTTTCAATAAAGAATTCTAAGGAAAAATCCCTTTTTGGTACGAAAAAAAAAATCATTTGAATTATAAATAACGAAAAAAAACCAAAAACGAATAACATCAGATTATATAATATTACATTGATGTGCCATATACAGAAAGATGCACATGTATAACTTCAATATATTATATCTCTAAAGTCTAAATCGAATTCACAGTGTATGTAGACAGTACGATTCAAAAGGTATACTTAGGGAGTTGTGTGTTTTATATCTTTATATATATTTATTAATATATAAACCAAATCAATTTTTAAATCAAAAATAGGTTAAAAAGAAATGTTTTTCTTATGTACTTTGGAAAACACACATTAATCAAATATTGTCTGTTTTAAAAAACATATGTCAAAATTGAATGTTTGGGACAATTTCTTTTAATGCTTTTTTTTTGTCTTGGTGAAACATACTTTAATTAACAAAATTATATAAATTTATATAATAATTAGAAAATTGTAAAAAATAAAATATTCATCAGAAAATTGAAATTTTTTTGGATTATTTATAAAAACTATTAAATATTATATTACAATCTTGAACGAAAATTATATTCTAGATAATAATATCTGTAATATGTTTTTCAGTTTCATATATTCCATGTCTTTGTCTCGTATAATTTAAATACTTTTTAATTTTTCGTCTAAAAAAAGCTCTCGCAGTATATATTTTTTCTGTTAAACTACTGCAAGAACTAAACGTATGTACAATAAACTATATTTCTTTTTCATAATTATAAGTTTATCGGTGTGACAGTGTACAAATTTTAAAGACGTTCTAATTATCCTTGACCAATTGTATTATAGTTGTACGGAAATTTTAAGTTTGATTTGACTCATTTGTATATACAGGGTGTCCCAATTATCGACGGCAATACGAAAACACTAGATTCTTTGGGTCATTTTGCGTCGAAAATATCATATAACATTTTGGCCGATTCGACTTCGGTACCAAGTTACACGCAAATAACCAAATTTTCATTCAGACCATGTTTTGCACTCTACTGGGATCAATATCTCAATAACTAATTAACCGATTTTAAATTTTTGATACACTATTAGCATTAGCATACCGAGATCTTAAATTTGACGTTAAGATAAGGCAATTCGGGCTTGTGGTTATCCAGATACTTACAGGATTGATGACAATTAGCTTAACGTCATTTTTCTTTTTGAAAGTTTGTTCAAGCATAAGTCGAAAAATGATGATGAAAAATTTTTTTCGGTATAAGTTTAAAAACTTGCCACATTCATAAGCTTTCGATTAAGCTATAACATTACGATAGGTCTCAACTGGTTCCAAAGATATACACAAATAACTACAACGATGTAGGCATAAAATTGATTTTTGCTATGGAAAATTTTTATCTTTTTTTGGTTTTATCCAGAACCAACAATACGGACGTGACAGATAATTGATTCCATACACTCCTATGCATTCACACAAACCTTCTCACACACACAAATGAACTCACACACAAAGGCCCACACACATAAAACCACAAAAGCATACGCACGCGTATCACCACAGTTTTAAACAAACAAAGCCTAAAGTAATTGCTGAAAATGTACTCCTTCAGCTCGAATACATAGACAACAATGCTTTTCAATAGACCGAACCAATCTAAGTGTTTGCTGTTGTATAGTGTGTAATTTTCAAATTGATTATATAATACATTTATCCAACACACTACTACAGAACTTAAGAATTGATGTCAGTTTCCCAAATGTTTCTGGTCAATATATTGGTTAAAGTAAATCAACTGAAAAACTTTATATATTACTATTTACTATTCTTAATTACTTATACGCAGCTAATTTCTTACTGTCTCCAATATTTTATATCACCGTTTAGCACTAACACTTAATTTTTTCGTGCATCAAAATCCATCTCAATCTATATTCATATGGTTATTGTTTTGACAATATTTGGTTCAACGTACAATCTATCGATTTCTTCTGTTTCTGTTGAGTAATAATTTAAATTTTTTTTTTATGAAAGCAGTGACCTATTCTGGATGACACATACTTTGATTTTGTATTTGTATATGCAGAAAAATTTTCATTATTTTGGAAAAACTGGAAGTTAAATTTTTATTGAATATAATTTACCATCGATTACATTCAATATCGATATAGAATTTTCTTATTATAACCTGGGTGAAAGTAAACTGAGTTATGGAAAAAAAATTTGTGTGTTCACCGCATTAAATATTCCGGAAAAACGACTTTTATGAATTATCATCTATTTTAATTATGTGCCATAGTCAATTTTACATATAGAAGTGATTTTTAAAATCGATTCACGCCTTCAAAAGATATAACCAATTTACCAATCGATGGCAGAGCAAATTTTTAAAGAAATTTGTGGTACTAATATAAAGTACAGAACACTCAAATGGTACAATTTATAAATAACAGTAAAATAAAAAAAAATTGATGCTATCCAAAGAATCGAGTAATTTATTGACGTTTTTCCTAATTCTGTTGTTCAGATGAATGAGAAAATATTGCTAATTTTTATTTTCCATTTACTGTGTGTCAAAATTTAATGAATATAATTATATTTAATTACTTTATAAACTATTGTATAGACTTTCGACTATAATTTGTGAACGTTTGAATCGATGTGAAAGTTCTTTAACTTCTGGAAAATTCATATCTAACATAAGATTCAAGGATAAATTCCAAGAACCTGAACACTATATTGCAATTTCTCAGTCAATTTTGTATGTCGATAAAGAAACGCATTATTATATGGTGAATTTATTAGTAACAATAAGAATAATATAATATTTCAAAAATTAAATGACTTAAACAGTATTTACAGACGATGAATAGAATTAGTTAACATATAATCTATCGTCTCCAATTTACATACCAAATTTTATCAAAATCGAATGAGAAATTGTCAACAAAGAATGTTGTCCTTGAATTCTATATGCTTGACATGAATTTTTCAGAACTCCTACTATAATCGAATTCTAAAACTTGCATATTAAATTGGATAAAAATCGGATGAGGAATGATCAAATTGTGCAGGAAACTTTTGCATGGGTATGCTTTTCTAGAGATTTCCCAAAAAACAACAGCCATATTAGATTTCGGTCTCTTCATATATAGTTTTTCTCTTATAGAGGTTTAGCTGCATATGCCTATTCTCGGTTTTTTAAATTTGCAATTATATGTATTAAGTATTCGTGTTTGTTATTTGAAATCATTAAATTCTATAATCCGCAAATTAATTAAAGATGATTTGTGGTACAGTCTCAGCGTGTACATTACTCTTTCTTTTTTGATTTTGATTTAGAGTATTTTTTGATTTTCTATTTTTAATATTTTTTTGTTGAATCAAGACCTATTTTAAATAAATAAAAATAAAAAAATGGTAGTGTGTCCTTTTTTTTTCCAGTTATTGAGTCGCCTATACAAACATTAAATTGAATGAATGACGTTATATTTATTGTAAATACTTTGCTGCAATACTGCAATACTTTATTCACAATATAATATTGTCTAACAATATATCATCTTTCGATTAATTATAAATAGGTGTATGTATTTGGTAATCTATGATTGTAATACAAAATAAAATAAGAAAACTAAATTAAATGTCCCTTAAAATATACAAAACAGAAATAGAAAATATGTTATAATTGATGAGGACGAATACAAAATAATAATATAAAAAAAAAAACTCTAATCAATCATCTCTTACATATCGTTTAACACAAAATATTATAACAAATTATAACAAATCAATTGTATAATTTTCATAAAGAAAAGAATTTATATATCATTTGAAATACAGCTGCCTATTTATTTTTCTTATAACATTAAAGGCCATTAATGTGTACAAATGAGGTACATTACGAAAGATATAACAAATGTGTATAAAGTCCTTTTTTTTTTGTCAATTTACGCATTATAAATTGTGAAAAGAAAAGGTGTCAAATCTCAAATTTTATATTTTATAACAGAAAAGTCTTTTTTTTTTGGTGTGACCTTTTTTTTTACGATTTACTTACGTACTTGCTAGTTATAATATTTATTCTAACACTATATGGACTATTTATCCATTTAATATATATAAATTATATTGTAGTATTATATAGAAACCTTAACTATATATTTATGGCAAATTATAAAATATAATATTGAGCATTAAATTTGAAATAAAAATAAAAATCAATAATACAATGTGGCAGTGAGAAAAAATAAAATAAAAATATAAATTTGTCAATAATCTACCTTTCTTTGTATGATGCGCGCGTATATACCTAACCTTACAAATGATTTATATTTTAATTTTTTCATATGGAATAAAATCAAATTCATTCAACAACAAAATATTTTAATTTATAACAATGTCAAAAAAATGTATCACTTTTTCTAACAATGAACCCATTATACAGTTTTTTTTTTCTGTAAATATTACACTCTTTTTGTTACCATTTTATAGATACAGTGAAATTCTTTCATATTGTGGATAATCAACTTCTGTGAACCGCAGCTACTAGAATTGTGCCGACTATCAAAGAACTTGTAATGGGAACTATTGGCTTCGAAACTAAACTCGCAATACTGAATTTTAACACTCAACGCCGTAAATCATTCGAGATCAGATGATCAGTAAAAATATGATCTGCCCGTAACAGTTTTGAAATAATTTGTTACAATGCAACCTTATATAATCCCATTTTACTTGCATGCTAATTTTCACGAAATTTTCGTTAAGAAATGACCTGTAACCTAAACCTAAATGTTTTCCTATGGATATAATGAGCGATTTATGAAAATTGTTCATATTTATAATTCCATTCTCAGTGTACATATAAAATTTGATAAATATAGGATAATGAATGAACAAATTTTTCAGGTAACCAGAATCTGCTTTTGAAAACCTATCCTGGATATCCGTTATTGTAGAAACTTAATTAAAATTGTTTATAATACTGCAATACTAACCAAATTTGACTTAAATGGAATCATTTCTTATTGAAGTTTGTGGGAAGACTACATGAAAATTGTTCATATATTCCGTCATAATCCAAAACTACTTACACCAAATTTGATTAATGTTGAATGATAAATTGTCAAATTATCCATGTTACTAAAATTTGCTTCTGAAACGTCTACTCTAGATATTTTTGTTTAGGAACTTTATGAAAATCGTTCTTATAATCTACCAAACTTAACTAAAATGGTATGAAAATCGGACAAATTGAACAGGTTTGTGGAATCTGCTTCTGAAAACTATTTGAAAATAATTTACTATACCAATTCTAAATATAAATATCAATTTTGAATAATATTGAATAAGAAATGGTAAAATATGATTTGGTTTATGTGGAAACGGAAACGTTTTGTGAGAATCAATTTTAAGGAAATTCATAACAATTAAGCATATAATCCTAAAAAATATAGCAAATTTAACTAAAATGGTATGAAAAACACTCAAATTGTTCAGATTTGCCTGCCAATCCTATTTCTGGTAACTACACATGAAAATTGTTCTTATATTATATGATACTATTATTCTCAACCAAATTTTATCAATACTGGATGAGAAATGACAAAATAGTTCAGGTTATCAGAATTAGTTCTTGGATACTTCATGAAAATTGTTGGTATAGCACCATTCATATATGATCAATACCGTGGATAAGAAATGGTCAAATTGTTCAGATTTTACGAAATCTACTCATTTTCTGGAAATCATTTTGTGGGAACTTCATGAAATCGATTCATATATACAATCCCATTTTCATCTTATTTAGATCATAGAATTTTATCAAAATTGAATTGATAAATAGCCAAGCTTCACATGAGAAAATCCGGCAAACTCTTATAATAAAAATTAATGATAAAATCACTTTTTCGGAAAATCTTGATTTTTATAGGTAAATTTGTATGTAAATTTAAATTAAAAAATACAAAAAATCATTCATATTTGAATTTCTCATCAATTTTCCAGAATTTCCTAAAAAGCCTGTATCACATAAACGAATTAAAAACGTAAACGTGCAAAATTTAATGAAAATTCATTGATAGCAAAATCACTTCTTCTACTTCTGTGGTAGAGGGGGGGGCGATTCAACCGAAATAATTATTATTATTTCATGAAATATTTTTAATTTATGATGTATGAATAATTGTGAGAGTAAGTGTGTATTTTACATAAAAATTTATTTTTACATTACAAAGGAAAAATTGAAATTAATGTTTTTTTTACTGAAAAAATTTGAATTCATAAATTCGTACAATATAATTGAATTTGGTTTTTTTGTTTTCTTTATGTCGTTGTTGTCGAAAGAAGAAATCCTTTTAAAAAGGATCACCGACAACGACGCCATCCACGTTATACGATGATGCACCATTTGGTCTATGTCTATTTATTCTTTTATAATTCTTTATTATTAATATTTTTCAATATGCTTTTTTTTATTTATTGAATTTGTTTGGATGTTTACAATTTAATTTTTTTTTTATTTTTTCTTGCCATAATAATGATTCTAATTGTAAAAATTTATTCAGGATTAAATAAAAAAAAAAATCGTTTGTTTGTTTGTTTGTTTGTATTATTTATTATTGGGGATGAATTATAATAATAAATATATGAGCGAAGGTAAATAATTTTTATTTGTGTGTGTGTGTGTGTGTGTACTAAAAATGATCAATTGAATTTTTATTTATGGATTTCATTTTTTCTACGTGTCTCGTTTCGTCAATTTTCAAAAAATTATGAAGCCAAAACTGCATATAGAGAGATCAATCATATGGAATTAATTTTTTTTTATAATGATTATTGTACTGTGTACAGTAAATGCAGTTATTAGTTTCGGCGTATTATTATATTTTTTTTATTTGTTAAGTATAAAATAGGGGTAAAGAAGATTTAAAATACAAAAATAAAATTATAGCGAGTTTTGCGATATTTATTATTTTTTTATTATATTGAAAATACAGGGAGTCATCGTTTGGTTAAAAAAAGTTATTAATTCTTTATCGCATTTAGTGAATTTTAGATAATTATAAGGAAATAGGGTGTGTCAGCACATAAAGAATTGATGTTACCGGTGTTATCTGTGGCGCATCAGAAATTTTTGGTTTTTTTTTATTAATGATATGCTCTCTCAGAGTATAGGAACTGCAAATAGATGTGACTGGTTGTGATGCTGCTACCATTATGTTTCAGTTTTTGTTTCTTTTTTTTTTTTTTATGTTTACTCTACACAAAATGATGGGTGAAATGACCTGAGATATACGTTGCTGATAAATTTGCCAGAACCAATGGGATCGGTCGGTTCGGTATAATGCTTAAATGCGATCATAACAATTTATTAAACAATCGATAATTGTGCAATAATTATTTTAAATACCTTAATTAATTCAAATTATTTATTAAACTTTTAGCTATACTGTCGTATAAATATGACCGATAACAGTATAATATCAAAATATGAGTAAAATCGTATTTGAATTGTTTCAATAAATTAAAATTATATAGCAAATAATTGTGGTACTCTAAAACGAAAAACTTATAACATTTATATATTAATTTTAAGTTGAATTGAATTGAATTCAATTGAAATACTTCTTTTGCAGTTTTCCTAACATATATATAAAAGTATATTTATACGTTTTTTTTTTTGTTGATGCTCTGTATTGCTTTAATATATATTCTTTTATCTCTAAATTATTGTGGATATATATACAAATAAATAAATATATATCTTCTTTTTCAATTAAAAATTTTTTCAATTTATATTCTTATAAATTATAAACTAAAAAATATAAATCTGATGATCTTTTATTACTAACTATACAGCAGAGATAGAATCATTGATATATAGAGATTTGCTATTATAGCTACACTATAAATAAATATATATAGTTGCGAATAAAATTGGTAATGTTGATGTGGTTCGGCAAAAAAAAAAATTTTTTTCTATTTCAAAAATAAAATAAAACCAATAATAAAGGATCTAATAAATGAAGAAAGAAAATAGCAAAAAAATAAAATCGAAATTATATTGAAAATATGTATAGGATACAATTTGGAAAAAATACCATAAATTTATTTATTTATATATACACCGAGTTGAATCAGGAGCGGCTCGCGAAAACAAAAAATAGGTTTACATTTAAAAATACGTGTTTCCTAATAAATCACACTACATAAACTGTAAAATATTAGCCCGCGATGGCCAATGCAAAATTTTTTCGGAAAATCGTTTTTCATAAATTATCAAATTTTCTAATTAGATGACATAGATTTCCAATTTCTATTACATAATTACAGAATTTAGTTAATTTCCGATCGTTTATAGAAGAAATTTTTAAAATTGCTTTACACTTTCAGATATTTTAGTCGACTATATATTTTCTAAACGGGTGAAACAATTTTAAAAATAGTGGAAATTAATTATATTCTACTGTTATGTAATAAGTATTAGAAATCCGTTAAAATTATGGCTCGTTAGAAGAAAATGTATGAAAATTGATTTTCCAAAAAATTTTCTAATATCCTTCGAGTTTATAATTTCACAATTCATTGTGTATTAGTAGTGACTTTAAGAAAAATGTATTTGGAATAAGTTTTTTAAAATATTTCTCAGGAACTGCCACTGTAGTTTGGTATATACTAACTACATAAGAATCATATATATATTTATAATACTATAATTTCGAACTAAAGAAAATTGCAAAATGAAAAATAAACTGCATTTACAATATTTTTAATCAAAGTATATAAATATTTGGAAAGAGTAGAGTCAAAAGATTTCTTTGGTTATGTTTTATATTTATTTTTTATATATACATTTATGGAATTGCATTGATGAAAATAATAATTTTCCTTAAACATTAAATATTTTTTGTGGAGGACAAAACTTACATATATATATTTGAGAATATATAGTTTTGTCTTTGTTATTATAGTACATTAAATTTTTTTATTTTTATGTGAATATGTGAATATTAATATATTTAAAAAAAAATACCATAATATACTATTTTCCATGAATGAAATTTGTTATATTTTATGCAATATTTTAGTATTATGGGTAGTAATACATTTCATTTTTATATACGTGTGTGTGTGTGTGTGTGTCGGTTTTCTTTTTAAACAAAATATTTAGGTTTATACTTGTACGATGTATCCTTTTTGTTTTTTTGTTCTTGTATGTATTTATAAATAATACATGAAAATATATAACACACAACAAGTAAATTCATTGAAAAGAAAATTTATATATATTACTCATCGTCTTTTCGTATAAATCTTATTACATTTTATATAAATTTCCATTGTTATATGCATATTTACAATATATGCATAAATAAATAGAGTATATATTAAATAAATATCCATATGTTGTGTTTATGTATTGTATTATACAATATACAATATACAAAGAATTTTCCAATTTATATAAGATTTATATATAAAGAAATTTTTATGTATTTATAAATGCAGAATAAATAAAAGAAAATCCCCCAAAAAAATAAATAAATAAAAGGAAAAACATAAAATAAAAAGTGCGCCGGGTACACGTTGTCTCAAAATTAATAACAATGTAGAAAGTGGAAAAGTTCATAGAGTCCATAAACTCGAATGTTACGCAACAACTACAAGCGCCTATCACATCGAAAACTCATAACGTAAATAATTTGACTCACAACATCGAAAAATTCATATAAATACTATGGTACTGAAGAAATTCACTACAGTTAACACTTGACGACCACTTCGTCAGTATATTTTATTTTTTTTTTTAACTCATATTTTGCTCCTAGTGGAGCTTTTATGTTATCTAATAAACCTTTTCATTACAACCAAGTTGGTAAATTACTCCGCATGGGAGTCTATAACAATTTACCAATTGTGTATTGTACTGTACTGTAATTAACGAAAGATAGATGTTTTCATAATACTATTATTTTTATATGGGTGATAAGCCCATAGTTCGTCAGTATTACAATTTTAAATTATAAATTTGTAATATTAGATACCTCCAGCTTCAAAACTTCTCTCAGTTATGAAAAGTTATCCTGTCGAAAATTTGAACAACGTTCAAGAACTACAGAGCTATCTTGTTCTGTATAGTATAATATCTGTTATAAGGTGTATTTGTTCCATCTGTAGAAACTTTTTTTTCTCTGAATCTTAACTGGGTTTTTTGGAATTATACTCTTTCTTTCCCGATCTCTGGTTTGGTACCTTTATTGTTTAGAGTAGTTTTTTCAAACAACAATTTTAATATTATTATATAAATAGGTTTTCATGGTTTTTACACCAAAAAAAAAATAAAATTACTACTGTCACTTACTGCCCAGGCATTTGATATAAGTGATTTATCTAAATTATTCATTAAATATTGTCATTTTCGTTGTTAGGTATTTGTTTCAGTGTCTCGCTTATTATTAATATAAATCATTGGAAAGAAGGGTGCTTTCTTTCATTATATATCACTAATTTTTTCATAACTATATGGCTTAATTTTATTTTTCTCGTGCTTTATTATAGACTTTATATTTCCACATCCAATCTCTGAAATATTTCAGGCCCAAATGAGTAGCCCATTTAATTTACTTTGTTTTATTACACAATGAATATAATTTGTGCGTTCATTCTCACATAGATACATGATTTTTTTTTTACAGAGATCTATTGTTTTGAATGGTTTTGTTTTTTCATATACGATTACATAGAAATATTGTCATTTTCTTCAATAGCTTTACTTTTCACCTATTTGGCTCTCAATTGAAATATAATAGGAAAACTTAAAATACATTTAAGATTATTTGGTTATTTTCTATAGAAATTCTTGTGGTTTTCTTATTTGTGTTTCTAGAAACTGGTAAATTCGGATTTAAGTTGATGATATTTTGTAACAATAAGGATTTTGATTGGATAGTTTCTATAGAAGAATTTTTAGGCAATAGATTGTCATTACTTGCATGGCATTATAACCCACGTTTCGCCAATGGAACCTATCTGCAGCTAACCTATTTCAATTCTTAAAGGAATTCTTAAAGGATCTTAAAATCGTTATCCTTTTTACAATGTTTAAGAGGACTTTGCCATTTATCCTGTTATACGAAAGGAGGCCGTGTTGTAGAGTTCATAACTGATTATTTTTCCGAAGTTGGTATAGTTAACCATACCGCCAACATACTTAATCATTATGTAAATTCGTATGATCTCATTGCAGAATTATAACTGAATTGCGTTTGCCATTATTTTACAATTTAAACATTAATGTCACTTCTGAATATGTGTGCCGTCAAAATTGATGGCCACCGCTGAGCAGATTAAATAAATGAATGAATGATATGGTGTCCCATTTGAATGCGTAATCAATCAGGTATATGGAAGTTTAGAACAGAATTCCATAACGTCAATTTATTGTAAAATGATATACCTTGTGTTGTTTTTGCAAAACTTGGTTACAAGCATTTTGTCATATCTTAATTAAATTCACATATAAGATCATCCAGATTTATGCGCAATTTGGTTAACTGCAAACCGCTCTAAAGGTGTATACAGTGTATAAAAGATGTAGTGCGGGTTGTATAGTTAGTTTCCAAGTATTAAGAAAAGTAAAAAAAAAACATTTTTTAAACGTTCTTATCTAAAATTGGTTTTGTCGTGTTGTTCTCTTTTTTGGGCCAAATTTATTTCAAATATAATGTACATTTTACAATTTTACTATTACGATAAAGGTAAAATTGAAGAACAAATAAAAATAATATGTGCTGTTTAGTTGCCATAACATCGTTACCGCATCATCAAACAGTTTTAAATCATTTTTGTGAAACGATTGAAGCAATCTAAACACTTGGATCAGTTTTTCTACAATGTAAAAAATTCAAAAAATCATCGATCAAATGACATATATTTGGTTTAACGATGTTCTCGTTTATAATAATAATATAATAAAAGTGGTATAATTATTATGGTGATGTTATGGGAACAATATATTGTAGTATTGCTACGTCGCTGTCTGGCTAGAACTTATATTTGGTATTATAATTTTCGAGATTGGTTGTATATTTTGTAAAGGCATTTTTTCGGGGAATAATTTTTCATTGTACAAATTTTTATATATTTATATAACACTGTTCTACATATACTCGTATATAAATAAATACATAAAAGTTAAATTTGTGCAGTGCAGCAATATATTTTATCCACATATAGCATTTATTATACATGTGTATTTTATTGTATATATATACCGATACTCTTTTGAATCTAAATATATAATGTATATGAGGAACTGTATCCAACTGCTGGATATAAAGTTCAGAAATATATTTATATATATTTGATATATAAAGCATTCCAGGAAATAAATCAGGCTTTCCGGCTTTACACATTTTTATTTTTTTTTTATTTTATTTTTATTTTTATTACCACATCCATACATTCATACACACATCATATACACACACATATACAAAAATATAGTCACAAACATTTGAAACCTTTTGCTCAATGAAATAATTTTATAACAAAATACATACAATATATTATATTATTATTTATATATATTATTTCACTTGTTTGTCTTTTAATATGAAACAATATCTATGTACAGGCGCGGATGGAGTACGTACATATCGTAAAAGAAGATGAATCGGAACGTTATAACTGATTTTAATTTGGCTAGCTCATTTGTTAGATGCGTATAAAAGAATACTGCTGCTGCCCATACGGTAACTATATGTATAGTTGATTAGCATACAAACCTTATAATATTACATATATTAGATTCTCGAAATTTAAATTATAACAAAGTGTTGATGTGCGTCTATATCTCACAACAAATACGTAAATTATCAATACAATACATTATGTAGAATTTGTGTTATGTTCTATATGATTTTATATGATAGTGCTGATATCACATGTGAGTTTTTAGTTTAAAGCAAATAATTAAGTTAGCAGATATGTAAATAAAATTGTGTTTCCTATATTTCTATATAAATATTCATCTTCAGTTACTGTATATGCTACGCACTATATGACGAAAATAGAGAATATATATATATATCACAAATATGCGTAACGAAAGACTTATTATTAGGGTTGTCATTGTCATCCATTTTTTCGCATATAATTTTCATATATATTTACCAATATAAGTATAAGTATACAATAATTACCACGTATAGGAGTATGAAATGAGCTTTTTTAAAAGGAAGAAAAACACATTATTTAGAATAGAAAAATCAAAAATATTTTATTCAAAATAACTTCCATCGCTTTCTACACATTTTAACCACTTTTCAGGCAATTTTCGTATACCACGTCGAAAAAATGGTGTTGCTTTGGACGAAAACCATTCAGATAGCCAATTTTCAACTTCTTCAGATGTTTTGAAGTGCTGTTCTTTCAAAGCATGTCCCATCGATGAAAACAAATGGTAGTCCGAAGGAGCCAAGTCTGGTGAATAAGGCGGGTGTGATAACAGCTCCCATCCAAGCGACTTTTTCGTATCCTGAACTGGTTTTGCTTTGTGTGCTGGTGCATTATCATGTTGCAAAATTACCTTAACAGATTTTTTTCTTTCTTTCTGTCCATTCTGGTCGGTTATCTAATAATGCATGGTTCAAATCGATTATTTGTTGTTGGTAGCGAACCGTATTAACAGTTTCACCAGGTTTCAGAAGTTCATGATACACCACACCTTCCTGATCCCATCAAACACAAAGCATTCTCTTCTTACCGAATCGTTTTGGTTTTACAGTCGATGTTGCTGCATTACCTGGTGTAATCCTCAAAATATATCCACTTTTCATCACCAGTCACGATTCGATGCAAAAAAGACTTCCTTTTGTATTGTTGAAGGTGCAATTCACAAATGGTTTTTCGATTTTCTTGTTGCCTTTCAGTCAATTCATGTGGAACCCATTTTCCACACTTTTGAATCTTTCCCATTGCTTTTAAACGATTAGAAATTGTTTTTTGATCTACATTTAAGGTTTCTGCTGTTTCAGTTTTTGAGTTTGTGTATCATTTTCGTCCAACAATGCTTGCAATTCACTGTCTTCAAACTTTTTTTGGTGGTCTTCCACGTTCTTCATTTCTCATATCAAAATCTTTGTCTCTAAATTGTTGAAACCATCTTTTGCATGTTGCTAATGATAGAGCATGATCACCAAAAGCTTCTACAAGCATTCGTTGAGATTCAGCTGCGTTTTTCTTTAAATGATAACAAAAAACTAATGATACCCGCAAATCGTTTGTTGAAGGCACAAAATTAGACATTTTTAACACGATAAAATTTTATGTTGTTCTATTACAAATGGAATTTACCACACTGAATGTTGTTAACAGATGCCAAAACAATAAAAAAAACATCGCATTAAGGCTCTTTCACAATTACTAATATAAGTACAGCCATTTACTGGCAGCGGCTCACTTCATACTCCTATACCTGGTAAGTAGCAAGATCTTTTGGGAAAATGTATATAAATTATATATTTTACACAAACAAAAAATATTTATATTTTTTTGATTGTGAGTTGTTTTCCTTGTGGCAATTTCTATATATTGTTCTCTCCATACAAAATAATATCTAAATTCATCTTTTAGGAATTGGTGGAGATCAAAACTTTTTTTTTGGTTTAGTTTAGTTTAGTTTTTTTATTTTTTTTTCTTTTGCGGATCATTTGGGGATTATAACTTGTGAAATATTGTTTGTTTATTTATTTATTTGTTTTTTTTTATCTCCATAAGGGCATAAAATATATACAATAATTTTTGTTGCGATGGTTGTGGTTTTTATAATATTTTTTAATCTAATATCTATAAATAAAAAGAGGAAATTTTTTTTGTATTAGTGGAAATGGATTTATTGTTTAAAATTTTCATATTAAATGATAATAAAGGATTGTTGCTGGTTATTGTTTTTTTTATGCTTTGAATTTATAATTATATATGGATGGAAGATGCAGTCAGTCAGTGTCTATACTCGTATATTGTTATAAAAATATAAAGAAAAAATATTAGTCAGTTTTGCAGATTTTAAAAACAAAATGAAATTTATATATATATTTTGAGATTATATTTTTTATATAAGCTTTAAAATGGATTTTCTGGAAAATTTACAAAATCATCACAATTTCTTTTACACTTATATATTTGTATAATTTTGCGATAAGAAAACATATTATTTTATGATTTATAATCGATAAAATGGACTCATTTTCTTACAATATTTTATCATATAAGTGAGGATAATAATTATATATAGAATAAATTGTATATATCCGAGAAAAAGGTATTAGAAATAGGGGTAACCCTAAACGCAAATGTTTATTGATCTGATTCGCTCTCATGTAATGTTGCTGTTTTATATAATAAGAAGAACAATACAATTTTTACTTATATATATGGTATCGGATGAAATAAACTATTTTTATTAAACTATAAGAAATTATTCACAAACTTAACTTAAATATATAAACTCCAAACATAAACATAATACACATACATGCAAACGAAAAAAAAACACTAGTTAATGATGAAAGATACTTTTATTTATATTTCCTTTTTCAATTTGATTGGCCGGAAATAATAATAAAGAAACTTTTTCTAATTGTATAGCTTTTCTTATATATTATTTTACTTTACTTATATTATATATAGCAATTTTTCGGTATATATCTTTAATTTGTATATATTTGAAAGCATTACAGAAAATCAATTGTTTGAAAATTTCGAAGATAGAATATTGAAAACAATAAAAAAACTAAATTAATTAATATATATTACGCAATCATAAGATATATAGAAATATATTAGTATATTGGGGATGCTGTGTAATAAATTTCGACTGATTATAATATACAAAATTTTATATATACGTATTTTCTATTATTTTCAATTAGCTTTTTTACCAAATATGTTCACCATTTGGTGAATTTTTGCAATTTTTCTGATAAATAATTCCGTAATTTCATCACTATACACACACTAACATCTGTGATTTATGAGCAGCGAAAAAATGAGTTAAACAATCGTTCCTCTATTGACGCCATAACGTTGAATAACGTTACAAGAGTCCTGCGTAGAGACCTCGGGTCAACGGTGCAAAATCTGTACTATAGCGAGTGAATTCAATGGAGATCACAGTGCCTCAAAATGAAATCATAATACCTCATAGTAGTAGAAAAAACTTGCATCATATTGTCAACGTTGCACCTATAATCCAATAAGGACATTTATAATTCTGTGAACTGTTACCAATATGTGTCAGCAAAAAATTGTAACATCGGTAGAATATTGTTGTAATAAAAGAAAAATGCTACTATATAATTATATAAAAGAAGTCGACACCAGTTCGGGGAACTGTAATTTAGAAATTAAAATTTTCCACAGACATGCAAATCTCGTAATTGTTCATTAACAATATTATTTTTACTATTCTGCTTTATAATATCATTTTTTATTACGCACATATTTCATATTTGCTTTTCAATGCAATTAATTGATGACGTTTTCTCAGAAACCATTACATTAGTGTGACCAAAAAAGTCATACACCGTATACTACTCACATGCACACGACTGTTCTTTGTTTCATACGTTGTTCGAAACCGTAATTTGATTGGTTTAAATTTTAAAAATAGACTTATTACAATCTCTTAACATATATGCACAATAAATTTATTTCATTTAATTTTTGTGAAGTCTTTTATGTATTGATGTTGTACTGGTCCCATTCTCATCTGACAAAAATTTTGGTTAATTACAAAAAGTTGTTGAAAAGTTGTCGCTTGCGAAAAATAAACTTTCAATGTCACTTTCAATGGCGCTAAGATTCGATATATGGAGACTTTTTATACCATCCAATATATTGATTTTAGTATCAACGTTGTATCGAATACAGTAAAAGTTTTAAATATATTAATTAATTAATTAAATTAATGTTTTATTATTATTATTATTTTTTTTTGTTTCGGCGATATATTATAAAGAGTAAAAAACTAATAAGTGCAAAAAGAAAAATAAATCAAAGTTTTTCTTTTTTGTTTTTTTTTTCTTTTTAGTTGATTGTACAATTTGAAAGAAAATTCAATTAATTTCTTTTTGTATTTAGATTTTGTTGTAGCTTTCTTAAATATAATAATTCGAAATCTATTGAAATGGTATATAAGTAGATAAAGGTATTTGGAATTTATAAATTTAATTATAGATCAAAATAATTTTATTAAAAACAAAAAATAAATAATTTCGTCCTTCACTTCTACCAGTTGTTCACATAGTACCTAAACTTTCCCAATAGATGTTTTTGTATTTCTGATCATAATTCTTTTGATTCGAGAATCACTAAAATAAATGTACCAAAATTATTCTATTTCTAATGTTCTGTATCATCTGAAATTTAATAGTTTCGTTTTTTTTGATTTATTTGACTTACCAAAAATATAATTTATATTTCCATGTGAATCGTGATTTGATTTCTTCGATCGCACTTGTGTTACTAGTGCCGGCAGATTGTTTCAAAACACTCACGTTGCGATTCTTTACAAATGCATGAGGATCTGTGCTATATATATTTGAATTGTTTTACACAAAGTTTTTTTTGAATATAATATGCAAATAAATGTTTAATTAACAAAGGAATGTGTTTATATACCCGATGAAATGATAATAAATCATTGTATTTATATAATAATTAGAAAACTCATTCAAATTTCCAAACTTATTATTTCAGAAATCTAGTATCTACTATGTACCATGTTCATTACCCACCCACATACATAATATATTGGTATAGTATAGGAAAAAAATTATTCGTATAATATATTTTTAATTGTTAAACTTTTACGTTAATAATACCTAAATATCAAATAATGTAAAATTCATCCAACAAGTAATTATCAAATAAATTTATTAAAATCAAACTTTTTTATTTTATTTTTTTATTTTTTTTTTGTTGGTCTTTGCTTCAAACAATTAATTTTATAAAAGATTTAAACTGAAAACGATTAAATCGACAATTTTCTATTATAAATACTTAGTCGTGTGTACCGGGTGTATATGTATATGCGACAGTCATATTCGTTATTGCTTCTATATATAGATTCTCTGGATATGTTATTTTAAAATTTTTATGCTCTATTAACTTAAGTATAACGAGAGTTTTATTCTTAAATTCAGTGAAATTCTAAGGCGTAGTGATCCATCCGATAATTAAATGAATGTTGACGAAACCAAATTTTGCAAATCCAAGTGGTGATCATAGATATTCACAAAAAATATGTGAGAAAATCCATAAAAAGTAATTTTTGACATTTGTAAATATCTGATCATAGTATTAAAATTCAGAAAATATCGATTTTAAACCAATTTGACTCAAATTTTGTACATTCAAAGATATACGGAGATGTATATGATTATTACAAACAAAGTATTATAGTACAATTAGAATTAGTGTATAAAGGATTAAGGACATTTCAAAGACTTGTTGAAATTGTACTTAATTTGAAAGAGAATCAAATTGCTGTATTAAATAATATAATTTTGAATGAAGTATCAATGAAACATTATGAATTTTACAAGAATAATTTTTGAATTTATGTATATGCAACATTTTCAAGATGTTACAAAGACGTTTATATATTGTCTTTGGGCACACGATGTGATAAACAAGAAAATTAAACAGAAAATTGTTTGGAACTTAAGTTTCAAGGATCGTAACGTTATTGCAAGGACTTTACATAAGTAGTGCGTAATTTCTTGTCTCTTTATCTTTCACAGATCCTAGAAACGTCCCTAATCATTGAAATTCTAGTAGAATTCTTTGTTAATCCGCTCAATTTCACAAAAATTATCATTATAGGATCCTTGAAATGTTCTTAATCATTGAATCATCAATCATAGTTTTTGTAGGAAATATTTAAAAACCAATTACAGTATTACCTATTTTTTTTCATATTATTATAGTTTTTTGTGAATGTCTCAAGAAACTGTACTTGTGTTCCGCAGACCTCAATATGAGAGACAAGTTTTCAAAATGAATTTTCAATTTCACGCAAACTTTCCAAAATAAGTATTTTGTTTACGACCTATCGTCAACATTTCTTTAAGTATGAATAACCACGAGTCCGAATTTCTAATTGTTACGTTAAATGGTCACGATTGTGCTACTATAATAGTGTATAAAAACTTTTCGCTTGCTATTGGAAATATTGAACACAGACATGAGCTAAAGGATTGTGCAGTATATTACAATCGTATATGTGAAAATAATTTTAAACATTCCGGATTATATATTATCATCATTTATGGAAATTTATGCTCTTTTCATTGTTTTAACATTCATAGACAATTATTACGTTAATTTCGTGTAGCAGCTTCACATAACTGTAATAATTCGAATCGATCACAATGTTATTTGATATTTTCATCTCATAGTCACTCAGATGATTTCGCAATGGCTTATGATTGTTACATATTCTACTACACCCTGTACTGTATACAATAGAAAATATAGAATGATATTGGTATATAAAGATTATGTTATTTAAACCGATTCGTATAAAAAATATATATTTTATATAAAATTTAAATTTATTAAAAGATTACCTTTATTTTTGCTAATTTAGGTAAAATATCAAAAGGCTTTGCTGTTTCTCTCTCTCTCTGTACATACAGAAAAAGTTTCAATATACCTTTTATATAATAACATTTATTTACCCTAAAATTTTGTTTTAGTATATATATTCTAAATATATATAACGTGTATGTATTTATCTATTATATATGTTTGTATATAAGTATTAGTATATATATATTCAAAATAGATTAGAACCATAAACTTTAAATATATATACAATGGTATAAAGGTAACTGGTAAATATATATAATAATACTTTATGTATACCTTTATATATACAATATATAGTTTATATGTTTATGTTTGCAGACATATATAATGCCAGGTTTAATTCTAATTTACTTAAATTTATTGAGTACATTATTTACAGGTTTATTTATATAAATTTACAATATATATTATATAATAAATATATATTATATATCTATATCTATATACTATTTTAGTATCTCTTATAAATATATAGTATAGTTAAATACATAAACTGATATCACCTATATAAATATATATATTTATATTATGCAGAGTGTCCCAATTTCGACGGCAATACGAAAACACTAGGTTCTTTGGGTCATTTTGCGTCGAAAATATTATATAACATTTTGGCCGATTCGACTTCGGTACGAAGTTACACGCAAATAACCAAATTTTCAATCAGACCATGTTTTGCACTCTACTGGGATCAATATCTCAATAACTAATTAACCGATTTTAAATTTTTGACATACTATTAGCATTAGCATACCGAGATCTTTAATTTGACGTTAAGATAATGCAATTCGGACATGTGGTTATCCAGATACTTACAGGAATGTTGACAATTTGATGAACGCCATTTTTCTTTTTGAAAGTTTGTTCAAGCATAAGTCGAAAAATCATAATGAACATTTTTTTTCGGTATAAGTTTAAAAACTTGTCACATTCATAAGCTTTCGTTTGAGCTATAGCATTACGATAGGTCTCAACTGGTTCCAAAGATATACACAAATAACTACAACGATGTAGGCATAAAATTGATTTTCGCTGTGGAAAAATTGTATCTTTTTTTGGTTTTATCCAGAACCAACAATATGGACGTGACAGATAATTAATTCCATACACTCCTATGCATTCACACAAACCTTCACACACACACAAACTATCTCACATACAAAGTCTTAAACACATAATCCCACAATAGCACACGCACGCATATCACCACAGTTGTACACAAACAAAGCCTAAAGTAGTTGCTGAAAATGTGCTCCTTTAGCTCGAATACATAGACAACAATGCTTTTCAATAGACCGAACCACCCTAAGTGTTTGCTGTGGCTTGTGACGAAGTTCTTCGATACAGTCTTCAATTAATTGACTTCACTTGAATTAATAACAGTTACATAGACTTTTTTTTGTAAGACAACCCCATAAATAGAAATCCAACGGATTTAAGTCTAAAGAAAGTGACGCCACCTTTATGAGCCCACATCTGCCAATCCATCTTTGATAAAAGTTTACGTCCAGCCACGATCTAACATTCCCTCCATAGTTCGCTGGGCCCATAAGATGGTCGCCACGTTCTCCAGACTTAAATCCATTGGATTTCTATTTATGGAGCCTTAAAGAAAAAGTCAATGCAACTGTGATTAATTCACTTCGTTTGTGTGAATGCATAGGAGTGTATGGAATTAATTATCTGTCACGTCCATATTGTTGGTTCTGGATAAAACAAAAAAACGATAAAATTTTTTTTAGCGAAAATCAATTTTATGCCTACATCGTTATAGTTATTTATGTATATCCTTGGAACCAGATAAGACCTATCGTAATGTTATAGCTTAAACGAAAGCTTATGAATGTGGGAAGTTTTTAAACTTATACCGAAAAAAATTTTTCATTATGATTTTTCGACTTATGCTTGAACAAACTTTCAAAAAGAAAAATGGCGTTCAGCTAATTGTCAACATTCCCGTAACTATCTGGATAACCACATGTCCAAATTGCCTTATCTTAACGTCAAATTTAAGATCTCGGTATGCTAATGCTAATAGTGTATCAAAAATTTAAAATCGGTTAATTAGTTATTGAGATATTGATCCCAGTAGAGTGCAAAACATGGTCTGATTGAAAATTTGGTTATTTGCGTGTAACTTCGTACCGAAGTCGAATCGACCAAAATGTTATATGATATTTTCGACGAAAAATGACCCAGAGAACCTAGTGTTTTCGTATTGCCGTCGAAAATTGGGACACTCTGTATACATAAGTATTTATTATATACTTTATTTAAATGTATTATATATAATAAATAAATTTAAAATAAATAATATTATTATTATTATATGTTCTTAATATATTTATGTATATAAAACTATATATTATTATTATTATTATTATTATAGAAATATATATATAGAGAAACAGGAAATCAATTTTGGTTAACATTTTAGGTAAATTTATATATGGGAAGTTTTTTTTTGTATATATATTTTCATATACATAAACTTTAAATAATATAGAATAGAGATATATAAAGAAAATGGCATCAAAATTGGTTTTAATGTTAATTCTATATATAATGTATATTTACTCCACAATTTATATAAATACGAGACATATATATGAAAAAAGACATGTATTTAATATACAGTCACACACACATTCATTTAATTTTATAATGCACAAATCGCTTGGGGGTTATATGTCGGCATCCCTGTGTGCCACCACAATTACAGATTTAATTTAGAGAGTTTAATGTCTTCTGTCATGTCTTTGGTCCCCCTTTTCGAATTAAGAGCATGTAATTTAAATTTTGTTGCGTACAACTTGAATACGTAATGAAGTATGAAATATACTATTGTACAATATATTATGTACCCTGTATATATATAGTCGTGTATGTATTTATATAATAGTTATTATATATATATATTATATACACTATATATTTACAAAATGTATATTTGATATACCATATATTGGAATATGTATGTTGGTTTGAAAATGAATGAAAATGTGGATACAAATATATATAAATATATAGTTAAATTTACATTGAATATATTAGGTTTTTCAACACATTGAAATGAAATGAATATTATAATATGGTATGTACAATATCAATATAGTAGATAGAATATGGGATGAGTCGATGCGGTATACACGATGACTGTGTAAACTTAAATTATATGTATATATAGGCGAAATATATATGAGGCATACTATCTATTAGTACTCCTATAACACAAATGTATTTTTAAGGTATAAGTAATGTTAATTTGATAAATATACGAGTAAATATAAGATGTGAATTTATGTACCTATAATGTAAATTTATCTCATCGTGTCTATTTTATTCTATTTGTAATATTTATATGTACAACATGTATCTAAATTTTGTTCTATACATATATTAGATACGAGATAAAATGGGATAAGAGTAAATGTGTTGTTGCTGATGGTGGTGTGGTATATGACAAAAGAAGAATGGCACATTACAAAATAAATCATGTTCAATAACAATGATGTTTGTTAAATTTTCTTGTAATTTTAATGTAATTTGTGTATTTTCTATTTTTTTGTTCTTGTAATGTGTTTTATTTTTTATAAATTTATTTTCAAAAAAATACAATACAATACATAAGTTCGTAGACATAAAAGAGGAAAATGCTAAATCGTTAAAATACCTATATATGTATTTAGATGAAAATATATTTTATTTAATCATATTACAAATTTATGTATACGCAATTTTACTTGAAGTATGGAATCTGCACCTAAACATTCAATCCAATCAAAAGTTGATAAATTATTGACGTATTGTAGTACGTAACAATTCACAAATTACTCTGCGATTGTTGAATGGTTGCATATAGGAGCGAAATAATTTTTATTTAATTTAACCGAACATATTATAATATCAGCGCTTAACATTTCACGTGCTGACCTGATTGTAACACATTACTCTATATACTTAATTTTTCATTAGTTACTTTATAACTAATTTATAAAATATTGGGCTATTTACTATAAGTTTTTTTAATAATTTTTATGGGAACTAGTGTTGGTTAGATTTAATAATTTAATCCTATATATTTTGATCAAATTTTTCTTTATATTTAATATAACATCACAGATTAATTATAATAATATTATTAATTCTCATATAGATATTACCTTAATTCTTAACTATATTTATATGGGTCATAATGGCTATCATATTGTTCATGAATTTCTGCTGCATTTAACACTAAATAATTAATTGTATTTATATATCTACAAATGCATAAATACCTCGAGTTCATCATTTTGGACAGTTTAATCTCCGTATTTTTTTAATTTCTAAATTTATCGCCATCAAAAACATATTAATATATATACCGTCTGCGTGCACAAAAAAATAACCGGAATGGGTTAAAAAAAATGATGTTTTCAATTAATTTTTGCAATAGTAAAAAAATGATTCATGCTATGTTTCATGCAGATTTATTCTGCCTCAACTGAAATATATTGAATGAATCTTCGATGTCACAAAAAAAAATTGCATTTAAAGCGTTTCGGTAGCAGTTTTCTTTCTAACATTGGCAGTATACAGGATTATTAGTTTGATATACTGGAAATGTGATACCAAATATATTTAAAAATATAAAATATAATTTGCCCCGCTCTAAATCGATAATTACAAAATATTTACAAAATAATAATCACCTGGTATGGCCAAAGACTTTCATTCGAATTCACGTGAAAGTTCTTACCAAGAATATAGGGAATATATATTCAAAAAACATCATTTTTGTACAAAGATATGACTTTTTTAGTGAAATACTTCCTGCATAATGTATTTTTGGAATGTATTCAGATTTCATTACGCAGAATGTATTAATTAAAGTAATATTAACTTAAAGATAATTGTGGAATAAATAAGATTTTGATAATAATCGGTGAAGTTGTGACATCTCTATGAAGGAATTATCTTTCATTTTCTTATATCTATGCTACTTAAGTATATGTCTTTGTACACTTCTTTTATATATGGCGGTATATGTTTTCAATGTATAGTTTTTAGTGGAATTACAGTGTATATTCAATTTTTCTGGCATTCATCTTAAATTGTGCGTCATCAAATTCTTTATAATTTAATTTATACACACTAAGATTATTATAATAATTTCCTAACAGAATTTAATCATATATATATTTGAATAAATAAAAATTCTTGTGGTAAATATAGTCTCGCACAAATATTTTAAATATACCTAAACCTATAATAAATTATTATCCATTTAATATATGCCGCAAAAAACTTTTCCGTATAAATGTTATTGTATAATTTTAGGAGGGATAAACGCTATATTAAATATTGCATGTTTTAAATATTTAATATTTTTTTTCTTACCAGAAAAAACGTTTAACAAAATTGCTTTTTTTTTTTTTATACTAATATTAAAAAAGCATATGTTAAATGTTTTGTTATAAATATACAATACTTAACATAAAAAAAAGGAACTAAATAAATTATTTATAGTTTTATATAATTATTAAATCTATTATAGATAGATTTTGTTGGGAAATAAGTGGAAGAAGATGTGTATCTTCTACTTTTTATATAAAACTTATGGTATATATAAACCCTCTGGTCCGAACAAAAACCGAATTGGATTAAGAGAAGAACATATATTATTAATTTTTATCGTTTCTAATTATTTTCCCTCAAATTAATGACATCGATTTGTACGTTCAATAAGTGCATCACATGACTTTTGTTATTTATTATATGGTGATTCAATGTCTTCAATTGACGCAAACCAGTATCATTTCATCGTCAAATGAAATTTAGAGAACAAAGTATTAATATCGTTGTGGCGAACGGTTCGCAACAAATCTTTGTAATGGTAAGAAAATAAATAAGCATTTATTTGATTTTTTAAATTCATCAAAATCTATCATATGGTATTTCCTTCATCTGGTGATCACCATTCAGAGCATTTCCACGATTAGTTTCTAGATCGTATATATACTGAAAAGACCATATTTCATCAACAATTACAATGATTTTTAAGAACATTATCGTCTCTGCCTGCGTTTTTAATGCAATGATAAATTCGGTGTAATTTTTGATCAGCATTTAACGATTGATGTTGAACAAACTTTGAATTGACTCTTTCGTCGACCAATTTTTAATCTAATGTATTGTCGTTAAGAAATCACTCATTTTTCTTCGGTGATTAATGGTCGACCTTAACATTCATCATTCATATTTTCTGTGCTGTCTTTGAATCGTCGATGCCACTCACTTTGCTCTTTATATATTTTTTGACCGCGCGACCCTTTACAATACGCACAAATTAACCATCAATCAAAACTGGCGCTACCCATATATGTCAGTAAATATGTAAGCGTTTCAGACTATTTTTCCGACAGGCGTTGTTTATAAATAATATAATTACCAATTATTCATTTTGTATATATAACACACAAAGGTGTATTATGGGATATAATATGATATGATATTGATGAAATATCCCAACAAAATATAATAATTTATTAATTTTTTGTTATAGACTTATTATTATTATTATTATTATACTTAAGTTGAAAATTATTCTTTTATTATTTTATATTTTATATTTTATTCCAGGTAATTTAACTGTTTTGGGCCGTGGTGCTGCCTTCTTACAATATATAGCTTTATATTTATATATTTTATATGAGATCGTATAAAGAAAGAATAAGGAATAAAAATTATTACCTGGATTTTTATTATATCTTTTATAGCAATTTATTATATAGAACATTTTATTCGCGTATATATATATAAAAAAAAGGATATGTGTAAGTGTTTTTCTTTCATTTTTATTTTTATATATTTTTTGTTGGTATATATGTCCTTTGAAAGCGTACGTACGTATTTTAATAACTTCGCTTCGCACATATGTATGATATGGGCGCATAATACGCACATATAATATAATAAATTTTAACGCATTTATAAAATTTGGAAATAATAATAAATCAATAAATTAGAAATGGTTTATTTTATAACAATAATATCAATATACTGCAACAATATTCTATAATATAAGAAATAAATATTATATTGTTATGGTTGGGGTTATTTTAGGTTATATTTTATTGATCAAAAGTATATATGGATAATTTTTTAATGATAAATATTAAATCTTTTATATATACCTATATACTACAATATAAAGATATATTACAAATTACAGTCATATAATATTATACGGGACTATTAAACTAAAGATCTATATTTACAATATTAAATAATATTTTATAGAATAGATTAAAAACACACCTTGTGCGGATGTTAAATATAATTGATTCATTAATATTTTATTGTAATACATTAAATTAGATCATAAATTATATTATAATATAATATATAGATATATTAACATTAGTCCCTCAGATGAATGAATGTAGAAGTTATATGTTTCCTACATATATATTGTACAATATATATAATATCGGAAGCTTTTATTTAGATGAATATTATAGTCAATTTTTCACTTTTTATTTCACTGTTTATATTTGATACATTATTATTTGATGTACAATACATTTACTCGATCAATTATATTTTGTGGAAGAAGTTAAATGTAGCATTTAATTTTTTTATCGTGTGTTTTTTTATTTTGCAAAGAAAATGGTTTAATTATTTGATCACCCGTAGATAATACACACAATTCCTTTTCGGCCATGTTCCATCTATGCTCATATTGTCCCCAGTTCACCGTAAATTTAAACAAACGATACGTTTTCGCATACAATTTTTTTCTTCCAATAAAATAATGAAGTAAAATTTTACGGCAAATAAGAGTTACACAATTTTTGAGTTGATGTTCTGGAGAGTGTTCAGGTGCAATCATCATTCATCACTGTTTTTTTTTTAGATGTTTTTCTTTAGTTAAATGCTGTTGGTGTTGCTGTATAATCTTCTTTTTTGAAGTGTCATTCCCTGAGAAAAGTACCGCATATACGCATCATTTCGTTACCGTTCCATTGAATTCACCCATGACTGAGTTATCCATTTCATACACGGTTGTGCTAGAGGCGAGGCAGTTCTATCAATACACGCACAGGTATAAAAGTGTTTTTATCCTTGTTACTTGCCTATTATCATTTAGTGCTAATCTAGGAGGAAAACTCCCTTATTAATCAATATGGCAAAAATTGCTAATATTGCTAATATTGCTAATATTCCTTTTGTTACGATTTATTTTCACTGAGATTTTACTTCAATGGATCTTTTGCGGTGTTACACAAAAGTTCTTACCTTTATTGATCTTAAATTAATCCAATAGAAGCTGGTCTGAGCTCGGCTATGATCAGAAAAATAACTCTTTCATTTTGCCTGCTATAGTTAACGACAATCGATTTCTTATGGACTTATGGAAATTTCATTAAATTCACAAAAGAATATTTATAAAATACATTTTTGTATACGTATTATGGTGTTTACGTTTAATTCAAACAACGGTTATCAGTATATAAAAAATATACAATTGTTCTAATATATCTTAAACTCAACTCTTTTATTGTTCTATTTGGTCCAACACTTTCCATCAAACACACTTGTGTTTTCCCAAATATAAATACAAGAATTAAAGTTTAGACAAAATAGAAAACCGACAATATATTAAAATTGTTATTTGTATACAAGGTTGTTCATATTAACTGTACACCAATTTGCTACGAAGGAATTAAACGTGAGGTAAAAGTTGATAGATGGCCAAGAAATGAATTTTTGCATCCAATTGTTATCATAATTAGGTGATGAAAAATCGAAATATTGTATGACAATCCTATTCGTAATCATTTTTATTTTAATGGCAAATTTTTAGTACAACAGAGCATATTGCATTAATCTAATTACATATCCAATAAATAGCCATGAATATGTCACAAAGAAGCAAAGCCATTAGGGGGATAGCTAATATGGAAAACCTTGTATACTATAGATATATACACATTGGCAACTTTTCAATTTCAACTGTTGAAATTATACACAACAAATACAGGGTGTACTTTGAGTAAACGCAGTAAAATTTAATTTCGGTGCATGTAATTTTATGAGAAAAATAATTTATTTAGTAGTTGATTTTGTAATTTGATCAACAAAAAATTGTTTTTATGCTTCATCACAAATTTCTTGATTTTTATAATAAACTATCGTCCAAAGATTACCGAAATCTTTGAAGTGTTAGAACAAAAACTTGTAAGATTTTCAAACCAATCCTAGTTTTGTACTGATTTTTATCCAACACCATCGTTGATGTGCTTTTATTCCGTTAACTCAATATCACTTTGTCTGTACACATCAGAACATATTTCGCATGGTATGTCTATGTGAAATTGTATACAAATATAAGTATTACAATGCAATGTACACAATATTGAATATGTAACACACAATACATATTATGGATATTGTATACACGAAATAAAATTGAAAGAATTCACTGTGCTATAACAAAATACAATTTTATATATTTAATATTATTAAATTCTATTGATGAAATAAAAAAAGTGTTTTAAAAATGATTATTGTCAGATTTAGTTTTTTCTTCCACATAATAATGGTTTATATTTAGAGAATATAGCGTATTTCCTGTATAAAACCATAAATAAATACAATCAATATAATATATATATAATACAATACAAAAGTGTGTGTATATCGCGATATATTGTATGTATTTGGTTTTAGGACATATACTCGAAATAATAAGATTCTTCTTTCTCTTATAGAAATAGTTTCGAAACATTTTCGTACGTTATATTTTTGTATATGTTATTACTTTAAATTCTGAAAATATCATTCAATAAAATTGAATGGTATATATAATATTAAAGGTTAAAAAAATTATACCTTCTTTCTCTCAGCTGCTGCTGCTGCTTTAAAGTAAATTGATTTCGATTTTCAATAAAAAATTTTATATACTCATTGCAATTCTCAGTCCTCCTCGTCTATTTGTATTCTATATATTTATTTATATCTTGTATTTAAATTATTAAAATTGCATACGGGTTCCATGCGTATTCTATGACAGGGCGGTTTGGAAAGTTTCACTCTAATAATATGAAAAACTATTTTTCATTGTATTACGACTTAATTTAATCATTTTTAATTCAATGAAATTATTTCAATGCACAATACATAGAATTATTAAATTCTTCCAGATATGCTTCTATATATTTGCAAATGTTACGACTACAACTTCGGAATTGAAAGCGAATGTTTTGTCAACAGGTCATAACCTATAATATAATTTGGAAAAAGTTAAATGTCACTCTAATTCCAATTCTGCAAAAAATATTTATATGACAGATGTTTTGTTGAAGGTTGTTCGTATCTTTTAACAATCAAATAATATATTCTATGACAAAGTTTTTTAATTTATCACTGCGATTTTATGATTTGGTTTTTTTTGTGTAACTTGCAGAAGATCCGGAATTTTGGGCATTTGAATGGTCAAACTAATATATTAGATTACACTAATTTAGTACATTCGAAAGTTAATTCTATATATAACGAAAAAAAAAAATCTTAGATTGATCAGGCAAATAATAAATATAATAATAATATGCAGAAAACGATATATTGTAGAATTGATCGAGGTAAAATTGGAGGTGAGGTTAATTCTGCCAATAAAAATGTCTGAGGATATAGCTAGAAAATTTGTGCATTTCAATTTTTTAGCACAGTTCGTCAGGTCATTACTAAAATATTTTTCTCATTTCAATATAATATTTCTGTTAAAATCGTAAAATATATTTCTTCTATATATATACAGTAGAAAGTAGTTCTACTGTAAAAGCCGAAAATTATCTCGGACGTGTACCAACAGAGAGTGAGCTCAAATCATAGAATTGTATTTTTTTCAGTGGATAGATTAGAGTTGATAAAACTTTCAAGTAAATCTAATGAATATATAACAAATTGGGTATTACAAACACTGATACACTGATATCATGTAACCGGGGCTTCCGGTGGATAGTTGGATAATAAGATTATAATGTTTAAAATATGTATCTCGACGTCAAATTGATCTTACCCTCATCACTATGAACACAAGAAAAGTATAAAATTTAAAACGAGATTTTGTACATCATTAAATTAAATGTATATTTATTATCCATAAAAATAGATTCCTAACATCGAAAATCATTATTCCATATTGCTAACAAATAAAAACCATTTACATCAGTTAACAAAATATTCGATTTTAAATCACAATTCTGCGTGCATATTTAGATGCGTTCTTGGAATATTAAAATAGTATGTTCATCTTGGATAATTTAATATAAATATATTCAAAACAGTTGCTTCTATATTGTTTCAGAAATTCTATGAATTGAAATTTGTATTAGTGAACAATTATTTGGGTTGGGAATGTAAATTTCTTATCCATATTGAGGAATATTATCTCCTTTATTTATAGAATATATAATAGAATTTTATAACTTGAACTTTGGAAATGGGTAAAAAAATTATGAAAAAAAACCAGAAAAATTAGAATGTTGATTATTAATAAAGTCTAGACAAATATTCTTAATAAAATTTTACTAACAATGAACTGAACGACCTCAAAACTTTAAACTATATATGAAACCTTTTGACACCAAACACTTTACCATAAGCATTAATCGCATATAACTATACAACAGAGTCATGAATATATGTGTCCAGTAAATTTTGTGAATACATAAAACTTACCAAACTGCCAAAAAACCATAAATTTATTCATACAACTTTGAGTGGTTATTGTGTAATATATTTCGAATTTTCGCGCAGATATACACATTTTATTTATAAATGCTCTAAAAGTTATACAAAATGTTATATGGTAGAATAATTTTCAATATATATATCGACTAACGACGTGTATTTTTTAATGCAATAACAAAAGAAAAAAAAGAAAAAAAAATTAAAATCCACAAAAAAATTGAAGAATCCCTAAAGAGTCAATGTAAATGAGTTTTTATTTTTTGTATATTTAAATTCGTATTTGAATATATTTTGTTCATACCAATCCACCAATCCACCAATATATTATATGGTATATTAAAAGATTCAAAAAAAATTTTAATTTTCACATTGCTTTCCCCGCCGCCGCACTTACCAATTATGCAATGCAAGTAATGAACGTATTATATTATATACATAACAATATATTTTTATAAGCATTCCCAGCATACATTTATTTCTATCCACGCAAATATTTTGAATAAATTACAATTCTCGAATAAAAATAAAAAAAAAACTCGAACTTTTTAATAGAATTTAATTTAAAATTGATTGTAAAATGAATGTTATACGAACGAACATTCAAATTCCAAATATAATATAGTTCATTGTATAATATATGGTATATATATATGTTATATTGTTCATTGTATACATATGTTAGATTATATAAATATATTAAATGATATCACCCGAAGGGAATAAGTATATATAGAATTATATATATATCGAGTATATCCATAGGGAATCAATAAAATATACCTATATATATATTGTATGTGCCATAATAATAATGTTAATTAAAGATATATGTGTGAATCATATGTACGAACAATGAGTAAAAAGACAGAAATCAATAAAGAAAAAATAGACCTCGGTTATCAAAATATATTTCCAATACTAGACCGGGAATTTTAGTAAATTCTATAGCTGTATATATTTTAGTTGTACATTAAATGATTGACATATCAAGCGATAAAAAAACCAGTAACTACTCTTTGTTAGTGTTATTGATACGGTACACTTGGTTGACACACGCCTTGTAAGTGCCAATTTGAGTTTTCAAATTAAATTCTATCAAAATCACCATCAATGATTATCGCTAAAAAATGTATTAAATTCGTTTACTTAATTTTTATTTAAGTGAACACCCTCAGCGCTGCCGCTGTTTTCAAGAGATAAGAAATCGATTTTACCGATCTGAATGACTTCGTGTTAATTTATAGTACACTAGCTGACTTTGGTAGAAAAACTCTCCATATCCATATGGTACATATCATCTACTCTATGTTTTTTGAAAGCTGTCAATTTGAATGACATGAATTGTTGAATATTTTTGCTATCTATAGACATTCAGAGGGAATCGATTCGGCAGAGGAATTCTACTGATCAGATTATAGAACTTACACAAGTGCTGTGTATTTGGATGGGATTTTTTATGCGAGTTTATAATTTTTAGAACAGTTTTGTTATAAATTACTTCAAAATTGATAGACACACACAACTGTTCTACACATCAGATTGCAACACCAAATTATATTCTGTCGCATTTACATGCATATTTTTGTATATTACAGGTTTATTATACAAGGTCCTTGAAAACAATTGATACGCATCGGAAACTGCTCAGAAGAAACTTAATGAAATCATCAAACAGTTATATGTAATCGTTACCGACAACAATTAATCAAATTGTTGAGTCGCGCTCTGAAACAAGATCGTTCGGAATTAAATGAATTACACAAAGAAGGACGGCATGTTGGGATCTATGCGCACACCATAATACATGCAGTTTTTGATTGAGCTAATTGATTTTGAAAATAATAACTAACAAATTATAGAGTTGATATTCTCATTTGTGTCACTATATATATAGATATTGCATATTATATACAAAAACTATTTATGCAATTCGTGTATTAGTTTTTGATAGTCTATATGTTTGGTATTCATATTGTCACGGAGTAGTGCTTTTATGTACCTAATCCCATTATCTTATTTATTTATAGTGTATACATAAAAAACACATTGTATCGCAGATCTGTATTCAATTACTTAACAATAACCAGAAAAAACAAATCGAAATTTTATTTTTTTGAAAATTTGTATAGCTTTTGGACAAAACAAACTGTCATGGTGTGGTGTATATATTTAATTTAGTTTATTGCATTTTTATCTATAACATATATATTTATTATAATATATGAACTGAGAGATAAAATGTATACATTTTGTTATAATATATATTACACTGAGCACGTTTTGTTAAATAACTTCTGAATAACTGGTCGTATACATTATTATGTACGTTGCATCTTCATAGGGTATATGTATACAGAGCGACAGACACACAGGTATATTCGTTCTAAATGCACTACTTAAAATATGTAAAATTTACAATATATATTGTAATAATACAATAAAACATGGAAAAATTTGAACTGAAACAAACAAAAAAAACATTTTCCTACTGAATTTTTACGCGAATTGTATTGAAATTTGTTATTCCTTGGTTTTTTTTTTCCCCGTATATACACAAACAGTCAATATTTAAATATATATATATGTGTGTGTGCGGATATAATACCAATCACTATAATAATAATAATAATAATAATGATGGCAAAAAAAAAATGTATCTTTTGCATTTGGATTGCGAGACACACATAAACAACGATTTTGCATTATCTTTTAACATATTTTCATAAAATTCGCATATACTTTTCGCTATATTATTATATGCTGTTCGACACTCGTGTATTATTATTTCAATCTCTATAATATAAATGCATATTACAAAAGGTGTCTGTGCTGCCTGTGCACATAATAAATAAATGGAAAGTGTATATAAATTAATAACAAAACATAAATAATATATAAAAATATATGTTTTATATACCGCTTTTTTCTTACATATTATATATTTGTATTATTTTAAACCAAATGACTAACGTGCCACAAAATAACAGTTGGTAATTTTCTTGATTTTATATTTATTTTTAATTTTTTCATTTTTTTTTCTTTAAAGAAGAACTTAAGAACTCATTATAAGAAAAAAAAAATGCTTCTTCTTTTATGCATATAGGAAATACAATTTATTTTTTTCTCTTTATACGTAAAATAACATTAGTATAGAAAATATCTGTGTACTCTGATCGAAAATAGCCCAAACTACTAGTGAAATATGGTAAAAGGAAAAAAGTATTCATTCATCACCATTTTCATTTGAAGAAAAATTCATAATGATATGCCAAAACATTAATCCACGCATATTTATAATCGTATAAGTATTTTTCAATATCATTTCTTGGGTGTTCTTTGTCCATCGGCAGCTACATCTTTGAATTTTCTTTAATCAAATCTATGGTATTGCAAAAAAAATGGTTTACATCGAAGGTCTCTTTTTAGTCATTAGTCATGAACAAAAAGGACGTAGAATACTCAGCAAGATTTTTGGAAAGATATCTTTTAGGTAAACGAACTAATTTGGAAGTGTATCGATTATTGGGAAAACTGGAACCATCTATGATGTCACATTTCTATATTTCTTTATACTCAAAAAATGTGTAGGTAGGACGAGCGACAGTCTTCCACCCGCACCACCACATTGTAAGAATTTCTCATAAAATAATTCGAGTGAAAGGTGCAAATAAATCAACAAAATGGTTTTACATCTGAAATTTTAAAAACAATATAGTATATGGGGGTGAGAATTGCACGATGTGGCCACAATTTTAGAACACCATTTCTCTAGTAATTCGAATCAAAAAGATAACATAAATATTGAATGGAAATGTGATTTATTATCCTCGAACAATCTCATTGGAAATATTTGTAGTCACATATATTTCCACAAAACATTTTACAAATAATCACTAAATCATATTCTAGCAATTCTATATTGGGAATATTAAACTTGAATAATTAGCGCCCACAAAACGTTAAATTCGATTAAAATAACCTAGAACAATTCTATATTAGGATCATTTGGGTGATATGATAGCATCGGTCGGAGTAGGCGAACATTATCACCTACTTCCACATTTGAACGTACATTTAAGCACATACATATAGGAAAAATAAGAATTTGATTTATTATTTAATAATATTTTTATTGTTTTAGTATAATTTTAGATTAAACACTTTTGGAAAATTTTCGTAAAAAAATTGAATTAATGTTACTCGAACCAATTACATTCCGAATATTTATTGGCTTTGCGATCACTCTCCATAGAATTAGGGTATGTATCACCTGTATCCAAAAACCGTTATAAAACTTAGAATTTATCATTTCCAGTATAAAATACGAAAAATTCTGATGAATGTTCGTTGGTTCGTTTGACTTTTTTCCTTAAATATTTAAAACTTATAATTATTGAACGTTTGGTATTGTTTCTATTAGGTGTCATTATGAACGCGTTTCCAAATGAAAAAGGTGGTTGTTTTGTAGTTTTTAAAAGAAAAATGTCAAACTTGCATTTCAATTTGTAACAAATGAGGATTCTTGCAACAAAACGATATACGCCAGAGATGGAGGGAATTAAGATACAAATTACAGATTACAGAGATTGTTCACTAGCACCGTAACAATAAAGTTAATTTCATTTTTAACTCACAACATTTTGTGGAAACTCTATGTTCAATAATTTCGGCCAGTGAAAAAAACAAATCGGAAAGAAAGTAGTTGTCTACACAAATCATTGTGAAACACTTAATAAATTATATGTATCTGCCGCAGAAATTTTGTGGGAATTTAAACAACCAATAGTGTCGGTAGCGTTTAGTCTTATTTTGCATACGTTTATTATTGATCAAACTAATACGCATATGCATATGATAAAATGAAAATATTATTTCTTGCGGAATATTAAATATGGGTATTTTTTTATCAAAATGAATTTTTTATACTTACCATTTATGCATTCATTCTTTTACTTTTTCTTTAAAATACATTTTTAGAGATAAACAAAACAGAAGTCATTATGAAATATAAAAATGCTTTTTGGCACCAGTTAAAATTAAATAATGGAAAAGATTTTTTTATTTTAAAAAACAAATTTAAATTTTGAATTGAATTATCATTTTAAAATACGAAAGAAAAAAAAAATTGTTATTGATAAGAATTGTAAAATGTAAATAATTTATTTAAAGTGTAAATATTTTTATTATATGCGAATTTGTATATATCTCTATACCTACTGTAGATTGTCGCCTTTTAAACGAACGACTTGTCGAGAAGTTTCACTGCTACAGAAATGTTCTTTGACTGCAGTAAAATTTTATATATGCGGAATTTTACATAAGATATTTTTAATGTGGTGAACTGATGAGTAAATATCGATCGATATTAACACGAAACGTATTTTGATCATATAATTTCTATATATGAACGTCACAAAAGATTAGTCCTAAATACATCTTATGATTTGTTAATCTAAAATGTGGAAATAGTTTCGCTGGCATGACTGCAACTTTACAGCATAAACAAATAAAAAATTTAATCACCACAAATATGACTTAAAAATTGAATTAAATTTTGGTAAATTGTTCAAATATTTCTTTGGCAAACATTCTCTGACCACCACACAACGAATAAATTATTGATATAAGCGATAATCCAGCAACAATAATTTAACGTATAATAAATATAGCGGTCTCATATCAAATGTATGTAATTTGTATATTATTTTTTTATAAATTTTATTTAGACACAGACTAAAATCATTTTTGGTTAATTTAATATTATTCGTGCTTCTGCATAATTTTCTTAATATTATAATATTATATATAATAGATCCTATTTAATACATATACGCTTGGAGCGAACACATATATTACCATTACCACACAGAAGTAACTTGAAAAGTTTCTGTTCTCGAAATAATGAATTTGTCATTCCAATGAATTTGGAATTAGATTATCCTTTAAAAAAAAACGCTTTGTGTTATAATATTTTCCGCACACATAACATTAGCATTGGTTAATCACGCATATGGAAGTTAGGTAATTAAGGATCAATCTATTGTAATTTTCAGGAATTGGAATTTATACGTCGAACTTTTCAGATGACTAAATTATATTTCTTTAAATATTACATACAAAACAAATACCAATAAAATTATGATAATTGTCAGAATAAAAGTCGGAGCTGCTAGCACATTAACTTCCGCATAAAACTGATTCATTCATGCCTTGCTCCATGGCATATCTTTTTATATGCAATTGCGGGCGATGAATTCTAGTAGCTGTGGTCGCTAATATATAATTATTTTCCTAGTTACCGTAATACTTAGGCAAGCTATATAGATTATGCATCTCATATTTAACATACAATAGTTTAAGTTTAAATTTTTTCCATTTTTTTTAGCTTACTAGGTTAAACCACATTTTTTCATTGTCCGACAATCAACCTACTCGAGAATATTTTCATTGAAAGTTCACTTCACAAAATTATCAATTTGAGTTTTCCATGTGACCGAGAGTAATCTCTGCAGGCGTAATCTCTTAATATACATATTGAAATCAGGTTTTCATATATTTTTTATTTAGAAATATATTGAACATCCTTTTGTTATTCTTTTATTTATTTTCCGTCTCTCAGTTAACGTCGAACTTCTCCTTAACTGGGAATACGATTGTTTTTTTTTTACATCTGATGAAGTGAAATTATTTTTACCAAATCAGTGGTACATTTCATATTAATTGATGAAATTTATGGCTAGAAAAGATCCTTTTTGTCATTTTCGGCTATTAAACTGTAGAATGGGGCGGCGCAGGATTGTCATATTGCATATTCACAAATATGCGAGTTAAACTTTATAAATATAAGCGTTTTTTTTGCGTGCGAGTATGTTTTCAGATTTACGAGTTTGTTGTCATTTCCATGTTTGTGCGTGCGAGGGTGTTTTTCGGTATGCAAAGTTGTTATTTGATGTGCAAATTTGACGTTAGGTTTGAGAGTTTATTTGCCAGATGTGCAGAACTGGTCTTTCCGTCAAGTTGTATTCTTTGCCTGTATTTGAGAGTTTGTTTTTAGGTGTGCGAAATGGTGTATTATTTTGTTGTTTTTAGGTAGACATTGATGTTTAGTGTAAAAGCTTGTTTTTCAAGCAAATTGGTTTATTTTTGTGCGAGGCTGGTTTTTGTTTTATCAGCCGAAGCTATTCATATGGAGACATTTCATATGTATAAGGTTGTATATTGATGACTGAGAATTTATTTTTGATGAAATTGTTTTTGGGAAGAGAACCAGTTCAGATATGAGCACAACAGTTAGTTTCTGAATGTACGAGTTATAATTAGACGATCGTAAAATGTAATCTCGCGCATACACCCAGTATTAATTCTGTGCGAGATTATCCTTTGTCATCACAACTGTGACTCTAAGCCAAATAACGTTTTATCGACACGAGGCATATTACCGTACAATGTCCGACAAGAGAGATTAGCGAAAATTATAGAAAATCAATTAAAATAAATTTGATTAAAATAACATGTAACAATTTTTTACAATAAAAAGAGGTACATTTCATCGCAAAACGTAGATAAAAATTAAGTTAAAGTCCTAATATTATATTAATATTCTATATTTTATATTGTATTACATTACACAAATAATGTTGAGAGAAAAGAAAGTGTTACACCCAAAATAAAAGAAAAAAAGCAGAACTAACTAATCACCAAAGTTTCGTGTTATAAAATATAATAGATAAATTGGTTGTATGTTTTGAGTTTGGATATCTTATAACATATACTATTCTAAATAATATATTGGATAGGATATTATATACGATACGATATTATGTTTCATTAAATTTATGAGTATCATCTATACACAAAAACGATATACACAACCCAGACAAAATTTATTGTTTAATTAATAATATTATATGAAATTTTCGGAAAATTCGTGTACATTATTTATATTATATTTTATAAGAATAAGACAATTAAACCAATATAATATTGTTTCCCAAAAAGATAATATTTAATTTTTGTTTGTTTCCTTTTTCGCTTTCAATTCTCCTCATATTATTATGTAATAAAAAGTATTGAATTTTATTGTGTATTATTTCAATATAACACATGGGCTGAAAAGTTTCCGAAAATTCTAAGAAAAAAACATTTTTTTTTTGGCAAAATTAAACTTTATTCATCAACATACATTCCTTCGCGGGCGATACACTGATTCCAACGATCTTCCAACTTTTCGATACCATTTTAATAGTACGATTTCGTTTTTTCCTCAAAATAGGCTTCTGTTTCGGCGATCACCTCTACATTGCTCTTAAACTTCTTTCCAGTGAGCATTCTCTTGAGGTCTGCAAACAGGAAAACAGGTCGCTGGTGGCCAGATCTGAAGAATACGGTGGATGTGGAAGCAATTCGAAGCCCAATTCATGCAATTTTGCCATCGTTTTCATTGATTTATGACACGGTGCGTTGTCTTGATGAAACAGCACTTTTTTCTTCTTCATATGCGTTCGTTTCTTAGCGATTTCATTCTTCAAACGCTCCAACAAGGCTATATAATAGTCACTATTGATGGTTTTTCCATTTTCGAGATAGTCGCGATGAAAATTATTCCATGTGCATACCAAAATACAGATGCCATAACCTTGCCAGCCGACCGTTGCGTTTTTGGTCGCTTCCTGTCCATGATGCTGATTGCCGATCCGATCCGGAGTGTAATGATGGAGCCATGTTTCATCCATTGTCACATATCGACGCAAACATTCTGTTTTATTGCGGTTGAACAAGCCAAAAACATTGCTCTGAATCATCGATACGTTGTTGTTTTTGATCGATTGTGAGTTCGCGCGGCACCCACTTTGCACAGAGCTTTTGCATGACCAAATATTCATGCACGATATGTCCAACACGCTCCTTTGATATCTTCAGAGCCTCAGAGCTATATCGATCAACATCACTTTACGGTCATCTAAAATTATTTTTTGGACATTTTTATATATTTTCTGGAGTAACAGCCTCCTTTGGACGTCCACTGCGTTCATCGTCCTTGGTGCTCATATGGACGGTTTTAAATTTTGCAAAACACAAATGTACACATGTTGAAAGAGCTGGATCAGTGTCAGGATAATGCTCGTCAAGCAGTTTTTTGACTTCAGAAATATTTTTTCCAATCAAAAAATAACGTTTAATCAACGCACGAAATTCGTGTTTTTCCATTATTTTTCAAATAACAAAAGTAGCTACACTCACAACGCAATATCTCACAAACTAATGGTCGGACTACTGTCAATTTTTGACACGTATAGTTTGAAGGTTGGTACTAACTAAAAATCATATGAAAAAAATTCTAGAAAATTCACCTCTTAGAATTTGCGGAAACTTTTCAGCCGATGTGTTATATATATATATAATACTATAATTCTCTTAACATTATATGTATCAAATGTACCCGAGGAGTATATGGTAATGGCGTAATGGTGTGTGGATATATATATACGATATGTATTATGAAAATTTCATACGTACACGACTATATATTTAATGTACGCAAATGTGGATATATTTCTAATAAGTAGTATACTTACTATCCAAATATCTATCCAAAATGTGTATTACATCTCTACAGCCAGTCTACACATATATATATATTTTAAATGTAAGTTCGAGTATAATAATAAAGTACAATTATTTTGTACATATAAAAAATTATAATATAATAATAAAAAAAAACTTTAAATGAGGGTAATATAATGTATGTTTGTACAGATGTACAAATGGATTTAGATTGAACGAAAAAATAAAAATTATTGTATTTCGTGTATATTTATTTGTATTTATTTTTATTTCATACAATATATACCATATAAATATATAAAGAAAAGAGCCCAATGATTGTTAAGATAAAATACTTTATTTATACTTACAGATATATAGGTATAAACGAGTATTTATATATATATGAATGGCATGCATATAAGAAGGAATCTCAATACTCGATATATTATATAATGTAAAATATACAAATAAAAATAAAAAGGAATAAAAAAGGTATATAAATACTTTAACATATACAAATACTCGTACTCTGGCATACTCTGCGATGAAATAAAACAGAAAAAAATAAGTATTTTTAATACATATTACAAAAATAATTATTAGAAATTGCTTTTAGGATCAAATTCTATTACGATGTTTTTGTTCTTTCCAAATAACATTTATTTATTTATTTTTTACGAATTTCTCATAATCATGTATGCTCGGTGTTGTTGTTGTTTATCATTATTATTATTATTATTATTATCATTATTATATGTTTGTATATACGCATATAACATAAACATATAATGAACATAATATATATGATTGGATTTATTTGTTAATTAGAAATTATATAATATGTCGAAACTCTATTTGTATACAAATACAAGAAGATTAATGTACCATAAAAATAATGTAAAATTTTGCTATATATTTATTATTATTTTTTTTCCTTGTTATGTAAAATATTATACATTAAAATTGTTTTATGGGAAGGAAATTTCTCTGCTTACTTTCACCCTTTGTCCGAAAAATAACCTACGGAATGATTTACTACACAGAAAAAATTTTGATCATCATTATTAAAAACCATTTCTTTACACCGCTTACAGACAATTTTTTTGCTATGCATTGAACTTCCTTACTGTTTATGAACTTTTATTAATTATTTTCATAAATGCTAGGCATATTATTTCTAGTTAGCGAAAATCGTTCATAGGCGGCTTACGGAAGTTACTATACTATATGGAAACATTTAGTAATAATTATGAAAGAATTAATAATATTTGTATCTTAAAATTTAAAAACTTTAAATAATTAATGAATAAATATGAATAGTTAATATTATTTATGTTCTTAAATCTTTTTAAATCTAAAAAAGCTTATTTGAGATTTACTGTTCTCTGAAGTCCAAATGTTGTTTTAATAATATAAAAATGGGAAACGTTTGAATAATACACATGTGAACTAATGACCTAGCGCCAACTTTATAAAGATGGAGTTCATTGTTATCAAAGAATTTTTCTTATTTATTATATAGAAAGTATTATAATCTTTATGAAATTAATCATAATTAGTAAAAATATTTTTAAATGTTACGACGACGGTTTCCTAACTATAATAAAAATATTCATATTATTAAAAAAACTAAATTGGTATCGTTATGAAATAATTCATATATAGCACAACAATTAATTTAATGTAACGGGGTTATTTAAAGAAAGTATTTCTATCTATTAGAAATATTTTCCTACAATGTAAAGAAATATTGAATATATCGTTAGTAACTATTCTTAAATATCAAAAAAAAAAAAAAAATCGTAAGAATCACATAAAGCTTTCAAAGCTTTTCTGTAAATAATATGAAATCGTAAGAAGAGTTCCATAAATAATAATAATGATTATCTATATATTTCAATTTTAATCAGTTTTTAAATAGTAATGAACATTCATAGATGTTAGTGAAATCGCCATCGGCTGAGAATACATTGAAGTTTAAATACTATTTATTGGCGGTTTTCTATTAATTACTGGACAATTTTTTTCTGTGTATATATAATATATGAATATGTGATAATGCCGACCATCGATCAACGATTATACCCCCGAAGAAAACATACAAATTTAAACAATTCATGAGATTTTAACTATATCGGAAAAATTGGTCTACCATATATGAAAAGTGAATTCAAAGTTTATTCAATTTAGTGATGGTCAAAATTAACATCGAATTTATCATTCCAAAGACATAATTAAAATCGCTTAAAAAGTATTGTAACATGGTGTTTTCAATACAAAATATATATAGCGTCAATGTGATGGATTTGTGGTTACCATAGTTAAAGGAAATCCAAAAAATAGCTCGTTTGATGAAGTCAAAAATCAAAGCAATTGTTTTTTCACTGATTTCAAATAGCGTATATTATTCACATAGGATTTTGTTCCAAGTGCCGGTGCTAAGGTTAAAGAATTGTATATTACCCTTTGGTGTATATTAAAGCTATTACTAAAACCGTATTCGATGCGGTAGTATTGAATTTCTATACAAATAGAAACTTATTGAACGATGATAATCTTGCAAACAATTATTCATGTAACTTTATTTCTATATTAACTAAATTTCATTCAGGCGATTAAATACTAAGGAAAACGGTTTGCATAAATTGAACGATCGTTTACGACACCGTTTTTCTATTTTTTTTTTAATGAATATTAACTTTTTTCAAATGGAAAAGTGTTAAGATTTAATTTATATGGCGATAATTCAATTTTTAATCATAAGCCCATACGCATTGCAGTATTAAATTATTGTATTCAAAGTGGTCAGTTGTTGTGCGGTATAGTTATTCCTAAATTAATGTAATCCACCTCAAATTATTGATGGAATGGTTAATTATATTATTATATTGTAAATTTTTCAAAAACGAACATCAAAAACAATTTATTTTACATATGTCGTTGAAGAATTTCAAAATTGAGTAAAAATAAATTAACAAGCTAAAACTCTTTTATCTGACTTTGTAATCACAAAGAAAAGATCTGATATGTGTCACCCACCTTAGAATCGGAGAAATATGTTCATTTGTACTTTATTACAAACAAAAAATTGACTATAATTGTACAATTCAAGGAATAAGGACCTTTCAAGGACCCGACAAAAATATTTTTCGAAATTACGCATGCAACACCTCATGTTAAAAAGAATTAACCTGGGCATCGATTAGCAGTGGTGTTTCAAGGAGCAAGGACCTTACAAGTATATTTTTCGAATTTTTCGAATGCGACACCTCATGTGTGAGATAGAGAAAACTAACCTAGGATTGGAGTAGAATTAGTGTTTAAAGAATTGAGGACTTTTTAAGTACATATTTTTTGAAATTATATGAAATTATGCGAATGAGAAATATGAAAGAAAATTGCGTACAACTTTGGTTTTTCGTATCAAAGACATTTCAAAATGAATCTTATGAAAGATTATTTTTGGAATTTGGACATTTATAATAATTCATATGCAGGAGAAACAAACTATAAGAATTTAAGAAGATTTGATGTTCCAATAAGGTTAAAATGACATTATAAATTTTTTCCGAAAATAATTTTGAGTTTTATGTATGTGACATATCCCATAAACTTTACCAACAATGATTACATTGTCTTTCGGTATGTAACATATCTTATACCAGTGAATTTAAGGATCAAGTGTATTTCAAGGATGTTGGTATAGCTCATGAGCTGTCACATACATAATTTAATCCTTAAAACATCAATTCCACACCACATTTAGTTAAAGGAAATGTCTCCTTATCCATTACTAAAATAACTCTAACGTTTAACGTTACAGTTATTTTAACGTTATCAAAAGATAATTATGTGTATAAATAATATGAATAGATTTGTGGGGTGTGAGACCGATGACATCCAGCGATTTCTATTCATGTTGCAAGGAATAAAAATTCCATGTTTAGGATTAAAGCAATATTTTTGGAATTTTTGTGTTTGAATGATTAAACTCATATACGACGGATACAATTTGCTTATATACACTATTATTAAATATCGACCAAAACACACACTATATACGCACACTATTTAAAATATATCATCTGAGCTGAGTTATTCCTTTATTTTATTTATTTTTTTTTTGTTGTTTTTATCCATAAACATATAATTAAGTAATAATTAAAGAACCTCATTAATAACAATAAAAATATGTAAGACAAAAAAATAAAATTCTAGTAGCTGTTTTGCCGCCGCTTTTGTCTTTTGTTAAAATTATTTTCATGTTTTATAATTAATCTTGCATTTTTCAACTTTTATTTTATTTTTTTTTTTTTTGAAATGGGTGTGCGTGTGTGTGTGTATTGCTGTGTGAGTGTGTGGGGTCTTGTTTAAAATGAAAAAAATTAAAATAAATTTTCAAGTTCTCACATCATTTGTATACGGCGGACAATTCTATTGTACGAGTATAAATAAATATAAAATAGATTATAAGATAATTTTAATTATTTTAATATTTTCAAAGAAATTAGTTCCAAAAAAATAACAATTAACAAATTACAAATAATTCTAAATAAGAATATATTTTATTTTATTTTGAATGAAACAGATATTAATCTGGGTTTTTGAAACCCTCTCTCTTCAGTTTCACTTCACATTATAATAAATTTAATTTTTGTTGGTTTTTTCATATATTCGTATAAGAAATTGTAACATGGAAAAAAAAAAAATGTTAAAACAACAACGACTTAATATTATTGAAAAAAGAAAAAAGAAACCACTTTAAAATGTCAAATAAATTCGTAAAATATTATTTAGAAAAATACCCATTATACAAATAGAAAAGTGTTTATAAAAAATTATTACGTATACTATCGGTAACCAACCAACCAATCAGATCAAATACAAAATTCAAATAAATAACATTTCATTATCAGTAGGATTTTATCTTAAGTGTTTTTGGTGTTGTGAGAGATTAGAATATCAAATATAATATTCCAATAAAATTGTATAATAAAAAATAAAAGAATATTTTGTATAAATTTTTACATTCTATTTTCTGTTGTTGTTGTTGTTGTTGTTGTTGTTGGTGTTGTTGGTGTTGTTGCTGTTTTGGTTGTATAGTTGTTATTATTTGTAATACGATATATATATACATTATTTTGTTTGAGAGGAATTATATATATATTTTTTTTTTTTTGTTATGTAATATGCAGAAGAAATGACATTTTTAAGGTGGATATATGAAAAACGTGCTTTGAATGTCACATAAATTATAAAAGAATTTTCTAATATATCAAATATTTTTATGTTTTCACGTTCGTTTTTTTTTTATATTAAACATAAAATACATTATTATTATTATATCGTTCGTTTGTATATAAATTTTATCTGTAGAAAAGTAAATATATATATACCATATTTGAAGATTGTACCAATAATAATATAATAATACTCATGTTTGTGCAGTGTCTTTACTGTCCTGGTGTACGTATATATATAAAATAAGGTATAATAATAATAATACATGCGATGAAATATCTTTTATTATCTTTTTCTTTTAATTACGTGATTCGAATTTCACTATGTTTTTTTCTAATTTTTTATTTTATTTATTATTATTTTTATTGGTGTTTCCGTGTGTGTGTGTGTGAGTTTGTACAACAAATAATATACAAAATTTTAAGGACCAATAATAAAAAGAAATGTAATTATTTGTTCATTTTTTGTATCCGCCATAAAAATATGAATATATTATTATAAACAATATAGATACGACGAGAGATGTATGAAAAATTCCCGAATGCAATAGCTTTGTCTGTTTGATGTAAAACAATTTTCTGTCAGTGCTTTTGTTTGGTAACCGATGAGATGTAGTTAAATTTTCTGCTTCAATAAAATATGTTTTTCTAACCAATTTTTTTTCTTCCAACTGATACGAAAAATTACAATAATAACTGATACGAAAAATTACCATAATATTTTAAGTTAATTGTTACTTCCAAATCCATACTATTTGGGTTAAAACTATCAAAACACATCTGTAATTTTTCACGCAAAATATTTCTAACTAGTTCTTTCAATTTGTTTCTGATCTCGCATCCATTTCAATCGTCTAACAGCATGTTATAGACTTGCTCAAATAATTATGGTATTATAGTAATATTTGTACGACCAGATTTAAAAAGAGCAGCCCAATTTTTCAGAGAAGAAAGTTTGTGTTAAACCATCAAAAAACACTTTGAATTTAATCACCTTTACGATATTAAATTTTTTCCATTTTCCATATGATCTGCTAATATTGCGGCAATGAAATTGACAGATCGGAAATAAAATTGTACATTTGTTTATCCAAAAAAAGAATGGAATTTTTCAATACAATATGTGTCAGGCCGAGAACTATTCACACTGCCTACGCAGGTCATAAAAATAGAAAACATTAAATAATTTTTATGAAACAAAAATAATTGAGACCATTAAATTTAATATAAATAATATTTATTTTATGTGCGACTTAAAATTGTGCTTATTCATTTAATAATAATAAATTGAATTAAATCGAAATTTTCAATTTTTATTGTATACGAATTAATTAATTTTATCATGAAATTCAATGAAATTTATATATATATTTAAATAGTTTGGGAGATCAATATATCAAATCAGACCAATATATATCGGTTCCTTTTCGTCCCCGCCTATACCAAGTGGACTGTCCATATCAATGAAGTTGACCACACATTTTAATGCGTTGCCAAATATAATCTACTGTTAAAGGCCAAAATAATTTTCTACACCAGTTTCTGAAAATTATAATTATTTGGTCAATAATTCCAATCCAATTGTGTGTTGAAATAGTTTACAAAGACTTATTAGATGCTGGATTTTATGTAGTATAGTTTCTGTGAAAATTCTGGAAAAACACAATGCACAATTATTATGGGTGATATTTCGCGGTATTTAAGCTTCGAATACACCTACCTAATACTGATAAATATATAAACTGATAAATTTGTTAAAAATAAGATATCAGCATTATGTTCATTTCTCGTAACAAAATATATTAAAATTGGGTTCACCAAAAAAATAAAAGACTACTTTACACTCCAACACATGCATGATACGATATTTAGCTATAATCACCAGTTTTGTTCTACCGTACACACACTCTCCGATGAAGGTTTTAGCTTTAGTATTTTATTTATAATGTCACTTATGCGGGAAATCCTATTAAACTTGTTCCTCAACGTTAAAGGATATATGTATATATGTTATAACCGCAGACAAATCCTAATGTATATGTGCGCGGGCAAATCTTCCTAGTTGATTTTATATTTCTGTAAATAAATGTCATTAACATAAAATGTATAAATATTTTCTTATAAAATTTTCCTATACATATTAATTTTAATTTAACTAATTAATATTGAATATATTATTGTATAAATGTATTGACCTCAAACTACATATATATATTTATGTATTCGTATACTATATATTTACTATTATAGCAAGTTATTGGGTAGATGACTAATAAATTGCGTTTTTTTTAAATGAAAACAAAACGGAATTTTTTCTATTCGCTTGGTAAATGTTCAAAATAGACAATGCCTTTGTAAAGTGATACCATAATTTTCTTTTGATTGATATTAACTTTAGATGTTTTATTTTGGTACATCTTGCATCAAATCGCTGATGTTAATATATATATATATACGTTGTGTTAAGTGAATTTCTCTATGGGTTCATGAGGAACATATTAATTGAGTTTTTTTTTTTTGCGTAACCAAGTATTGTGAGTGTGTATTTTGATTGTCCACATTTCAACAAAACCCCAATCGTTATGGTGTTATAATTTTTTTGAACTGAATTATGACTATTGGCAACTATACCAACTATCAACAAAAAAAAAAAATAATACGGCTTGATATTTCGAATACGTACGTTAAAATTCATTAAAAATGTAATTTATTAGTGTGCAACCCAATAATATAAACATTTATTTCAAATCTGTGTCAATTGTTCTCAGTTTCTCACATATTTATTTATATGATATGTGAATATATAATCGTCTTATGCATATGATATCTATTTATCTGTTGATCTACATCTCTACACTTTTTATAACATATATACCTATATACAGATGATATATAATTGTATGCGATCTATAAATGTGTTAAAATTCAATAATGATTTCATACGATCTTTTTTAATGATATATCTTTTTTTTATATAAATTTATGTTATAACTATACCTATTATGTATAAATATTACAAGAAAAGATCGTTCTAATCGTATTGCTATGCCGATAAAACAGTTAATATAAATTATTTATATAATACTTATTTATATACGAGTATATAATATACAATATGCATTTAAGAATAGAAAATATATTATAGATATGATATCTTTTTTGCATATAACTATATGTAATTTCTTATAAATAGTACATAATTTCTTTCATATATTTTGTATATAGAAAAAGAATGTTTGGTTTCGGTGTATATTTTATTATATAATATATTTTATCTATATTTATATATATAAACTATTAATAATACTTACACACAATTGCAATAAGCGAAATATAATAACAATAATAATAATAATAATAATAATAATAATAATAATAATTGTAATATATAGGCATAGATTTATGTATTGCATATATAAAACATATATATTATTTTTATATATATGACTTGACTATAGACATACAATTTATAAATGTATGTAGGATTTAAATAAAATAAATACTAAAGTTGTCACATGAATTGATTTAGATAAGAGCGGCACGCGTTCATGCATTATATACATTTTTCATACATGGATGTGGAGGATTATTTACAATAACATGATAAAAAAAATGAAATAAAAAAACAAAACAACGAACAATATATTATAAAAAAAATAAATAAATAAATAAATAAATAAATAAATAAATAAAATAATATAATATGTACGAGCAAGCCTGAGCCACCATATACAATATACTTTATATGAAAAAATAGCATTTCAAAATATTGTGTATTATTATTATTATATGGTTTGGTAACCATATATAAATAAATAAGGATTTTTATTTTAATAATTCCATTGATAACAGAGTGTTTAAAAAGTATCATTCATTGTTCCATCTATATAAAAATTATTAATAATCTCTAAATCTATATTATTATTATTATTATTATTATTATTACCATATAAATATTACCCGATCAGCAAATCAATTCTGTTTTGAAAAAAGTGAATCGTATATATGAATGATATTTTTCGTGACTATATAAATAAATATATCTAAAAATTGGTGACTACTCGAATTTTGAATATTCACATCAATCTGTTACTATTGAACACTTTTGCCGTTCGTAAAAAATATTTATATGTTTGTTCAAAAGATATATTTGCATGTACTTTAACCATAAAATGTATGTTTCAAATGTTCAGGGAATTTTGACGAGTTGATCGCAAGTTAGGCAACATATAGAAAAAATTATTTTAAAATGCAACATTTTCATATGAATTCTCAATGTAAAATAAAAAAATATGTGTACGGTATCAGTGACGATGGGTGTGGACAGTCGTATTGGATAGATGGTAGACAAAGATTAATTTGCCTAGAAATTAAAACAAACAATAAATAAATCGATTAAAAGTGGTTAAAAAAATTTTGATTCTTTTTACATTTATATAAGATATGGCTAAAATTGAAAATCCGTGGTTTTAAATTACTATACGATCTAAACGATCTATTGTATACCCAATGTGGTCGTACTCCTTTTTATGGTAATTTCCATCTTTATACAGTATATACTTCAGACCTGCTTATATTGAATGTATTTCATGATATATGAAATTCAATGAAGACACGTCCTAGATAAATGCTCAACAGTTTTTGAATATTTTGCATTCATAATTTTTCTTCAGATCTTCATTTCGCTGGATGTGTCCTTAAGTATTCCTTCAGTCACCTGTAAATATTTCGATCAAAATATAACAAGTTCATATTTCTGTTTTTTGTTATAATTTCATCTTTTTGATGTTGAAACCAGTACCAACACTTCATTTGTTTGTCTTAAGCTTGGCTGTTGCATTCCACCTATCGGTTTGTGTGTTGCACCTTTCCCGTATAGTGCAAATGCCATAATCGCAATCAGTAAGTTTTTTTTTTTTTGTATTAATTTAATAAAATTTAAACATTTTATTACACTATTTTGTATTCCATCGATTTTCATGAAATTTTATTTTGAAAAATAATAAATAAGAAAATTTAATTAGTCACCTGCCCCGCTTACTTAGTCAATATAATATTCTTTTTCTTATCTAAAATTTTGAGATGATATTTAAATTTAACATTTATTTTTTTTCAAAAACATCATCATTGCAAATTTTCAAAGTCATTGTATTATATGCAAAAACCAATTTTCATTTTATTAAAACTAAATAAATTGGTGGATATTTAAATTTTATTTGTCCCGTATTTGTGTTTTATTTTATTTTTTAAACACTATAATTAATAATAAAAAAAAAAATTGTGTGCAGCAGCCGTTTTTATATTGACATATCATTAATTGTTTGAAAATGGAAGAAATTGGATATCGTGCAGTGTTTAAATTCTTTGGTTTGAATAGTATAACATCAACAGAAATTCATCAAAATTTTATTAGAAATGCATCATCCGCATTTTCCAATAGTATAAAAAATGAGCTATAAATATATGTGTATAAATCGAGGATCGTCTAAAAACAGCTGTAATATACAAATAATTTTAACAATTTCATGGTATATTGTGTAAGATGATCGTTGTGTGAAATTGTGTGAAATAAAATAGCTGAGGGCATTAAGAATTACATATATATTGTACAAGAGATTTGTGGAAAATGCGTGCCGCAATTGTTATTAAATTTCAACCAAAAAACCATTGTAAATGTGTATTTCTCAAGGGGTTTTTGTTCGTTTAGCGCAAAATAAATTTCAAACGTCGTTTCATAAACGGTTGGTTGATGCTGACTTGGATCCAACACTATGTATGCCAAAGTGAAAATAAAAGTCAAAACAATCAATTGAAGTTATATGGGAGAAGAAGTTATGGTTCCATAAACCGTTTTTTTTGTGAATTACAAAGAAGTTTTGTTCACATCGAAATACGATTCTATTTTCCTTGCAACAACCAAAATTCATATTGTATATAGATGGACTTAATGACTTAATTTCATAAAGTCAAATCTCACAACAACTAACTAAGCTTAAAGTTGAAAATTCTGAACGTATATAGAAAAATTCATTCACAACATGGAATAATCCATTTAAAATTATAATATATTAAAAATTTGTTATCAGATTCGAATTGATGAAATTACTTGCTCGTTAGCTACGCCAATATTCAAAATTTAAATACATATTTGATATTTGCCATAGATTAATATTTTAAATCTGATTGTATTGTGTTTTGCGTTAATTTAATTTTATGTAAAAACCTCATTTTGATGTATTATTTATTTACATTAACTAATTCAGAATCGTATGAAATAGAATTGTGTGAGTGAGCCGTTCATCATTATACTGAATTACTCACTTACCAATGACACTTCGTACATATATAGGTGTAATTAAGCACAAGAAACATATATATTTTAAATATTCTTTACTTTCTGATACGAAAATGTAACATAAAATTATTTTTTTGAAACATCCTTTGTAATTATTCCATAAGTATAAATATTGAGTCCCACTTTGCTATAGATATATAAATAAGTGTATGTATAATAAAAACATTTATAAAAAGTGGTGTTTTTTGTTACAACAATAATACAATAACATATAACTATATAGAAGAAAAAAAATAATAAATAAATAAAAGACACAAATTTCCATATATTTACAAGAAACAATTTAATACTTTTTATACTTTATAGAGTAAATTTATTTTTGTTGAATCGATAATGTGATCACGCATATATTTTATATTTATTAATTTTTAAATGCATTCATTTATTCTTTCTGCACAGTGGAGATAATCATTTTTTTTTTATTATTTCAATTGTATATAAAATAATTTATATATTAAATTATTGATCCACGACCATCATTATTATTATTATTATTATTATTATTATTAATATTATTATTGTTTTAATTCGCATCTGATCATCTGATCATCATATATTATTATCATTAAACATTGTATATAATAATAACATAACTTTTTAAATGTATATAAACACAAATTTTGTACTCTTATACACCACCACATCAGACACACACAAAACACATAGAATAACAAAAAAATATAATTTACAACGGATGTACAATTGTCTCTTTATAATTTTTATCTCCCCCAACTGATCTTATTTGCGTGTGTGTGTGTGTGTGTGTGTGTGTGTGCGGTATGTAGTATACATTTTAAATATTCAATATATACACGATCGTAATGATATAGTTACTATTTATTTATTTATTAATATGGACAAATAAAAGGATATACAAAAATATCAACCAGAGCAAAACCGTTGCATATAAAATATATTTTTTTTTAACTTATTCTGTTTATTATCTAACATATAAATAACTTTTATTTATAAATACACGTGTATATATTTTTGATGATGATAATATTCAATGATTATATGGTTTTATCAACTGCGTATATATTTATAAATAATATTAATATTGTATTTTTATTATAATATAAATATACAATAATAAAAATTCAAACTGATAACAGAATTATTTTGTTTGTGCATTCACTGTCTGTCCGAAAATGTAACCGGAATGATTTTGGTATTTGTCATCTGGTGGATGATGCTTATTCATTTATCTATTATGATCTTTAAAAACTTCATAACATTCTCCCTTTAGTGAAATCCAAAATACAATGCATTAAGTGAAAGCAGATTTTGTGTGTTGGTCGAAAAACAAGTAAAACGAACAAACAAATAACATTAAATTTTGTTTTACAATTGGTAAAAATGTATACAATCACTAATTATTTTTTATCCAAAACACAAGTTTTTGAGTGACATCATCGATTCGGAAGACGGTAGAGTAGATGTGAATGATGATAAACGTCCACGATTACCTAAGTAAAAATAAAAAAAAAGTGCATGATTTCATAAAAATTAGCATCTTCAATGAAATTTATGAAAATGGAATTTGGTTAACCAAACACCATAAATACATGAGATTATAAGTAACAAAAAAATTTGTTTATCACATAAATTGACTGATGACCAAAAGTTTCATTGCATCAATGTTGCCAAAGAAATCATTAAAAACGCTGGTGACAATAAACTATTATTAAATAATAAATAAAAAATCAAAATAAACCTAAAATATTAATTTTACTATCCCAAAAAGGTATTATCCACAAGAGATTTGTTCCAAGTGGTACAAAATTTAATGATTTGTATTACTTTGGTATATTGTAGCGTTCGTTGAACCGTAATCGTCGTGATCGTGCTGATTATCGAGAGCCAGGCAAATATAGATTATAGCACGATAATACACCTTTTCATCGTTTGACAATTATCACTGATTTTATTATTAAAATTAAAATCACAACCGATTTAACACCATGTTATTGTTTTCCAATCCTTAAACTATATTTAGGCAATTTGCTTCAATCAATTGAAGGCATTGATCAGGCATAATAACCATGCCATCCTCAACAACATTCGAATCAGTTAAGAAGAAAGTCAGAAAAAAATCATTGGATGTAATATCGATAGTTCAAATCGATGTATTTAAGTTGAAGAGAAAATATTTCTATTTTGTAAACAAAAATTAATTATTTGGTTGATTGTTAATTCATTACGGTTATTTTTCGAACAGGGGGTGTATTTTTTATTTGTTAATACCATAACTAAATGAACATTAGTTAGCAGATTTTGTAATACATTTGACATTTGCATGAAGAGACAGATGTCACATATACAAAAAAAAAAAAAAATTAAATAATTGGGGTTTATTTTATTATTGTATTTATTTTAATTTCTTCTTTTTAGTATATAGGAACATTTTAAAATTAAAATTATATACGTTAATTGATCTCAATTCATAATTTTGAAGCATAAATTATTTATTTAAACAATCAGTAGAGAATATTTGAAAAGAAACAAATTGTATCCAAAATTTTAAATTTATTAATTAATAATTTACATATAAAATTGAATGTAAGTGCTTGTTTGGGGATATAAAGACACACTTCCAAACACTTTAATACGAAATACTATTATTTATATTTTCTTCTCGAATGAATATTAATATGTTTTAATGTTGTATTACAATCATCTGATGATACCCATGATATTGGATTAATATACATTTTTGATGTAGAACCTCTTAAAGCTGAAGGAAAAAAAAAACTTTAATGAATACGACTTGCACACTACCTCAAAAAAAAAACTTACTACTACTTAATAGTCGTTGATTTAATGGTACCGGTTTTCCTTTATATTTTGATATCTCATCCCATTTTTTATATTCATTTTCGGCCATTAATTTACGAATTCTACAATCTTCATTTTGTAAATCACATTTTTCCTTTTCTATTCTTTTCTTTAATTTTTGCTGTTCTATATTTCGTTTGACCCAGGCATTGTAATGCGATTTTTTATCTCCATAGCTGTTACCATGGCTTCCATCACCACCACCACCACCACCACCAGCGGCAATAAAACTTTTTAACATATTATTAAATTTTTGATTTTCTATTTTCATTTGTTCATTAAATGGTTTCAACTTTTCTTTTGCTTCTGCATCTTTTCTTTTAAACCATTCATTTAATTTTTCATTAGATAATTCACAACGTTTTTTTATTTCCACATTTTTTTTATATTCTAATTTTTGATCACTTTCTAATTGTTTAAGTTTTCTTTGTTTTTCCAATTGTCTGTCGTGCGGGTTTAAAAGTATAAACAAATTAAGATAAGGCAAAAAAAAAGATGATAAATGATGATAAAAATAAAAAATTATAATTAATTGTTTTTATTTTTTTTTTCTTATTACAATAAATATTTACTTTTTTGTACTTAACCATTCTTTAAAAGCATCATTTCGTTTCAATAATAATTCTGCATTTGTAAATTTATTACGATACGAAAATGTTTGATTTAAATGTTCGCCCGATGATGATGTTGAACTTGTAAAATTGATATCAATTTGTGGTACTGTTATTGGATTTCTATTCATAAAATCATCGGATTCATCGGCGTCGAATGCTTGTGACGGCTCATAAATTTGTGGGGCTGCATCACCTATTACAAATGCGGTTGCATTTATATAACGTACAGTTTGAAAATCTTCGGAACGATTTATTGTTTCTGAATTAATTGTATCGATTGATGACGGGCTATAAATATTATTATTATTAATTTTGGAATTGGTGTTGTTAATTTTGGATATAAAAAATGTCGACATTTCTTCTTAAGGTTTGTTTGTAATAAAAAAAAAAAAAATTAATTGGTAATGTGGCACGACAAATAACTATAACTTTGAAAAGATATATGGAAAATATATAAAATGTTGACATTTCTTTAAATATGTTTACTAAGTTTATTTATAGAAAATTTTCAAATTCCAATTAAATATAAATATTAGGTGGATATATATATTTTATAAATAAATTATTATCTGAAGCCAAACTGAAACTCTTCTGTTTGTTTGTCTCTATATATACAATATATGTATTTGTATGTTTTGTATATATAAAATGGAATAAATTGAATATTAGGACAAAAGAAGAAATGTAAACTAAAATGAATGATTATACTTACATCAGTCACATCTCTATACAATATATACAAATCTGTACAGTGACGTTCAATCTAAAATATGCGAGTACAAATATAAAGTGTTGTTTGTTGGCAGGCGTCCTGCACCACAGTGAATTATATAATAATAAGAGTTAATAATTTTAAAATATTGACCATTTGTATGGCGTATATTTATCAGTAAAATATCTTCTAAACTTAATTTATGGAAATTAATCTATTGATTATTATGGTTAAAGAATAATGTTAACGTATACAATGACAAAGTAAACGCTTACCATAATTACTCAAACTAAAACGATTTCTTCAAATACTCTTTGTACAGTCTGTGTAGGGGTTTGATAATAATTTTTGATGTAATACATTTCTCTGTATTCTAGCTTCTTTATATGTTTTTGAAGTGCTCATCAACTGGATCGAACGCATCAAATGATAATTTGAAAGACCAATGTTTAATGAAATTGCGGGGTTGGTTATCATTTTTAAAATACAATTGATAACAACGTATGTTTAACAAATTTTCCAACTGTTGGTTGTTTTTGGTTCAATGCATGGTTTTAAAATCGATAAACCGTTTGATTTGATCATGCTAGTTATATCCTATTTAATATAAAAAGGATTTCATAAAATTTTTATTCAAATAAATAAACACTTGGTATTTGCAATAATTCCCTCCGTTACTTTATACTTTATTTTCTACGAATTTTTGTCACTTTACGTCCAAAAGTTATACAGATTCCTCAGATAAAATTGTCTTGTATTTTGAAACAATTTATACATCAATCTACCTATATCTTACTAATCCATGGATATTACGATTTTATCGTTCATATATTTTCGGTTGTTCAGATCTTTTGGATTCGCATAATAACTCTCCTTATTTTCAATTGTCGCAGGTGTTGCAATTGGTTCTAAATTTTCACAATACACCACCACTGTATGTGTATGTATGTGATATAGCAAGATATAGGATGAATATGAGCATCAAATATTTATTACATATTTGTTGCTTTATTTATATACAGTATCCGGTATCAGTATATTTCTACACAAAATAAATAAATTATTATATTATTCAAAATTATATTATTTCATCACTTACAGTCCAATAAGTACCCAATGCAATTCCAGTAAATTTTGAAGTAAATTTAATTAAAAGAATTCTAAAAAATTTGTTATTATTTTTATAAACGATTTATTAACTTTTTTTTTATATTATTAATTTCAATTTCATTAACTTATAGACATTTTTTTTTAATTTCTTATACCTTATAATTATATCCATTTCAAAATATAAAGAGTAGAACCATATTTTATATTCTAATTGTTTGGTATATGTTGTTCATTTGTTATAAGGATTAGTGTATCTTTTTCTAGATACACCAATGCTAAACCTCGAATTTATTTTTAAGGATTATTATTTCTTATATGTACTTTTCAACGACTATCGTTTCTATAGTTGGTTGTTCCAAAGTCAATAAAAACAAAATAGGTAGGTCAATTTTGAACCATTGTACTCATATAAATAAATTACTTGAACGTAATGTGATAGCCATAGATTGAAGATCTATAGTGTAACATAAACCAATATTTAAAAATGGCAGTATCTGATCCGATAAATTATCCTTGATATAGTTTAAGCGCTGTTAAAAATCTTCATCAAGGTTATTGGTAACACAAAAAAAAATCTGTGGTTTTAAAATACTGCGATCTAATGCCTTCAATTGATTGAAGCAAATTACCTAAATATAGTTTAAGGAATAGAAAACAATAACATGGTGTTAAATCGGTTGTGATTTTAATTTTAATAATAAAATCAGAGATAATTGTCACACGATGAAAAGGTGCATATAATCTATATTTGCCTGGCTCTCGATAATCAGCACGATCACGACGATTACGGTTCAACGAACGCTGCAATATACCAAAGTAATACAAATCATTAAATTTTGTACCACTTGGAACAAATCTCTTGTGTATTTATTTTTATTTTTACTTTTTAGTGTATAGGAACATTTTAAAAATAAAATTATATACGTTAATTGATTATATACCGAATCCAATTACTATTGCAATGCATTGAATAGAAAGAGCGAATCTTCTCTAATGGTTCTTACATATAGGACTAGTAGTTTCAACACCATATATGCTTTTTGGACGACACAATCACAAATACAAATTAAGGACAACAAAATAATGTTTTCTATTTTGATGAGAATTCGCAAGATTTGCGGAAGTATCGTTGATGCACGTACCTCATACTGCAGCTATACATCATGTTCTGTGTATGGGCAATATCAATTATTACTTAGGAGTTGAGCAAAACACAAAAACCATACCTCGCATATTTCTAGGAAAAGCCACAATTTTATGATTGCATAAAAAAACCAAAACCAAAAATATGTGATCAAAGTATGTCTGTATTTTAAAATAATAAATTTCTTCTTTTTCCAGGAATATTTAAATCAATGTTATATTTATAATATATAGAACCGATTGCTTTGTTGGCATACCGCCACCCTTCTCTCAATTCATAATTTTGAAGCATAAATTATTTATTTAAACAATCAGTAGAGAATATTTGAAAAGAAACAAATTGTATCCAATATTTTAAATTTATTAATTAATAATTTACATATAAAATTGAATGTGTGGCGACACGTCAAGACGACGTCGGTGTGAACCCGTCATAGGTTTGTGTTCAGCAAGGAACACAAGCAGATAACGGTTCGCATCGACAATGACATTAATCGACAATGACATTAATTGACGGTTGAACGAGACGTGGACAAGACAGACGATTACTAACAGCCACGCCGACAGGACGTAATTAAAAAGAATAATAATCAAAATATAATTAATTAAATAAATTAAATTAAATAAAATAAATTAAATAAAATAAATTAAATAAAATAAATTATATATAATAAATAAATATAAATAAATAATATAAAAATATTGTAACAATAAATATAATATAATAAATAAAATAAATATATAAAAAGTGGAATAAATAGTTTAATATATAAAATCCCTAACACTATATCCCACAAATGTAAGTGCTTGTTTGAGGATATAAAGACACACTTCCAAACACTTTAATACGAAATACTATTATTTATATTTTTTTCTCGAATGAATATTAATATGTTTTAATGTTGTATTATAATCATCTGATGATACCCATGATATTGGATTAATATACATTTTTGATGTAGAACCTCTTAAACCTGAAGGAAAAAAAAAACTTTAATGAATACGACTTGCACACTACCTCAAAAAAAAAACTTACTACTACTTAATAGTCGTTGATTTAATGGTACCGGTTTTCCTTTATATTTTGATATCTCATCCCATTTTTTATATTCATTTTCGGCCATTAATTTACGAATTCTACAATCTTCATTTTGTAAATCACATTTTTATTTTTCTATTATTTTCTTTAATTTTTGCTGTTCTATTTTTCGTTTGACCCAGGCATTGTAATGCGATTTTTTATCTCCATAGCTGTTACCATGGCTTCCATCACCACCACCACCACCACCACCAGCGGCAATAAAACTTTTTAACATATTAAATTTTTGATTTTCTATTTTCATTTGTTCATTAAATGGTTTCAACTTTTCTTTTGCTTCTGCATCTTTTCTTTTAAACCATTCATTTAATTTTTCATTAGATAATTCACAACGTTTTTTTATTTCCACATTTTTTTTATATTCTAATTTTTGATCACTTTCTAATTGTTTAAGTTTTCTTTGTTTTTCCAATTGTCTGTCGTGCGGGTTTAAAAGTATAAACAAATTAAGATAAGGCAAAAAAAAAGATGATAAATGATGATAAAAATAAAAAATTATAATTAATTGTTTTTATTTTTTTTTTCTTATTACAATAAATATTTACTTTTTTGTACTTAACCATTCTTTAAAAGCATCATTTCGTTTGAATAATAATTCTGCATTTGTAAATTTATTACGATACGAAAATGTTTGATTTAAATGTTCGCCCGATGATGATGTTGAACTTGTAAAATTGAGATCAATTTGTGGTACTGTTATTGGATTTCTATTCATAAAATCATCGGATTCATCGGCGTCGAATGCTTGTGACGGCTCATAAATTTGTGGGGCTGGTACCGGTTTTCCTTTATATTTTGATATCTCATCCCATTTTTTATATTCATTTTCGGCCATTAATTTACGAATTCTACAATCTTCATTTTGTAAATCACATTTTTCCTTTTCTATTCTTTTCTTTAATTTTTGCTGTTCTATTTTTCGTTTGACCCAGGCATTGTAATGCGATTTTTTATCTCCATAGCTGTTACCATGGCTTCCATCACCACCACCACCACCACCACCAGCGGCAATAAAACTTTTTAACATATTAAATTTTTGATTTTCTATTTTCATTTGTTCATTAAATGGTTTCAACTTTTCTTTTGCTTCTGCATCTTTTCTTTTAAACCATTCATTTAATTTTTCATTAGATAATTCACAACGTTTTTTTATTTCCACATTTTTTTTATATTCTAATTTTTGATCAGTTTCTAATTGTTTAAGTTTTCTTTGTTTTTCCAATTGTCTGTCGTGCGGGTTAAAAAGTATAAACAAATTAAGATAAGGCAAAAAAAAAGATGATAAATGATGATAAAAATAAAAAATTATAATTAATTGTTTTTATTTTTTTTTTCTTATTACAATAAATATTTACTTTTTTGTACTTAACCATTCTTTAAAAGCATCATTTCGTTTGAATAATAATTCTGCATTTGTAAATTTATTACGATACGAAAATGTTTGATTTAAATGTTCGCCCGATGATGATGTTGAACTTGTAAAATTGAGATCAATTTGTGGTACTGTTATTGGATTTCTATTCATAAAATCATCGGATTCATCGGCGTCGAATGCTTGTGACGGCTCATAAATTTGTGGGGCTGGTACCGGTTTTCCTTTATATTTTGATATCTCATCCCATTTTTTATATTCATTTTCGGCCATTAATTTACGAATTCTACAATCTTCATTTTGTAAATCACATTTTTCCTTTTCTATTCTTTTCTTTAATTTTTGCTGTTCTATTTTTCGTTTGACCCAGGCATTGTAATGCGATTTTTTATCTCCATAGCTGTTACCATGGCTTCCATCACCACCACCACCACCACCACCAGCGGCAATAAAACTTTTTAACATATTATTAAATTTTTGATTTTCTATTTTCATTTGTTCATTAAATGGTTTCAACTTTTCTTTTGCTTCTGCATCTTTTCTTTTAAACCATTCATTTAATTTTTCATTAGATAATTCACAACGTTTTTTTATTTCCACATTTTTTTTATATTCTAATTTTTGATCAGTTTCTAATTGTTTAAGTTTTCTTTGTTTTTCCAATTGTCTGTCGTGCGGGTTAAAAAGTATAAACAAATTAAGATAAGGCAAAAAAAAAGATGATAAATGATGATAAAAATAAAAAATTATAATTAATTGTTTTTATTTTTTTTTTCTTATTACAATAAATATTTACTTTTTTGTACTTAACCATTCTTTAAAAGCATCATTTCGTTTGAATAATAATTCTGCATTTGTAAATTTATTACGATACGAAAATGTTTGATTTAAATGTTCGCCCGATGATGATGTTGAACTTGTAAAATTGAGATCAATTTGTGGTACTGTTATTGGATTTCTATTCATAAAATCATCGGATTCATCGGCGTCGAATGCTTGTGACGGCTCATAAATTTGTGGGGCTGGTACCGGTTTTCCTTTATATTTTGATATCTCATCCCATTTTTTATATTCATTTTCGGCCATTAATTTACGAATTCTACAATCTTCATTTTGTAAATCACATTTTTCCTTTTCTATTCTTTTCTTTAATTTTTGCTGTTCTATTTTTCGTTTGACCCAGGCATTGTAATGCGATTTTTTATCTCCATAGCTGTTACCATGGCTTCCATCACCACCACCACCACCACCACCAGCGGCAATAAAACTTTTTAACATATTAAATTTTTGATTTTCTATTTTCATTTGTTCATTAAATGGTTTCAACTTTTCTTTTGCTTCTGCATCTTTTCTTTTAAACCATTCATTTAATTTTTCATTAGATAATTCACAACGTTTTTTTATTTCCACATTTTTTTTATATTCTAATTTTTGATCAGTTTCTAATTGTTTAAGTTTTCTTTGTTTTTCCAATTGTCTGTCGTGCGGGTTAAAAAGTATAAACAAATTAAGATAAGGCAAAAAAAAAGATGATAAATGATGATAAAAATAAAAAATTATAATTAATTGTTTTTATTTTTTTTTTCTTATTACAATAAATATTTACTTTTTTGTACTTAACCATTCTTTAAAAGCATCATTTCGTTTGAATAATAATTCTGCATTTGTAAATTTATTACGATACGAAAATGTTTGATTTAAATGTTCGCCCGATGATGATGTTGAACTTGTAAAATTGAGATCAATTTGTGGTACTGTTATTGGATTTCTATTCATAAAATCATCGGATTCATCGGCGTCGAATGCTTGTGACGGCTCATAAATTTGTGGGGCTGCATCACCTATTACAAATGCGGTTGCATTTATATAACGTACAGTTTGAAAATCTTCGGAACGATTTATTGTTTCTGAATTAATTGTATCGATTGATGACGGGCTATAAATATTATTATTATTATTTTTGGAATTGGTGTTGTTAATTTTGGATATAAAAAATGTCGGCATTTCTTCTTAAGGTATTATATAGCTAAATTTTGTTTGTAATAAAAAAAAAAAAATTAATTGGTAATGTGACACGACAAATAACTATAACTTTAAAAAGATATATGGAAAATATATAAAATGTTGACATTTCTTTAAATATGTTTACTAAGTTTATTTATAGAAAATTTTCAAATTCCAATTAAATATAAATATTAGGTGGATATATATATATATTTTATAAATAAATTATTATCTGAAGCCAAACTGAAACTCTTCTGTTTGTTTGTCTCTATATATACAATATAAGTATTTGTATGTTTTGTATATATAAAATGGAATAAATTGAATATTAGGACAAAAGAAGAAATGTAAACTAAAATGAATGATTATACTTACATCAGTCACATCTCTATACAATATATACAAATCTGTACAGTGACGTTCAATCTAAAATATGCGAGTACAAATATAAAGTGTTGTTTGTTGGCAGGCGTCCTGCACCACAGTGAATTATATAATAATAAGAGTTAATAATTTTAAAATATTGACCATTTGTATGGCGTATATTTATCAGTAAAATATCTTCTAAACTTAATTTATGGAAATTAATCTATTGATTATTATGGTTAAAGAATAATGTTAACGTATACAGTGACAAAGTAAACGCTTACCATAATTACTCAAACTAAAACGATTTCTTCAAATACTCTTTGTACAGTCTGTGTAGGGGTTTGATAATAATTTTTGATGTAATACATTTCTCTGTGTTCTAGCTTCTTTATATGTTTTTGAAGTGCTCATCAACTGGATCGAACGCATCAAATGATAATTTGAAAGACCAATGTTTAATGAAATTGCGGGGTTGGTTATCATTTTTAAAATACAATTGATAACAACGTATGTTTAACAAATTTTCCAACTGTTGGTTGTTTTTGGTTCAATGCATGGTTTTAAAATCGATAAACCGTTTGATTTGATCATGCTAGTTATATCCTATTTAATATAAAAAGGATTTCATAAAATTTTTATTCAAATAAATAAACACTTGGTATTTGCAATAATTCCCTCCGTTACTTTATACTTTATTTTCTACGAATTTTTGTCACTTTACGTCCAAAAGTTATACAGATTCCTCAGATAAAATTGTCTTGTATTTTGAAACAATTTATACATCAATCTACCTATATCTTACTAATCCATGGATATTACGATTTTATCGTTCATATATTTTCGGTTGTTCAGATCTTTTGGATTCGCATAATAACTCTCCTTATTTTCAATTGTCGCAGGTGTTGCAATTGGTTCTAAATTTTCACAATACACCACCACTGTATGTGTATGTATGTGATATAGCAAGATATAGGATGAATATGAGCATCAAATATTTATTACATATTTGTTGCTTTATTTATATACAGTATCCGGTATCAGTATATTTCTACACAAAATAAATAAATTATTATATTATTCAAAATTATATTATTTCATCACTTACAGTCCAATAAGTACCCAATGCAATTCCAGTAAATTTTGAAGTAAATTTAATTAAAAGAATTCTAAAAAATTTGTTATTATTTTTATAAACGATTTATTAACTTTTTTTTTATATTATTAATTTCAATTTCATTAACTTATAGACATTTTTTTTTAATTTCTTATACCTTATAATTATATCCATTTCAAAATATAAAGAGTAGAACCATATTTTATATTCTAATTGTTTGGTATATGTTGTTCATTTGTTATAAGGATTAGTGTATCTTTTTCTAGATACACCAATGCTAAAACTCGAATTTATTTTTAAGGATTATTATTTCTTATATGTACTTTTCAACGACTATCGTTTCTATAGATGGTTGTTCCAAAGTCAATAAAAACAAAATAGGTAGGTCAATTTTGAACCATTGTACTCATATAAATAAATTACTTGAACGTAATGTGATAGCCATAGATTGAAGATCTATAGTGTAACTTAAACCAATATTTAAAAATGGCTGCAGTATCTGACCCGATAAATTATCCTTGATATAGTTTAAGCGCTGTTAAAAATCTTCACCAAGGTTATTGGTAACACAAAAAAAAATCTGTGGTTTTAAAATACTCCGATCTAATGCCTTCAATTGATTGAAGCAAATTACCTAAATATAGTTTAAGGAATAGAAAACAATAACATGGTGTTAAATCGGTTGTGATTTTAATTTTAATAATAAAATCAGAGATAATTGTCACACGATGAAAAGGTGCATATAATCTATATTTGCCTGGCTCTCGATAATCAGCACGATCACGACGATTACGGTTCAACGAACGCTGCAATATACCAAAGTAATACAAATCATTAAATTTTGTACCACTTGGAACAAATCTCTTGTGTATTTATTTTTATTTTTACTTTTTAGTGTATAGGAACATTTTAAAAATAAAATTATATACGTTAATTGATTATATACCGAATCCAATTACTATTGCAATGCATTGAATAGAAAGAGCGAATCTTCTCTAATGGTTCTTACATATAGGACTAGTAGTTTCAACACCATATATGCTTTTTGGACGACACAATCACAAATACAAATTAAGGACAACAAAATAATGTTTTCTATTTTGATGAGAATTCGCAAGATTTGCGGAAGTATCGTTGATGCACGTACCTCATACTGCAGCTATACATCATGTTCTGTGTATGGGCAATATCAATTATTACTTAGGAGTTGAGCAAAACACAAAAACCATACCTCGCATATTTCTAGGAAAAGCCACAATTTTATGATTGCATAAAAAAACCAAAACCAAAAATATGTGATCAAAGTATGTCTGTATTTTAAAATAATAAATTTCTTCTTTTTCCAGGAATATTTAAATCAATGTTATATTTATAATATATAGAACCGATTGCTTTGTTGGCATACCGCCACCCCTCTCTCAATTCATAATTTTGAAGCATAAATTATTTATTTAAACAATCAGTAGAGAATATTTGAAAAGAAACAAATTGTATCCAATATTTTAAATTTATTAATTAATAATTTACATATAAAATTGAATGTAAGTGCTTGTTTGGGGATATAAAGACACACTTCCAAACACTTTAATACGAAATACTATTATTTATATTTTTTTCTCGAATGAATATTAATATGTTTTAATGTTGTATTATAATCATCTGATGATACCCATGATATTGGATTAATATACATTTTTGATATAGAACCTCTTAAACCTGAAGGGAAAAAAAAACTTTAATGAATACGACTTGCACACTACCTCAAAAAAAAAAAAAACCCCTACTTAATAGTCCTTGATTTAATGGTACCGGTTTTCCTTTATATTTTGACATCTCATACCATTTTTTATATTCATTTTCGGCCATTAATTTACGAAGACTACAATATTCATTTTGTAAATCACATTTTTCATTTTGCATTCTTTTCATTAATTTTTGATGTTCTACTTTTCGTTTGACCCAGGCATTGTAATTCGATTTTTTATCCATATTATTAAATTTTTGATTTTCTATTTTTATTTGTTCATTAAATTGTTTCAACTTTTCTTTTGTTTCTGCATCTTTTCTTTTAAACCATTCATTTAATTTTTCATTAGATAATTCACAACGTTTTTTTATTTCCACATTTTTTTTATATTCTAATTTTTGATCAGTTTCTAATTGTTTAAGTTTTCTTTGTTTTTCCAATTGTCTGTCGTGCGGGTTTAAAAGTATAAACAAATTAAGATAAGGCAAAAAAAAAGATGATAAATGATGATAAAAATAAAAAATTATAATTAATTGTTTTTATTTTTTTTTCTTATTGCAATATATATTTACTTTTTTGCACTTAACCATTCTTTAAAAGCATCATTTTGTTTCAATAATAATTCTGGATTTGTAAATTTATTACGATACGAAAATGTTTGATTTAAATGTTCGCCCGATGATGATGTTGAACTTGTAAAATTGATATCAATTTGTGGTACTGTTATTGGATTTCTATTCATAAAATCATCGGATTCATCGGCGTCGAATGCTTGTGACGGCTTATCAATTTGTGGGGCTGCATCACTTATTACATATGTGGCTGCATTTATATAACGTACAGTTTGAAAATCTTCGGAACGATTTGTTGTTTCTGAATTAATTGTATCGATTGATGACGGGCTATAAATATTATTATTATTATTTTTGGAATTGGTGTTGTTAATTTTGGATATAAAAAATGTCGGCATTTCTTCTTAAGGTATTATATAGCTAAATTTTGTTTGTAATAAAAAAAAAAAAATTAATTGGTAATGTGACACGACAAATAACTATAACTTTAAAAAGATATATGGAAAATATATAAAATGTTGACATTTCTTTAAATATGTTTACTAAGTTTATTTATAGAAAATTTTCAAATTCCAATTAAATATAAATATTAGGTGGATATATATATATATTTTATAAATAAATTATTATCTGAAGCCAAACTGAAACTCTTCTGTTTGTTTGTCTCTATATATACAATATAAGTATTTGTATGTTTTGTATATATAAAATGGAATAAATTGAATATTAGGACAAAAGAAGAAATGTAAACTAAAATGAATGATTATACTTACATCAGTCACATCTCTATACAATATATACAAATCTGTACAGTGACGTTCAATCTAAAATATGCGAGTACAAATATAAAGTGTTGTTTGTTGGCAGGCGTCCTGCACCACAGTGAATTATATAATAATAAGAGTTAATAATTTTAAAATATTGACCATTTGTATGGCGTATATTTATCAGTAAAATATCTTCTAAACTTAATTTATGGAAATTAATCTATTGATTATTATGGTTAAAGAATAATGTTAACGTATACAGTGACAAAGTAAACGCTTACCATAATTACTCAAACTAAAACGATTTCTTCAAATACTCTTTGTACAGTCTGTGTAGGGGTTTGATAATAATTTTTGATGTAATACATTTCTCTGTATTCTAGCTTCTTTATATGTTTTTGAAGTGCTCATCAACTGGATCGAACGCATCAAATGATAATTTGAAAGACCAATGTTTAATGAAATTGCTGGGTTGGTTATCATTTTTAAAATACAATTGATAACAACGTATGTTTAACAAATTTGCCGACTATTGGTTGTTTTTGGTTCAATGCATGGTTTTAAAATCGATAAACCGTTTGATTTGATCATGCTAGTTATATCCTATTTAATATAAAAAGGATTTCATAAAATTTTTATTCAAATAAATAAACACTTGGCATTTCCAGTAAAGCCCTCCGTTACTTTATACTTTATTTTCTACGAATTTTTGTCACTTTACGTCCAAAAGTTATACAGATTCCTCAGATAAAATTGTCTTGTATTTTGAAACAATTTATACATCAATCTACCTATATCTTACTAATCCATGGATATTACGATTTTATCGTTCATATTTTTTTGCGGTTGTTCAGATCTTTTGGATTCGCATAATAACTCTCCTTATTTTCAATTGTCGCAGGTGTTGCAATTGGTTCTAAATTTTCACAATACACACCACCACTGTATGTGTATGTATGTGATATAGCAAGATATAGGATGAATATGAGCATCAAATATTTATTACATATTTGTTGCTTTATTTATATACTGTATCCGGTATCAGTATATTTCTACACAAAATAAATAAATTATTATATTGTTCAAAATTATATTATTTCATCACTTACAGTCCAATAAGTACCAAATGCAATTCCAGTAAATTTGCAGTAAATTTAATTAAAAGAATTCTAAAAAATTTGTTATTATTTTTATAAACGATTTATTAACTTTTTTTTTATATTATTAATTTCAATTTCATTAACTTATAGACATTTTTTTTAATATCTTATCCCTTATAATTATATCCATTTCAAAATATAAAAAGTAGAACCATATTTATATTCTAATTGTTTGGTATATGTTGTTCATTTGTTATATAAGGATTAGTGTATCTTTTTCTAGATACACCAATGCTAAAACTCGAATTTATTTTTAAGGATTATTATTTCTTATATGTACTTTTCAACGACTATCGTTTCTATAGATGGTTGTTTCAAAGTCAATAAAAATAAAATACATAGGACAATTTTGAACCATTGTACTCATATAAATAAATTACTTGAACGTAATGTGATAGCCATAGATTGAAGATCTATAGTGTAACATAAACCAATATTTAAAAATGGCTGCAGTATCTGATCCGATAAATTATCCTTGATATAGTTTAAGCGCTGTTAAAAATCTTCACCAAGGTTATTGGTAACACCAATTAATGTTGAATGGATAAGATGATGCATTCCACATCAGCAATGTGGCTGTGACAGTTTATACGTGTATTAATAAGACTTCATATGATGTCAATAGCAGATATTAATATTGAAAATTAAAATCATATAATCAAATGCTTTATTTATGTTGAGTTTAATTTATTTTTGATTATACAATTCTTATTTGAGAAAAAAAAAATGATATCGTAAAATGTAAATGATACACTTTTATTCATATATTTTATAAATTTTGAATTAAATTATGTCGATTATTTTATGATGACAACTTTTTTTTTTTATTATCAAATATGGATTATATAATTCAATGCAAAAAAAAAAAAAAAAAAGGTACATTCAAACTTTTTCCTTTCAATTCATTTAATCAGAATGTCAAATTAATAATGAATTTTGGATAAATATACTTACAAAATAAATGAAATAAACATTTTTACGAATTACAAGTATATACAGATGGGGAGGGGTGTATTTTTAAGCATGCACGAAACAGATGTACACCACCCGTCGTTCGCAATATTATGTACTCCATGGACCAATAACCAATGTATAATTTCTTCTGTGTTTCTATCTGTAGATATGTGTGTGTGTGTGGCTGTGTGTATGCGAATGTAAACTCCATTGATCTCCAGTAAATTGCAATAAATTCCAGTACTTGTTCTTTGGGTTTTTTTAATTAAGCTCCTGGAATATGGTTCTAACTTCTAAAATCAAAATTTAAAGATAGTCAAATCGAGTAGTTGAAATTTTCATTTATTTTTTAAACGAATTCATTCAGAAATGTACAGTAGAGGATACCATGAAACATTATGTTGTAAATAAATAAGGTAAGAATAAATGGAATAAAATTTGGCCAAATCAATTTAACTATATGTGGGATTAAATTTATTTATTGAAATTTTACAATTTAGAAGCGTTTTGTTGAAGTGTTAAGCGTGCAGCTGCATAATGATTAATTAAACAGAACACCTATAGTTTGTGTTTTATTTAAATTTAAAGCACTATGTTCGCGCTTAAAAGGCCATCCTTTCTGTGTATCAATCATATCTTAATAGTACGACGAGTATTTTATTTTTATCAAATAAATTTTATTTTCTGTTTATGCAGCTTATTTTTTTTTTCTTTCTTTTTTCATTTCTTATCTTGTTGGATTTTATTAAATTTATTTCTATATTTCTTTAAAAACATTGTGTATACGAGAACGATGAGTCAAATACACAAAGTTAAAATGATATTATGTTTTTTTTTTTATTTTTAGTATGAGCAAATGTGGTACGTACATAGATTAGATATTTTCTTTCCCTCTAAAATGGTAAATAATGAAAATAGTAAAAAGAAGTTAAAATCAATTTAATTGTAATCTTTTATTTGGAAAAATGAAATTTCAATACTTAAAAAGTTTTGTGGCAATTATGTTTATGTGTCTATATACCATACCGAACGTTTGTTGTCTGTCGTACACACATTTCTTTAAATTGTTTATAAGATATAAGAAAATATGTGAAGATTATGGACTTCAGATTTTTGTAAAAATAATAAAAACAATGAAATAGTGATTATATAATAACAATCATAGAAACATTTAATAATTTGCGGGTATTTTCTTGTCTAATTCTATTTTTGAGTGTCTCTAGCATAGCTGCAATTATTTTGTTTTCGTTGGAATTTTGTAAAAAAAACTGAAAGAGAGAGATACTTTGTATTATGAAATTTGTTTGTTTTGTTTTGTTCATGTGTGGTAGAATTTCATATAAATTTTAGAAATATATATTACTGGATAACTTGTTGCTAAGACCAGATCCTGCAAACATTTGATATTTGATAGTTTTTCATCAAATTTGGTATAGGTTTGGAATGGAATAATATGTTCATGTAATATAAGGGCAGTAGTACTATAAATTTCCTGTATAACGACATTCGGATATTTGTCAATATTATAAATTTGTATGATCTCATTGGAAACAACAAACAATTGTTTGATGGAGTGAAATTTTAATTTGATCTGTTAATTATTTTATTATTATTTTTCATTATAAATGGTTAAATTTCAATTCCGTGATGTAATTCATTACCTTTTTTCGGAAAGGTGTATCAATAGTAATTGGTATCAAAACAAGATATGGATAATATTTTAGGTAGTTCTTCATCATAGCATATGTTTTTGATGTATAGATGGATTTAAACTTGATCGTGTGAGTGCAAATGTAAAGTAGAAGAATGCCAAAAACGGTTATATCCATTGAAATGATTGAAAACACATATGACAACGTTTTGAATGCGATCGAAAATTGAAGTTAAGCGAGTTGACTGACATTGTAAACATGTCAAAAGTACGGGTGAATGATTAATTCGTTGGAAACGTTGAGCCGAACTTTTGGATATATATCAGTCTAATGTAGATTTTTTGACGTCTTTTCATAACTGAAACATACAAGAGATAGGCAAAAACAAAAAATCAACAGGAAAAGTTATGGCAACTTATGGTTTTTTGGGATGCACACATCCGCACACACATCAGCATTGGTGTAACAGCAAAATTGAATGAGTGAGTGTAATAATATAAGTGTTGTGCAAATTGAGTATACTTTAATCGAATTTTTAGTGTTTATTCGATATATAATATATAGATTTTGTTCTATAAATTTCTTATTCAATTACGCCATTTATATTAAAATTAAGGCATTACATCATATACATGCCATACTTTGTGTCCGAAAAATAACCGGAAACAATTAACTTGATTTTGCAAACATAATTTTCTTTATTCGTAATATTGTCTCTCAACTGAAATTAATTGACTATAAATAAATGATATTTTTTAGCTTGATGGCTCAACGTCATGGCTTTCAATTCACGCAAATCTTTTTTCTTCGGTAATCATTTGCAATTTTAAGCATTTTAAGCGATATCATTGTTATCAAAAATTTTATGAAAGTTTGACAATTTGTTATGGTTATTTCATTATACCAAAAATCAATTACCGTAGATAACGTTACCGGATTCATATATTAGAAAGCCATTTCACCTATTTTTCATACAGAGACTGTAGCGACACACACCCTATTCCAGCTTAATATGGGTATCTACATACATTTTGAATGCATTATTTAATTTTATCGGTGTGTATGGTGCATGTATACATTATATTATAAATAAAATAATATCCTTTAAAATATTTAAATGAAAATAAATAAATTCACATCAAAAATTTTTAAATTGATGTTATTCTTATACAAATATACATCAACGTTTAACATAACAAAATAATAATAATAATAATAATAATACGAAGGGAATCTGTCAAACGCAGTTTTAAATATTGCATATGATGCAAAAATACGATAAGAATTTCTATTTGTGAAATATTCCCTATATATGTAACGACGAGTAGAAAGATGTGTCTGTCGATTTATTTATTTGTATATATGAAATACTCTGCTTCTGCTATATAAAATACAAACATTCACTCCACATAAATAAATAAAATGGGACATCACCGGTATGTTTATAAACGACGAGTACATAAAAATTTTGTACAAGGAAAAGAAGGAATATTAACAATTTGACATACTTCTTATATATTATATTATATTATCCAGTTATTTACGTATTCCAAATTACATATTATATGTTATTATACATACACCTCCTACAGATATGCTCGTACTCGAATATAAGAAGTATACTGATATATATTGTATAACAAATTGTTGTTATCTTTAAATGAAAATATATTTAAATTGATGGTTAACATTCGTCAAAATGTCAGAATGCATATATCGGTATTTGTTGGTATTATAGTAAATAACTCGTATAAATTTTCTAAAATATTATCTGTAATACGAGTACGTATCCATTCGGTTTGTTCTTGGCGCGTTTTGGATATCGTTGTATAGTATATTTATTTTTTTAATTTCTTCTTAATTTTTGTGTGGCTAATCTTGAAGTGATGGTGTGTGCATCGTTTTTTGAATAAGCAACATATGGTAAAACACAAACAAAGTTTTTCAGCATTATGTCAATCATCTAAATGTAAAAATGTAACAAAATTACTTTACTTTGTATTTGGCTGATTCTTCTTTTAATTATTCCATTTAATAAATAAATAATTATCGGAAATGTGACAATATATACAAAGTTCATTATTGACTATGACAAGTTGTACTTCATCTGGAGATGTTCTCAAAAATGTATCGCTTTTGAAAGTCAAATAATATATTGTATTTATGAGTTTCATCACAAGCTACTAAAAAACAAAATATTGGCAACTAATTCTCACACCTAATAGAATAACATATTAGTTTAAAATTCCCGATAAAAATAACAATAATTTAAAAAAAAATTTTATCTTCTTAAATCTCCCGTATACCCTCTCTTCTATATTAAATCCTGAACCTATTATACATGTGATACCTAATAATACATTTTGTTGTTGATGTGATAATATATAGAGTGTTTTCAAAGCATATAGAGATACGCTATTCAGTAGTGGTGATACTGTAACTCTTCCACAACGCTTGCAAATTGTGAGATTTTATATTGAAAATTATTGTTCAATTCGTCACGGTGTTCGTATTGGTCTCTATAGATTGCAAAAATTCTTGTTGCTAAACTAATATTGACATACGCATCCCAAAATTTGATATCGAGGGGACACTTCCATCAAAATTATTCTACCAAAAAATTTTGCGATGGGAACGTAATAAATTTAATTCAATGAATCGATTGTAGCGAGTTATAATGTATATATTAATATTGATCGGACACGGCTGACGTAATTCAATTGCACCAATGATAAGGACTTTAGAAAGTTGAATTAATTTTTGTTTCCGTAAAACATGACAATTTTAGTAAATTCTAGCATCGAATTTTAATGAAATTTTATATGAATTTGTTTAAAATGACATTCTAAAAATAGTTCCTATAGAATCGTTGGACCATGGATGAAGATGTTGATGATGATTATTGTTAAAAATGGGAGTTGACTCAGAACCTATGAACATTAAAAGCCAACGGTGTAGGCATTGCCATGGATAATTAGTTTTTGTCTAGTTTTTAGAAACCTAGCAATTTTAATGTTAATTTTGTATGAAAAGGATTATATTGGGATATGCATAATGTGGTACAGGTTTTATATACCTTGAAAAATTGCGCCCAAAGTACTGATGCGATAAAATAGCACTGATCTACCTAACCAAAAATTTGGTTGCTATTTTTATTCATTATTCTTTATTATATGTAATACACCCTGTGTCCCATAATAATAATAAACCGGAATGGCCATGGAAACCATAGAATACTTATTAGTATTTTCGTGATTATATTCTATGAACATTTCTCAACTCAAAAACTGTCAAAATTTCATGACTTTAAATTCAGTAGAGAAACGAAAATACCAGTGCATAAAGTTACAGTCGGTTTTGTGTCGAAATATGAATATAAAAACAAAGAATTAACATTAAATTTTGTTTTAAAATTGGTAAAAATTTTACTTAAACTTATGATTTCTTTATGTATCTCGTATGGTTATAATTGTGCGTTAAAAGCACAACTTTTTAAATAACTGAAATGATTCACAGAATACAGAGAAGCTATAAGTAATTATGAGCATCCAAGTGGATCATCCGAAGCAATTTTGCTGTAGAAAACATTGAAAAAGTGTGTGATTTCGTGAAAATTTCTAACAACTGGAATGGCATTGAATGGAGCTTGGAATATCGAAAACAATAATTTATCGAAATCGAAAACTGATCAACGATATCGTGAAACGTGAATTACAAGTTTGTTCCCATCAAACAAAATGATGATCAAAAATTGCAACGAATTGAAACTAATAATAATAAACTAATTTCTATGCCCTAAACTTTATTTAACTATTGAAAGGAAATCGTTTTGCATCAGTTGAAGACATTCAAAAACGCGACGACCACCATTCTCAACAGCCGTTCAAACACAATTCCAATTGTTAAACGTCCATAATCGATGCGTATTTCAGTAGATGGAGATTATTTTTAAATAAATAAATTGGTTTTTGTGAAAATTCAGTATTTAGTTTAGTGTTTTTTTAATTCATTCCGAATTATTATGGGACAGCGGTTATGTGTCTAGTACCTAATGTACAGACAGAGTACGCATGTAAGACCCTATCTATGATAAACCCGTATATATTTTGGTAAAAAAAAACGTACCATGGAGCAGTTAAGTAAGAAGAAAAAAAAAGCAAATAAAAAATATAACAAAATTTTACAAAACACAACAAAAAGTTATGTACCAAAAGAAAATAAAATTTGCATACCAAAAAATATTGAATTTATGGATTTTGTAAAATTTTTGAACATGTTTATTGCATTTTTTTTATTTTATATTTACGTTGTTGAGTTCAATTGTATGCGGTTTTGTTGGTCGAACAGAAAAAAAAAAAATAATAAAAAAACACAAGAAATTATCACCCAGAACAAATACATAAGATCAAGGCGCGTTGGTTGAATTATATTTCTTTTTTTTACGTTATTTCCACTTTATTATTTTATTACTGAAAATTTAAAAAATCAGAAAAGACCACAAATACACAAACAATAATAACAAATGCTAAAAAAAAAAAAAATATATACATTTCAATTTTAATTTCATAAAATAAATTAAAATAAAAACAGAAAAAATGAACACATTTTAATATCAAATTACTGACTTTAAAACAAATAATATGAATTTTATTTTACCTTTTTTATTATTATTTTTATTTTAATTTTAATTTTAATACTTTCGCTCTGTTCGCCAGACTCTTCTAACCGCCGGACTCACACTCGCTATTTATACAATATGTGTGTATTTTTTTTTTTTTTATGTATACCCAGAGATCACTCTGTATTAAAATAATAATAATAATAATAATAATAATAAACATTGGTATGGTTATAAAAACAATAAAAATGACAATGATGACCATGAATAACAATAAACTTTAAATAAATGTTTTGTAATATTATAAAACATTTAAGTTGTTATGTTATTTATATTTATACACACACACACACACACACACACACATACACACACATAACATTATTATAAAGTTTTTTTTTTGTTTTTATAAGCCAATTATAAAAATGTTGTTAATAATAGTTATTGAGTATGAGATTATTTATTGCTACAATGAAAAATCATATGAATATTTACGTGTTTTATATATATGGTATATATTCGAAATATACCAGGTATAGGAGTATGAAATGAGGAAGAAAAACACATTATTTAGAATAGAAAAATCAAAAATATTTTATTCAAAATAACTTCCATCGCTTTCTACACATTTTAACCACCTTTCAAGCAATTTTCGTATACCACGTCGAAAAAATGGTGTTGCTTTGGACGAAAACCATTCAGATAGCCAATTTTCAACTTCTTCAGATGTTTTGTAGTGCTGTTCTTTCAAAGAATGTCCCATCGATGAAAACAAATGGTAGTCCGAAGGAGCCAAGTCTGGTGAATAAGGCGGGTGTGGTAACAGCTCCCATCCAAGCGACTTTATCGTATCCTGAACTGCGTTTGCTTTGTGTGCTGGTGCATTATCATGTTGCAAAATTACCTTAACTGATTTTTTCTTTCTTTCTGTCCATTCTGGTCGGTTATCTAATAATGCATGGTTCAAATCGATTATTTGTTGTTGGTAGCGAACCGTATTAACAGTTTCACCACACAGTTTCAGAAGTTCATGATACACCACACCTTCCCGATCCCACCAAACACAAAACATTCTCTTCTTACCGAATCGTTTTGGTTTTGCAGTCGATGTTGCTGCTTTACCTGGTGTAATCCATGATTTTTTTGCGTTTAGGATTCTCAAAATATATCCACTTTTCATCACCAGTCACGATTTGATGCAAAAAAGACTTCCTTTTGTATTGTTGACGGGTGCAATTCTCAAATGGTTTTTCGATTTTTTTGTTGCCTTTCAGTCAATTCATGTGGAACCCATTTTCCACACTTTTGAATCTTTCCCATTGCTTTTAAACGATTAGAAATTGTTTTTTGATCTACATTTAAGGTTTCTGCTGTTTCTGTTTTTGAGTTTGTGTATCATTTTCGTCCAACAATGCTTGCAATTCACTGTCTTCAAACTTTTTTTGGTGGTCTTCCACGTTCTTCATTTCTCAAATCAAAATTTTTGTCTCTAAATTGTTGAAACCATCTTTTGCATATTGCTAATGATAGAGCATGATCACCAAAAGCTTCTACAAGCATTCGTTGAGATTCAGCTGCGTTTTTCTTTAAATGATAACAAAAAACTAATGATACCCGTAAATCGTTTGTTGAAGGCACAAAATTGGACATTTTAAACCGGATAAAATTTTATGTTGTTGTATTACAAATGGAATTTACCACACTGAATGTTGTTGACAGATGTCAAAACAATAAAAAAAAACATCGCATTAAGGTTCTTTCACAATTACTAATATAAGTACAGCCATTTATTGGCAGCGGTTCACTTCATACTCCTATACCTGGTATACGTGAGCAAATTTATATTCCTATGTACGGTGGTATGTTACAACACAACGACTCACATGGGTACGTAAATAAATATATCGCTCATAATTTTATAGGTTCATTCCACTATTTTGTGTTTATATGTTCCTCTGCTCTATACACATTCACTGGACGTATAAATTCATATAAACAATAATATTATTGATAATAAATGCGGTTTTTATTGCTATAATAAAAAATAAAATATTGTTTTTTTGTTTTTTTTTTATTTATAAGATTCTTATATTAACTCTGAAATTCTAATACCTTCGACTATTATAATAAAAAAAATTAAATGTATACGCAAAGGCAAAACTAAATATACACCTCTGTTATAAGATGACTGTCAAGATGATACTTTCATCGATCTGTTTTAATATTATAATGAAAATAATAATAATAATAAGAATAATATATTTAAAGTGGAAAATAGTAAAAAGTTTTATAGTTTAAAATATAATATCCATTTCATTAACGATTTTATTTTATTGTTCTATAACTTCGATGGCATATATAAATATATATATAGTGATCAAATGGGAGTATATAAGTGTATCGACAAAATATACTCATGGGAATATTCTCGGTGATCGGCATTACATTGATATAATAGAAATTTATTTTATATTCCAAATTTATCCACAACACACATTGCTGTTCAGATATCACAGAATATATAGTTATCGGTATATTGCATTCGGTTCAGAACGTATAATTGTACAACAACTCGTACACGTTCATCTGAACGCTAATTTTGCTAATATTTTACTTTTTTTTTATTTCTCGAATTATAACACGAAAAAATATATCGTCCTTATTTTAAAAGATAAAATCATAAAATAAAAAAAGTATCTTATAGCTGAAATAAATATCTTGTCCTATTATCTTATAGAAGTTTTGCTATATTGCAATATTGACCCAGTAATTCAATTATAAAAAGATTGTTTGGATGTAGTATATGGTTCAGGAAATTGATTTTCTAGAATTTTCATTGAAATTGTTCATATATATAATTTCTATATACTTGAACATATTTAGTGTAAACAAATTTTCATTGAAATCGGTTGAGTAATGACCCATCAGTAATCAAATTTCAGAAATTTGCTTTGGCAAAGTTCTTTAGGGTATCGATTTATTGCAGAATTTTCATAGAAATTCATATTTGAACTATTTATTTAATCGCAATAACTTGAACTTGAATTTTCATTAAAATCGATTGAGAAATAACCAAATAACCAAATTCCAGAAAACTGGTTTGGAAAATGGTGCACGACATCAATTTTCCAGAATTTTCATATAGGAACTGTTTTTTTTTTTTATAATCCCATTTTGAACATAAATTCGAAATTTCATTAAAATCGATTAAGAAATGACCATAATTTATTAAATTCCATAAACCGCTAATCAATTTTGTCAATCGTCTTTCAGAAATCTGTTAAAAGTTCCTCGTGCAAAATCGTTTTGCAGATAAGTGCCTCTAAAAATACAATAACTTATATTTGTTATAGTGTGGAATTGATTTTTAAAATTATTAAAAAATACGATACTTTGGTTCACTTACGATGCCAGAACTTTCAAAATGAATATTTTTCGCATTACATTAACGAACGGTTAGTATATATAGTTGTTGTTGTAACCCGAAGAGATTGCCGTTTCGATACCCGGCATTAACATTAACATTCTTTTATGACATCAAAAAAACGAAAAATATTCATTTTACCTTTTATGATTGCGATCAAATGACGTTAGATAAAATTCAAATAAACTGATGGTTTTAAAAACACTGGTTTTCCAAAAGATATATTTTTATACCCTTCGCTCTTATCCTTTGTACAGTGATGTGTTGCCCATACTCACTCACCCCTCTCTGATTAACTTTTTTAATGGTTTTCGGGATATGGAGTACGGTTCAATATACACTTAACCGTCAGCCAACCAGTAATATACGTTAAGATCATCTATTAATTTTTACACAGTTTTTCAGCAGTTGTTCTTGGAGTTTTTCTACAGACTAATAAATTCTGCATTCAATATTAATCGTTCGAGCGATGTTTTTGAGATGGGTTTTATAAATTTGCATTTCTGTCTGATTTCAATTTTGGTTACAGAAATTGAAAACCAAATTATGTATTTTATATAACTTGATCCATTGTGTATTTCCTAAATAACTTACATTTAACTTAATATTAACATTATTTTTATTTAAATTTGAACAGAATGCTCTATGTCTATAGTGAACTGTGTGTAGAAGAACTGACCATTGGAACAATGTATCCATGACAGTTATTATTGTTATGCGTTGTAATGAAAGCCGATAACTTTATGCATGCTTAGAACCAGCTGGGTTAAGTAATTCCTAACTCCTGTCCAAGCTCTTTCAAGTTGAGCTTTCGTGCGATAATGGTTGCGGTTAGTTTTCGTTGTCGCCAGCAGGGTTTGTCATTAACATCAAAATCACATCAATTATTTAATCTTATAAAAAACCACTCATTACATGTTGTTTGCTCGATGGAACTTGATCACTATAACATTCTTGATGCAATCCATGAGCATCTGCCACACTTTTTCTAATATAAAAATAGTTTAAAAGAATTAAACTTTATCGCGTTCCTTAAAATATCGATTTTTTAATATAAAACTCTTCTATTTATACATTTCCGCGTACCCTTTTCAATGGTATATGACATGCTTCCGTTAAACATTCACATTGTTGCGTGCGTGAAGTTAAAAAAATGAGAATTAGTTTTTTTTCCATTTTTAATTTGTTAGTTAATTTTGTTTAATTAATTTCATTTTATATTATTATATTGATAATATTTTTATATGAAATGAATACGTGATGATAATTATAGAATAGGTTTTTTTTTTTCTATAACTGAATAGTGTTTATAATTTATAGTAAAATAAAAGCTAAATTATATTATTTTATATATAATTTAACACAATAAAAATACAAAAAAAAATCCAAATATATTAGTTAATTAGCTTATTTTTCTATCGTTTTATAATACAAATATAAATACAAATGATTTATGTGAAATAAATTTCTTTTAATTTTTATTTTATTATAAAAATACAATATTAATAAATATCCGCATGATATAAATATAATGCCATCCATATAGAGAGATGATATTTATAAGAAATGTGTAAATAAATAAAAATATAGTATCGATATTTATGATATTTTCTCGCACTATATAAATAAAAGTCATGTTGGAATAAAAATAGTTATAAAAATAAATAATAATAAATTTATTTTGTAAATTATTGATTTTATTTTACTTGATAATTTTACACAATCTTCTATTTTACTTATACGTGTACCATCATTATTATAATTGAGAAAGGAAAACAAATAACACATAAATGACTTGACTTCCATATAATAATAATAATAATAAAATTGTCGTTATTCCTATAAGATATAGATAAAAATAATTTATATAACAGAATTAATTCTTGTAATCTTCCATGGGTTAATTTCATGGTCTTTTCTTTTATTGTTATGTAGAGGTATACGTTCGTTACACTCATTGAATTTAAATTAAACCTTTTTTCGTTTTCCTTTTATTATATTTATACGTCGGACAAGAAGAGTGTGGTTTATATTTATTTTTTTTTTTTAACTTTTTAACACCTTAATTTAACTATATTCTTCATCAATGGGATATGGGTTGTATATATTTTATATAATTAATTATTTTAAAATTGAGAAAATTGGATTTTTGATTACAATTGATGCTGCTGCGGTATGCTGTCGTTGCAGATATATACAGATACATTTTCCCTTAAATATATATGAAATGTACAAACACGAGACTAAGAACACGTAATTTTGTTATAGAATTTCCTGGGTAGAATTGTATAAAAATGCCGATTTTCTTAAGTATGCCGAATGTGTTTCGCTAAACAACATTTATTTTCATTTATATACTGAAAGAAAATTTTATAAATAAAAACGTATTTTGCAAATTTGTTTATTGTTAAAATTCCTGCATTCAATTTCCCTATTTAATTATTTCATATAGGTGATTTGTGGCATGTCTATATAAATTCAGAATTATTTCCTTGTTACAAATAAAATCACAGAGCATTCCATGTACCATATATGGAAATCACTCTGGTTGCCATGTTTAACGTCTCATAAATATCGGCTGGAATGTCAAAGGGCGATAATATGTGCCGTTACTGGAAATATACCACGAACGTCTGCGTATGAGGCTATAGATGCAGAGAACTGTCAGATTAAGATCCTTAAAATTCGATAGGTCCGGTTGGAGAAGCTTGTTGGAGAAGGCTAAAATATGTTACGTGACTTTCATGACATATAGGTTACTTCAAGCATCATGTGATAATAACCAGATATTTATTACAATCAATTTAGTGAATTTCTTTGCATATATTAGTATTATATAAAATAAGGTACAACAATAGGTCTATACAAATGGCGGAATTTGCATATTTCATGATTGATTAGGCTATTCGCCCGTACACTAATTAAACCAATTACTGGATTCTCAGATACAAAAAACCCATAAAAATAATTTTTCCAAATTTATATACATTTGCCGTTTTGCGTATGTATGTCTTGACAATCAATTTGCATATAGTCCACTCGCCGCCGGGTTGACAATCACAGAGCAACCACAATGAACCATCATTGCTACGAGTGGAAATAATAGTACCGCCAGTAAACATCTCATACCATATACCTAAACCGTATAATATATTTATAGCATAACTCCGGAATATTCTCGTCGCGTGATAACACAGAAAGTTTACAGGCACGTCAATATAATAGAATGTTATAGAAACATTGAGATATGGTATATTTTAATTGAATCTTAAAGGAATGTTCGTATAATCTGAAATACATTTGAGGGAATAAGTCGCAGACATGAATCAGATATTTTTGAGATATCTGTGCTTGATGGGAATCATTCATGTATGGCTATGTAAACCATAGAACACTTAGCGACGTGTCTTATTTTTTTTTTGTGAATATGTTCTGTGAACTTTCCTCAACAAACTGTAAAAAATGTATTCCTATTCTGGTTTTGTGTGTCGGTCGAATAAATGAATATATATTAACACTTTGAAGACGGTATGTGATGAATAGCATATACCCCCAATTCCCGCATCCTGGTGGATCGTAAAAAAAAAGCATGCATGGTAGGAGTAGACGTTCCCGGTTGAATAACATCTGCTACATCTTCTTATACAATACTTCAGAATCATCACTAACCCATTTTTTTACTACTTGCAGGAAAAAATTGTTTTATATTTTACCCTTTCTTTATCGTTTAACTTGTTGTATACTGTGAATGAATTGAACAGGGCACAATTTACGTACATAATTGGTTGAAATTTTAAAAAAACGTGAAAAAAACGTCACCCGTCTCCAACGGTTGGAAAAATAAATGTGAAAAAAACGTGAACCGTCTTCAATGTGTTAAAAACAAAGAATCAACATTAAATTTTGTTTTAAAATTGGTAAAAATGCTATACTCATGATTTGTTTAAAATCTCGTATGGAAATCTTCAACGACATTCTTGGATTACCGAAAACAATTATTCGATACGATAGGTGAATTCAAAGTTTGTTCCACATCAATTAAATGATAATCGCAAAAAATTTCACCGCATTGAATTAATAATTAAATTTTTTTTTTGCTCAATCAATCACCATATTCACTTAATTTAACTCTTATTGCGACTAATTTATATTCCTTAAAACTTCATTTGCGTCTATGAAACGAAAGTGGTTTTGCATCAGTTGAAGACATTTGAAAAGGCGATGACTACCGCAGCTTTCTCAACAGCATTCCAACAATCACGCAGGCATAAAAAAGGGATTTGATTCGCTTGTTAAACGTCCATAATCGATGCGATAGAGATTATTTTGAATAAATAAAATGGTTTTTGTGAAAATTTAACATATATTTTGTGTGTTTTCTTTATTTAATCCATACCGGATTATTATGGGACAGAGGTTATATATAAAAATATTCGATTGTTGTGTATTTTTTTAATAGTTAATTTTTGATAAGTATTACTTTGCGGTTTTATTTTTTATTTTTTTTCGGTAGTTCTAGTATTATTAATGTGTGTCCTATGAATAAATAAATATGAATTATACTAATCTTTTGAAATATTTTAAAAAAATATATATAAATACAATATAATTTACAGAATTATATCGGACGCTGTAAACTAATCTATAGATACTCGTATATAAGTTATATATATGCCTTAAATACATTATTTATTATATTTCGCATACAGATATAGATTAACTATAAATCCATATACAAATCTTAATTTTATCTTAACTGCTTCTGATGGTTGTATTATAAGATTTATATTGAGTCGGTATATAAATATAAATATAAATATATAGTACATTTGAAGTAACCTGTCAATATTAAGTTATTATTACAATATATATAGCTATAGTCAATATATTATTATTGTTATTGTCTATCTAAATAAAATAATAAAAAGGTTGAATTGTTCTTATATACTTATCCCTATACCTCTGTGCGTCTAAACATGGTATATATAAATTTACTATTTTCATATACCTTCTTCTTAAACTTAAATGTTGTTTGCCATATATATATATATTGTATAACTTAACTCTATATATATATATTGATAAAGTGTTTTTCGTATCAATCAACTTTTATCATGATTTCTAGACATTCGGTATTTTGTTGTTTGTATTTATTAGATTACATATATATTTTCCCTACTCTTATACACATCAAGATATTATGTTTATTATTTAAGCTTTAACGTTACGGATAGTAATATTATATCCAAAATTCAATATTGTTTCTTTTTTCTTATACCCATATATTGATAAGTACCCTCTATCTTTTATATACCACTTTTTTGTACCACTTTTGTTTTTTGACTGCATTAAGAAGTGATCCGAGATTCTCCTCCGATTTATCAACGATTTGTGAGTGAATGAATATGTCTGTAGTGTGTGTGTGTGTGTGTGTGTGTCTGTCCGGTGTCTGTCTTTATATAGTATGACTCTTCTGTGTTTGTATGTGCGAGCGATATTTTAATTATTTTAATAATAGATCATCTTCAATTTTTGTGACAAAGAAAATAATATACGAATATAATTTTTCTTGTGTCTTTTTCTACCTATTTTTTCAATTTTCATCTCACTCAAAATATAGAAATTTGTTTCATTCAATGCTACCACCAAATTTATTTTATATAAAATATTTTCTATTTGTCTTCTTCTTCTTCTTCTATTTCGGTTACCATTCATTTGCTTCAACCAAAAACATTACACCTACACTGATGAACCGTTTTTAAGCGAGACATACAGAGTTTTTATTTTCAGTACATAAAATACTGAAAGAGTAAATGAAATGTAAAAAATAGAAAATATATATCCTTTTTAATAAAACAATTTCTTCATTGTATTTTTGTATTTTAACTTACCATTTGCATACAATCACAATTGTATATAAAAGAGAAAAAAAAAAAAAACATGTTGTACCAAAACATTTTATGTTGAATTCACAATTCATCAGTTTCGATTTGTGTGTCGTTAATGTTGGCCGTAATAATAACAACTAATAAAATTGATTTTTTTTTTTCAAATACGTTCTGTTTAAATTATTGTTAGTTCGAATAGAATTTACGAGTTTCTTCTACATCGATATTATATAAATTAGATAACGAATAAGAATAAATAAATAAATATATTGAAAAAAAAGGACGATTTTTTTGTGTTTACGTTTTTTTTTAACCATCTCATTTTATTTATTATTTATTTTTTTTCCAAAATACATCGATAGTGAAATAATATTTATTTATTAAATAATTAAATACGACGAATTTATTGTGAAATATAATTTAATAAAATATTGTTATAATTAATTGGTTGGTCGGTGTGTTATGTTTCATTAGTTGTGTGTGTGTGTGTGTGTGTGTGTGCGCATAATTTTATGAAATAATATAAAAATTTGTTTTGTTTGTGTTTCAAAATGTATTCAAAATTTTTATTAAGTTTTCTATTAAATTTATTTGGATTATTTTGTTGTCAATGTACTCTGTATCCATCAGGTGAATTACAAACATCAATACAATTAGGACAATGTCATAATGATTGTATATATAAGGTAAAGGAAAAATTAAAAACCATATTTTATTAAAAATACAAATAAAAAAAAAAAGAAAAGGTTTATTAATTGTTGTTTTTAAATTTTTTTATTATTCACTTGTTCAAAAAAACCAATTACATATTCAATTTAATGGGAAAAAACAAAAGGGTTTTTTTTTTTTTTTTCATATCTCATAAAATATTGATATCACAATCGGCAACACCACCCTCATCTTTTGATATTTTACCGTTATAGATATATATATATTAAATTACACCCCACACACATAATTTTGAATATAATTTAAAATCATATACTTTTTAATAGCGCACAGTAATATAACAACAAACCAAACAAAATACAAATAATTAAATAATAAATGAAGATTTTCCCAAAAGGATATAATTTTTGATCCTTTTTTTTTTGTTTAATGTTTGTGTGTGTGTGTGTGTGTATGTTTAACTCTTTATTTATGCGTATTCGAATGTGAATTGGATTTTATATTATTAGATCGAATTGTATAACAAAATAAAGGAAATGTGACTACAACAAAACGATAGTATATCTTTAATTGTTTCTATATTATATTCAATTCTTTTTGTACAACAGAATTTATAGAGAATTTTTCGGGAACAGAATAAAAAAAAAAATGAAAAGAAAAAGGATATATTATTTTGTGTTGAAGAAAATTTAATTTAATTTTTATTTTTCCTTGTACTTTTTCTTCTTCTTAATATTGTTGCGCCGCGTGTATATGTTTTTTATAAAAAATAAAGATAAGATTGTATAAAATTGTTTGGCTCCTATCTTTTATAGAATTCAGTATTTTGTAGTAGGGGTTGTTTTGTGGTTGTTTTCTCTATACATTTATATATATATATATATATTTTATTATTAAAGACATTTTTAGGGATGCGATTAATTTAATTTGGTAATTATTGAAGAGAAATTGACTAATTTGAATTTATTTAATTTCTTTATAATACATAAAAAAGGAAGATATTTAATATGAGTTTTTATTTTTTTGTATGGATATTCATAATTAATTGAATTATAAAAACTCAAAATTGGAAGAAGGTTATATTGTTTTCCCGATAAAATAGTTTAAAATCAATGGTGTATTTCAAAAGGTATTTCAGCGTTATAATTTAATTACGCAATTTTTTTTTTCTTCTTAATAGAATATTAATTAATTTATTTTCATTAATTGTGTAATATTTAACTATATTTTTATTAGGATATTTTAATTTTTAAAAAAGATCAGAATTCATGAAATCATGTTAAACCGATTGAGATATATACTCAGAAAAATAATCATATATTTTATAATTTTATTTTAATTTTCTTAATTTGATTTATGAAAAATTGTGTTATGATTGATTTTTACTATTTTATATTATTATTATTATTCGTTTCACTGTCTGTTAGGGTGAGTACTACAAATTTATGAATTTCACTCATAAATGAATTTAATTGTAGCATGAAAGATTGTAGGTATGTTTATGTATTCGGAATGAAAAACCAATATTTCTGTTTAATAGTTTATTGAATATTATTTGTTTGTTATTTTAATTTCTTAGAAAAGGTATTGTTCTATGCGTATATGTGCCAAATTGTTAAAAAAAAAATAGGCAATGTTTGATGAATTTCGGTCTGGTTCTGACATTATCATCTGCATTCTGCTCATTTAAAACATAATGAAAATGAATTCGCAGTCCCTATATATAGAACATTCAAAGTTGATGATATGAATCAAATGAAGATTTTGTTATCAGGAATTATTATACAAAAGAAATTGTATACTTTGAAATTTTTACAGCACAACTATAAACTATTAATTCAATGATAATTGTGCAAAGTCACGAGCACGTTTTTGGTCTTATAACAAAAAATTCGTTAACTTGAAGTCAATAATATTATGAATTGAAAGTTATTTGTGACCTATTGCTAATTAGCACAAAATTTATTTCAAATTCAATTCTAGTGTTTACCGAGAAAACATTTATTATGAAATTAATTATAATTAAATCATATATAGAAATTATTTTCCGTTTAAGTAAAAGTTCTGTATAGCAAAGTTAATTTTACAGTAAAAAAATTACTTATTAAAATTAAAAATATTAAGGATAATTTACGTAAATTCGTCCTAAATAGGGTAATTATCCTAAACATTTAAAAAATTACTAATTGTTGCTGGAAGGTCTCTATATGTCAGACAAAGTGGCTGCACATCTGTGTTACACGACATTATAATAACCTGTGTAGTTTGTCTCTATGTAAGATAGATTTATGGATACGATGTTGAGAACTTATCGGGAAAACCAATTAGGCGTATACCACAAAAAAAATATAACATCACTATAATTTTTGATACAAAATAATTTTAAATAATATTTTATTAATTGATTCTTTTAAAATACTTTTATTGTTCCAAAGTTTCATTCAACGTTCGAGAAAAATCAATTTTTTTTTATCAAATTTTATATTACAAAAGGTATTTTTCTATAATAATTTAAAAAAAAAAACCCTTAAAAAATATTATTTAAAATTATTATCTATTAAAAATTAGTGATACAAAAATGTTCATTTATTCTAAAAAAAATAAGAAAAAACATATTTATTCTGTTCGTTCGTTCGGTTACCATGTGTGGCTTACGCCTTAACATATAATTCCTTTGGTTTTGATAATATAAGAGTCGATAGACGTTAAACCATTGTCGTCAAACATATAGTTTTTAAACGTTAACACTACTCGCTATAGCCGTCTATCCTGGATTCCTATACAGTAATTTCTGATAATATTGGTAATAAAAACCTATATCGTTACGACATTTATATTATCGTCATTCATTATTATTATTGTTGGTTAATTTATTTCTTCTATAATTATAAATTTATTATTAATATTAACTTTGCTTAAATCTAATACATATATCTTTCGAAGAATAAATTTAAATAAAATGAAAATGTTTCAAAACAATCACACACAAAAACAATATTATTCTAATTCAATCATTTTAAAACTTTAAAATTCTAATTGCACACTTCGGTAAATGCACGAGTTACCGATAAGTATTATAGAACTTAATATATATATACTCCTTTTTATTGCGCATTTCGGAAGATGCAAGAGTTACCGATAAGTATTATAGAACTTAATATATATATACTCCTTTTTTTTTGTGGTTATATGAAAACGATATTATATCGCATACGCACAACAATTTCTATACATTTAAGATATTCGGAGAAAATCGTTTATGCTTGACCGTATCAAATAAATCGAGTATATTGTAATTTTAGTAAATGATATATGATTGTCATCGACTCCCATTGTAATGTTAATCCTTATCCTTTCATATATTATACATTTATAAAGATAAAGTATTATATTAATATTGTATATATTCGAGTAAAACACTCTTTATTCCATTATTATATACAATACAAAAATTATTGAAACTTTCATAATTATTTTAGATTTTAATTATATAGTTATTCTATATATCCTTCGCCTTATTGGTATACATTTTATTGTACACGTACCCATTACATATGATAATAATATGGATTAAAAACTTTACACGCCATTCGCGTAACTTATTTTACAATAACAACATACGACTTGTATATATATCATGAACGAAATATTAAAATTAATATTTCATAAAAATTTCGTCTAATATAAAACTACTCTACTCTACAGTATACATTTATGGTATATATAAATAATACCATATAATCAACAATTTTAATGATCAAATATAAAATTCTATGTTTATACTCACTCGGCGTATGCTATCACTCTATCACTATATTTATACCATATATTTATATACATTTAGGAATACATATTTCTATATAATACATAATAAATGCATGTCTACAGGTCTCCCTATAAATATTTAATGTTATTTGCCTGTTATTTTTCCCATTATTTTGTATTTTTCATATTATATTGTATTGATCCGCGTATAGATTTTGGTTGTATTGTATCAGTATAAATATCCAATATATAAATGTTGTTTGTATACACCAACAATAAAATATCGACTAAAAAAAAAATACTATAGATATATATTCTAATATTAATAATAAACAATAAGCAATTCTTTTTAGTTTGACATATAAATACGGATTAAATTCAGCAATAAATAAATGTATCTATACTCGCACGTATATCTACATGATATTTTTGCTGTTTTAGAACCATTTTTCACATATATATTTATGTATACGTATATTTTTCGTAACGTTATTATACATGTGGATGCATGTGTTTGATATGGATCGTTATATGGAATATTATCAAATAGAGAATATTATACTAGTGAATAATATAAATGGAAAAAAAAACCTCAGTAAATCAATATCGGGTGGCACGCTTACTATTTATTTACCAATATATATATATATTCATATAATATAATAATAACAATAATAATAATAATAATAAGGAATATCCAACAATCTATACAATAGATATTTATATATGTGTGCAATATATGCGATGAAGCACAACAATAACCAACCCAGAAAAAATTTTTATAAATATATATATAAAAAGAGATAAAATTCGATAAAATTCGATAAAATTAATTTATATATGATAAATGTATTTCATTTCGATAAATATAAATATAAATATAAAAGACAACCAACCGTTGGTGTATGGCAGTAATACCATAGATCAGGAAAATAAAAAAAAATTAAATATCATATAATAATTGTAGGGAATTGATTGTTATTTATACATGGGAAACTATTATTATAATGAATCCCATTCATGTACTATGTGTGTCACGCTGTACGTGTACATTGAATATACTGTGACAAATATCATGACAATTTTATTTGCGATTTGTACAGTGTCGGCATTACTATATAATTATCATCCAACGAGAGAAGTGATGACATTTATGATAACTTTCAATTTCAATCGTATTATATATTTCCTGGTGAAACGCTAAATTTTCATACACGCACGCCAGCGGCAAAGCCTGAGATCAATAGTATTCTGTTTTTAATATCATTATATAATTCTAATATGGTATATAATGTGGGTGAAATTAATAGAGAAACAGGTATATGAAAAAGATGTAGTTGTTAACCGCTTAAAAAATCTACTTAAATGCATTATTAACTTTTTTTAATGACGGATTTTAATATTTCCCAATTGCAGAATTGCAAATTATCTATAATCAATTTCCGATCTGTCACAGAAGAGATTTCATAGTCATTTCATGTCAGTGAAAATTCAAAGAAATTTGTGATACTGCACGTAAAAATTGAATGTATACAGTATCATTATTTCAAATAAAATTTTCCAATTTTCCTATACTCTTAGTAATTTCTTTTGAATGCTATTTGTTCGTCCTTATAGCGCACATTCATACTGATCCAATTTTCCAATTTTCCTATACTCGTAGTAATTTCTTTTGAATGCTATTTGTTCGTCCTAATAGCGCACATTCACACTGATCCAATATCCATTGATTTCGATCCCATAAATTTGATTGATTTTAAAATCTATAATCAATTAACTTAATAATAACAATATAACAAACAAAGTCGCTTCAAATTTTCAATGTAAACTCAGAAAATGTATTCAATTACATTAACCACATAATTTTTGACATTTCCATTTCACATTTGGGTTTAGCGAGTAATCGTGGTACGTATTACGCCATTTCATATATATTCACGATCAAAGATACGACCAAATTTTCATGTTAAACTTTTGAGACTGATATAAACAAAACATAAACGCCAAACAAATTCAATATAATTCGCATAGTGTTAACAGTTCTATGCGCATAATATCGATATTATCTCACAAAATCAAGTGTAATTTTCGATCTGTACGAACTTAATAATATTAAATTCTTTTTCATATTTCTCAAAATGTCATTTCGTTCATTTAATGGACAATTAAGCACAACTAAAAAGATGTTCCAAGTATTTCTAAACCAGATAAAAAAAGTTATGCCAGGTCAAGTAAAAAAAAATACTAATAAATTCGCCTTTAAATAACAAATTAATAAATATGGGAAGTTTTTTATTATTTGATAATTTAATATGTATAAGTTTTATATATAGGATTATAAGACGGTTACCTATGAGGATCTGTAAAATTTGTAATCATGATTATAATCACGAACGGCACCATCTCACCTTTGTATATAATTTTCATTTAATTATGATAAAAATTAGTAAAACATGAATAAATATCATATAAAGTAGCCAAAAAATGATACTCTCTACTTAAAGTTTCAATGGCATATTATCTAAAACTGAACAATTTGGTCATTTATCATCCGAATTTTTGTTTTAACTGGATATGTAACCACTGAGAATGGGTTTTGATAAACAATTTTTATGAATTTCCCAAAAAAATACTATTCTTCGATGCAGAGGTTTCAAGACCAAATTTCAGGTACATGTAGTAAATTTGTATATTTATTATTCAATTTTATATTGAAAATTAACCGGCTGAGAATGGCATCATAAGGTTGAATACTAATAATTTTCTTGAAAACTAGGATTCACAAAAGATATGTTACTTATACATTTTATTGCATCTATATCAAACATTACAACCAATTCGGTAAATTACCTCTGTTGAAGAATCTAATAATTTACTAATTTTTAATCTTTGATTAGTGTTTCATACTTTTCATGATTTCCGTTTTTTTTTAAATTCATAAATCAATAATTGGTAACCGTCAACTGAAAAAGTATTTTTTTAAAATAAATGTCGTCGAACATTTCTCATTTATATTTCGTGAATTTAACCCCGTATTTCATGATTTATTATCATGAATGCTATACCCACACTGCACCACAATGATTATTTTTAAAAATTGTTAAACGGAGCAATTTAACTGATCTGTTTACAGTACTCGAATGATCTACTATTGCGTACAATTTCCTGGATAATTGATATTCGGGCTTTTCTAGAAACTGTTGGGTTCTCAGAAAATGGTTAACTCATTCAAATTGGGTTAATCGAATTTTAATCAAATGGCTGCGTATATGTTATAACTTCATTATAGTGATATTTTTTTCAAGCCCATTGAAATATCACTATATGCCACCTTCATGGCATTGAAATATTCCTAAAAAGGCGACAAAAAATGTTATGCATTCGTTACATCTTTTGGTTGGTTGTATATAGGTTTTGTGGGGCGTCGAAAATATTAATTTATTGATCAAAATTAAAATTACTGTGTACAGTTCTGTTGTAATCTCTGTAATATATAAGTGATTGATTTGCAAAAAAAAAAATAAATAAATAAATAAACAATAAATATAATTATAATAACACAATGTATCTTTTCTATTGTATTCTATACATGACACAACGTACACATTTGAATGCTCGCGTAAATATAATATACAAAAATAATCAAATTTAATTAACTTGCTTGATCAAGCATATTATAAATACAAAAATTTTTCAAAACTTCTCTATTTATACTTCCTTTCCTGCATCAAAATAAATAATTATTATTCTATCTATTGTTATCCATCTACACATATATTTAGATACTCTATAGACACACACACAGCCACACACCAATCAACAGCTCTGTTTGAAAAATATACGTTTAAACTTTATTTATTATTATTAGTTATTAGTTATTATTATAATTAACAGTTTTGTTGTAATCATTTGAATAATATAAGCAATTATATTGTATGGATTAATGAAATTTATATACTAATTATTAGAAAATTAATTTTAAATGCAAGTTTTATATACTTTTACTTAATCGAAACATAATACACACAAGTATTGTTTATAATAATATGTAATTAAAATTAAATACAATGTAATATATACACCGTCGGTCCCAAAACGAATGCGAATGAATTTATTATATATATAACCCGTATCGCCATATGTTAACTACTAATTGTTTTATGTTGTACGAACTGATCTTAACAAACTGTCAACGTTTCATAATAATTACTTCCATGTAAGTCAAAATACAACGCATTTAGTGACAGTAGTTTTTGTGTTGCCGGTCGAAAATTGTATGTTCTTCTTGTGGTGATCGCAATTCAGTATTTTGACGCTTAGTTAAGGCTTCGTTTATTGAAAACACCATATGTTTCGTTAAGTGTTACAATAGTTTTTAAGAACTCACTTCGATTATTCTATAAACTCTGTACCATTTCCATGAATAATCTCACTGTAAATTTTTTAGAAATTTTCATGAAATCATTCATTTTCAATGTTTTCTTCAGTAATTACTTCAGACGGTTGATCTGAACGTTCATCATCACAGTTGGCACTACCGGTTCTTTATATTTTATATTATTTTAATGGCTTTATCATTATTTTTCGGACAGAGGGTGTATGCATATTTGTTGTATTTGTTATATATAATTTATAATTTTATATTTACGGTAAATATGCACATAATTTATATGAAAATATTTTTTTATATAAAATAAATACCATTACTTAACCCTTATAGTTATATTGTATAAGGAAACGATGCATGTCATCCAAAAAGGTATTCAAATATACCTCGTATAAGTATAGTAGAAACTATTATATCCCGATTGACAAGAACTAAATAGGAGTGATAATAGAGTGATACACCCTTAATTCATGTATTTTTGATATTAAAGTTTATATATTGTGTAGGTAATATATAAACTTTATATTCTCATCTCGACCCTACTCTACTCTATATAGGACGAAAGGTTATCTATCTATTGTTCTGGTTTAACAAAAATAAACGAAAACATTTAATAATATTAATAATATATTTTCACTAAACTAATTTATAAGTTAAGGGTTAATAGAATCGTATTTATTTTGTAGTAAAAAAATTTTCAAGTTTATATAAATGAACTTTCTATAATATATTTAAAAAGGATTCTTTATTATATACTTTTTGTACATATACAAATATTATATCAAATTTATAAATTTTAAAACTTATTAAAATTTAAATGTTTTAAATTTAATGAAATGGAAATATATAAATTTAAAGTAAAAAATTAAATATATATAATTAGGTGTATGTGAATGTATTCTTAGGTACTATATTTTTTTGTAAATTTATAATTAAAATTATTTTAAACAAAGGTCTTTTTAAGATTTTTTAAAACAAAACTGACTCAAATTGAATGAAGGAGGTAATAAAGAAGCATTTAATTTGATGGTTTTCATTTGAATTTCTTGATAACAATTCCACTGTTTGTATTCAAAAATATTTTTTGAAACATGTATTGAAGATGTACTTTTTGTGCTATAGTCGCAATTTGAACAATTCTTTTTCGAAACATTAATATAAACATCTATAACACAAAGAATACATACACATACCTAGGTTATGGGTTTTAAATTGTATATATAGGATAGGTTTTTATTAAAATAATATTACTTTTTATTTACCTAAAATAAAATAAAATATTGATTCGAAACGAAAATGATATTTTAAAATCATTTTAAATGCAGACTATTAAGCAATTTTTCAAGTAATTTATTTACATTCAGTCAAATAAGTACCCGGAAATTTGAAATAAAACACAAACAACTTATCAATCATCTAAATTTATTATATCCCCTTCAAAATAGGCCCCTTCTGAGGCAATACACTTCTTCCAACGAACAATCCAATCATCGAAACACTTTTTAAAGCTATATTCCGAGATGGCCTTCAATTCTCGTTGCGAATTAGTTTTGATGTCTTCAATGCTCTCAAAACGGGTTCCACGAAGTGGTAATTTGAGTTTTGGAAACAGGAAAAAGTCACATGGTGCCATATCTGGAGAGTACGGTGGTTGTTCGATGATATTTGTTGAATTTTTGTTCAAAAACTCGTTAACAATGATCGCTTTGTGCGCTGGTGCATTATCGTGGTGCAAAATCCAACTGTTGTTCCGCCACAAATCTGGTCTTTTGCGACGAACATTCTCTCTCAAACGCTTCATAACGCCAAGATAATATTCTTTATTGACGGTTTGTCCCTCCGGTAAGAATTCCGAATGAACAACACCACGAATATCGAAGAAAACGGTCAGCATCACCTTGATTTTCGATTTGCTTTGGCGCGGTTTTTTCGGTTTCGGCTCATTTTTGGCGCGCCATTCCGATGATTGTTGACTTGTTTGCATGTCGTACTCGTAAACCCATGTCTCGTCACCAGTTATGATGCGTTCGATGAACGTTGGATCTGAATTTACGCGTTCAAGCATGTCTTCAGCCACCTTACTGCGATTCATTTTTTGAAGAAAATTCAGATCTTTTGGCACCAATCGCGCTGCGACTTTCCGCATACCCAAAACATCAACCAAAATATGACGAGCGGTCTCATGAGACATGTTCATTTCTTTGGCTATCTCTCGCAAACTATTATGACGATTTTCGAGCACCATTACCTTTATTTTGTCGACGTTTTCTTCAGTTGAAGAGGTCGAAGGCCGTCCTGAACGTGGCAAATCGTTCACTTCTTCTCGCCCCTCTTTGAACGATTTATACCAATCGTAAACTTGAGTTTTCGACATGGTTGAATCACCAAATGTTTTTTTCAACATTTCCAATGTTTTGACACAAGAAATTTCGTTTGAAACACAAAATTTCACACAAACTCTTTGATCGATATTTTTATCCATAGTAAAAATCGCAACGCACACAAAAGGTTGACTTGTTCCTAATGACGCCGTAAGCAAACTAAATCACACATAGCAATAAAAATTCACAGAATGGTGGCTGACAGTTGTGTCAACCTGAGAAAAAAATTTTTTTTAAATATTCTCAGAGAGAAAATTAAAAATGAGAATTTCCGGGTACTTATTTGGCTGAATGTATGTAATAATCAATATGTCATAGATTAAATTGGTTTACTCGTTCACAGAATCCACAATTGCATAGAAAACATAAAAAATATTTGAATCTATTGTTATTGTTTATTTAGGTGTTGTGTGTTTTTGTTTATTTTTAAAAGGAAATGTTAAATTTTGCTGGTGTTATTACTTCACGAATTTTCCTATAAAATACGTGAAATTAATGTCCTCCCATCTATCTGTTTAGATCTTTCATCCCTTCTGCGGTATCCGGTTTAGCCAATCTTATTGCAAGAGCTCATTTGACCGCTTATTAAATTTATGTGCTAATTATCTATTACAATACAAACACCCATTAAAATTTTATATTAAAACACAAAGCGGAACCCGAAAAAGGCGGTATACGTTCACCTAAACAAAATACACAACTCGACTACTGTAAAACATTGTCTTTGTACGTATGTCTGAACGAATTTCATTTTATATAATAGTTTTAAATACGGTGTGTAGAATGTCCTTTTATTTATTTGGCTGCAATAAATGAATGGGTTTTATACAAAGAAACAACAAAAATGTCTATTATGCTTTCAATTGCGATAATATCGAGACTCTCTCAAGAGCAATACAAAAACACAAATGATACAAACATTAAAAGATTAAACTAGAATTTTTGGTGAACATATAAAATGCTTGACGCATTGGATATTGCAATAAAAATAAAGGCACCATAGTTTGTTCTATATGATGCAAAAAAAAACATGTTTGTGGCAAATATGCAGTGGAAATATACAAGGATCATCTATGCAAGAAATACAATCAAAAATGCATTAGAATTTTAATAACTTTAAAACAAGAATAGCTATAAAAAATAGAAGAAAAAGATAATGAATTTTCGTTTTATCAATATTATTCTTAGTTATTGTTAGTTGACATTAACACCGCCAATATCTGGAAAAACATGCTCCGGGGTTTATATATATGACTTATTGATATTGTTAGAAGTACACGAACGACATATAAACTGATATGCTACTTATTAAAGTGTGAATATTGGTTAATAAGTTACAAACGTTATTCAGTAAGATATTATTAACTTTATTATAAATTAACATATTATAGCCTCGACATCCGTTGGTTTGTGCATAATATGAATATTTTGGTTCACAGGTGGACACATTTAGTGTTAAAAATAAAATCTTTTTTACCATATAAATGAAAATTTTCGCCAACTAAACATTATCTATTTTGATTTAAAATACATAAATAATGTAGAAACGATTTACATATCAACAAACAAAATAATGCGTGGCGTGATAATGCGAGTATTTTAACATTTTAACGTGGCACATTTATTACAATTAAAATATAAGATAAATTTTCTATTGTAATATGTAATAATCATATCCTTCCTTAATATAATATAACAAACATACATAAGTTAAGGATTAATATATTAATTTCAATATAATTACATTTTAATTAAATATAATTTTCATTTTCATCTCTTTCGCATAATTTTCCATCATTATTCCAAAATAAATATTCGCGTATTCGTTTGTGTCTTGCGGTATGTATAACAAATCTACCATAATTAAAAGGTAATTAATATATGATGGCAACTGCCGGGTCTTTTATGTATTCCAGAAGAGACAGCGACATAATATTAAGTAATAAAATATTTTCTTGACAAATTTAATGATTTCCTTTTCATTTTTTTTTTGTTGTTCACACAATAATTTATAATAATAACACGATAATCCTTCTGTTGAATTGAACTGAAAAAAAACATACAATTTATTACATATAATTTTTATAACATTTATAATAATTATTATTGCATTAATATATATATGTTGTACAAAACAACATAGAATTTTTATATAATATCACAGTAATATATTATAATGTATATGTAATCCCAATTTTCACAACATTCAACAAATTCACTTTTCATTAAATGGTTGTTATTATTATTATTATTATTATTATTATTATTATTATTATAATATAATTTATAATGTGTTTCAATGTTTTCATTTTTATACATTCTGTAACATATATATTTATTTATATAAATTATTGTACGTAAATATATATTTAACGACGCTATAACACCATCATATCGTTAAATATTCCAATTCTCCATATACAACACCTATATATTGTATATTAATGTGATGTATTTTATAATGTTTATACAATGTCTGTCCCATATTGAACGGGAATGGATTCAAAAATACACAAATTTAAATATTTATATAGATTTGTGCGTACGTTTAACACGTAAATCAACTGACTTTGACTATGTCTGTGATTGGACGTCTGTTGAGAATGGTGGTCTTCGCCTTTTGAATGTCTTCAACTGCAGCAAAACGGTTTCCTTTCAATCATAGCCGCAAATGAAGTTTTTTGTAATAGAAATTAGTTGCAGGGAATTTAGTTAAATATGAATATGCAGAATGATTAAGCAAAAAAATTGTTGATCATCATTTAATTGATGTGGAACAAAAAATTGAATTCTATCGATGACCAAAATTTTTTCAGTTAAAATTCGATAAATTATTGTATTCGGTATTTCAAGTTCAATTTCGATGAATTTTTCTAAAAATTTCTTAGAAATTTTCATAAAACCACTTAATTTTCTAAAGTTTTCTTCAGTAAATTATTTGAGATGGTCGATCTAGATGTTCATCATCATTATACAGTTCCTTTGCCTTCTATAAATCTGTGAATCACTTTGTAATATTTATCCAATATTTAACACATAATTATAACGAGATTTTAAACAAGTTTGACAAGGTTTTTTTTAATAATTTAAAAAAACAAAATTTAATGTTGGCTCCTTGTTTTTATATTCATCTATCGATCGACATACAAAACCGACTGTGTGTGTTATGTGTTGGTATATATGCGTTTCTATTGTACTAAAAGGAATGTCAGTTTGTTGAGGAACTTTAACCGAACATAATAAATAAATAATCGAAATGGTGGCGCGCATCGTATTTTCTATGGTTTACATTACCACATTCCGGTGGTTTTTTTATGTGACATAGGATGTAAGAATTTGGTTATTAATGTACATTGCAAACAACACACACAACAATACGCGAAATATAATAAATCTTATAAATTGTCAATTGAATTGTTTTGTCTGCGCTCTCTCGCTTTATTTTCTATTTTGTTGGATTCTTAAACATTTTAAATGATACATCCAGAAAGAAAATTTATTATTTTATCATCTTATACTTATTTATAGTATTATATAAGTCGGCGTAGAGGTGTATGTATACCATTTATAATGTATAAATATAGGCATTGACGTATGTATAAATATATATAATGCAAATTATATACAAAATTGTGTTGATAAGGGGTTTTTATATACCATGAATTAAAATATTCTTATATTTATAGACACTAATTGTGTGATATTTTTTTAATACAATATAATACAATATATATTGAAAGAAAAATATATAAATATTCGTAATACCATTGTCAATTGTGTTCATTTTAGTTTACAAAGTAATTACATTTAATTTAACAAAATTTATATATTTGTATTTAGGATAAAATTTTTGTAAAAATGTCCTTTTTCTCTGTTCTTCGCTATGCCTAAAAATATGGATAACATAATGCGTCGACGATAAAAAGAAAAAAGGATATATTTACTCTTCTTTTTAATTTATATATTTTTATATATTGTTATATTAGTATTATTATTATTATTATTATTATTATTATTATTATTATTATTATTATTATCGCAATTGGTAAATGTTATACAATGAATTTAATTTGAATAAACACATTTTGTTGTTGTTGTTGTTATTAGTTTGTATTATAAACATAAATGTTAAGAAAGATTTTATATGCGTAATTTAAAATTTATTGTTATAAATGCTTAATGGATTTTCTAAATAAAACATTTAAATTGGATAATTTATATTAAATATATAACACATGGGCTGAAAAGTTTCCGAAAATTCTAAGAAAAAAACATTTTTTTTTGCAAAATTAAACTTTATTCATCAACATACATCCCTTCGCGGGCACTGATATACTGATTCCAACGATCTTCCAACTTTTCGATACCATTTTTATAGTACGATTTCGTTTTTTCCTCAAAAATAGGCTTCTGTTTCGGCGATCACCTCTTTATTGCTCTTAAATTTCTTTCCAGTGAGCATTCTCTTGAGGTTTGCAAACAGGAAAAAGTCGCTGGTGGCCAGATCTGGCCAGAATACGGTGGATGTGGAAGCAATACGAAGCCCAATTCATGCAATTTTGCCATCGTTTTCATTGATTTATGACACGGTGTGTTGTCTTGATGTAACAGCACTTTTTTCTTCTTCAAATGCGTTCGTTTTTTAACGATTTCATGCTTCAAACGCTCCAACAAGGCTATATAATAGTCACTATTGATGGTTTTTCCATTTTCGAGATAGTCGGGATGAAAATTATTCCATGTGCATCCCAAAATACAGATGCCATAACCTTGCCAGCCGACTGTTTCGTTTTTGGTCGTTGTGCGCGAGGTTCGTCGCTTGCTGTCCATGATGCTGACTGCCGATTTGACTCCGGAGTGTAATGATGGAGCCATGTTTCATCCAATGTCACATACCGACGCAAAAATTCTGTTTTAGTGCGGTTGAACAAGCCCAAACACTACTCTGAATCATCGATACGTTGTTGTTTTTGATCGATTGTGAGTTCGCGCGGCACCCACTTTGCACAGAGCTTTTGCATGGCCAAATATTCATGCACGATATATCCAACACACTCCTTTGATATCTTCAGAGCATCAGCTATCTCGATAAACTTTACTTTACGGTCATCTAAAATTATTTTGTGGACTTTTTTTTGATATTTTCTGGAGTAACAGCCTCCTTTGGACGTCCACTGCGTTCATCGTCCTTGGTGCTCATATGGTCGGTTTTAAATTTTTCAAACCACAAATGTACTGTTGAAAGAGCTGGAGCAGTGTCGGGATAAAGCTGGTCAAGCAGTTTTTTGGCTTCAGAAATATTTTTTCCAATCAAAAAATAATGTTTAATCAACGCACGAAATTCGTGTTTTTCCATTTTTTTTTCAAATAACAAAAGTAGCTACACTCACAACGCAATATCTCACAAACTAATGGTCGGACTGCTATCAAATTTTGACACGTATCGTTTGAAGGTTGATACTAACTAAAAATCATATGAAAAAAATTCTAGAAAATTCACCTCTTAGAATTTTCGGAAACTTTTCAGCCGATGTGTTACATATTATGCGTATTATAACGCAGTGTATATAAATTGAATATATATAATATTGAATTTTAGTAATTTTGTATGCGCGTACTCTCGTACATATTAATGCAGAAGAGATTTAAATTAATTTTAAATTTAATGTTATGTATTTCTTTTTTTTTCCGATTTTAAATTAAAATCTAAATTAAATGGATTTGAATTTTGGTATTATATATTTGAATAAATAATTGTGTATTACCATCGCCGAACGCATATAAATAAATGTAAATTATATACAAACACAGTCAAACACACAATAATAAAAATTAATTAACCACATAATATTTATTGTTTTATGTTATATATATATTATAATGATAATACGTAACGTATACAAACACATATAATAAATTTCTATTATAACTATAAATAATATTATAATTAGGTTAATGGACAAATACAATATGTACACAAACACAAATATATGGAAAATTTATTGTTTTACAGTCGTATATACATTCAATTTTCATAATTTTTAATCGGCATTGGTAAAATGTTTAATGTATAGCATAATTTCGTATACGTATTAACAAATCCACATATTGAACAAAATTCTATTAATAACTGCTAACAATAACGTCTTTATGTTCAAAGCGAAAATTAAACTACACTATCGGTCCGAAAAATAACCGTAATGACTTTCTAAATGTATAACTGACTGTGGTGGTGCGATATCTATATTAACTGCTGATTTATGTATTTAGAATCGACCATAACAAAATATAACATTTCCATATATAACATTCGATATATACAGCAGTGTAAGCCAAAATACAACTCATTAAGTGAGCGTGTATAGTTTTTCTGCATATCATGGATCGCAAAATTTTTGCAGAAAATTAATTAAATTTTATTGTAAAATTGTTACAAAAATGCTATACTGAAACTCTTAGAATCTTGCGTACGTCGATGGATGATAATTGATTATTCAAAAAATGTGATTTCAAAAACGAATTCAAAAAATAAGTGATTTAATGAAAGTTAGAAAGAAATCCTTTGCAAGATTTGTGAAAATAGAACGTGCAAGATGAAGTAAAAGTTTATATTCTTAATAATTGCGATGAGTGAAAATTCCACTGAATTGCTCATTCCAACAAAGACATTTAGTAAAAAATGCTATAAGTGACGATAATTTCTAAATATACTAATGTAAAACTATATTTGGTGATGGAACATGAGATATTTTCAAGAAACTAATTGTCAACGTTTTGTTGAAAGAAATGATGAACTGAAAAATTAAAACAATGTTCATTTTGATATACGCGCCACCAAAGGAATTTTTTCACCACAAAAAATTTATTCCAATTGATACAACGGTTTGTATATTATTATCTTTAGTGTACTGAAGTGTTTAGCTAAGTCAAATTACACAACTTATTAATAACCACATACGCAATTTTATTATGAAAAATTAGTGAAAAAAAGTACAAATATCTATACGGTACATGATTCAAAGGACAGATTATATGGTTTTTAAATCCCTTATGCACACGGTTTTTTTTCGAAAACAACGATCTGCAATTATGTTTCGATAAATGATATATTATAATTCCCATTATTATATGGTATAACTGAATCGATCGAATTGTGTGTGAACATATTGTTAAAATCTCTGAATATCATTCAATATCATATTTTCGAAGGTATTCCCATTTTTAACTTGACACATGTTCAATATAATCCAATGGGTATGTGTACGAAATTGAACCCGAATAGTGTCATGATTTGATATCTCTCAAAAATATTTAAATAATATAATAAAATTGTCACTTATATTTTGCATTTTTGCTGCATTTCCGCATTTAAAAACATTAACATAGTAAAAATTTCGTCAGACACTGAACTGAATGGCTTGTGAGTGTATAAAACTATATCGAATGAAAATATGAACTAATCTAATGGTAATTCTATGATAGATTGAAATGTAACAAACCTCCGATTTGAATACCATGCTCTCTCTAACCGGACGGCGGCACTTGATAAGTGATTACAATTTATATACAATAATTTTTGGAATTTTAATTTAAAAATTTGTAATTGCAACAAATAATTGTTTCCATTTATTTTTAATTATTTACATTTTAACTCTTATCTCTATAGCTCTGTATATTAAAAATTCGACTATATTAAAAATTCAATTTAAATAACAATTTAAATTTAATAATAATTAGAATTTTACTACAATTTAAATAATGTATTTATAATTTAATTTATTGTGAAAATAAATGATTATTTAAAACAATTACAAAAAATAAAATACACAATATTGATTTCGTATACAAATTGTTTTTCCTCTGCATGTGCATTTGTACACAATATATTTTATTTTTTTTTCATAAAATTTAGTTTAAAATTTCATTTAATATATTTTTTATATAAAATATTCTGGTATACACAATTACAGTGCAAACCATCATTGTTATCGATGATTCCACTCAAAAATTATATTATATTCTCTACTGGTTTTTGAAATTGTCCGACGACAGATTGTTAGAATATTATTGAGGTTTTATAATGGGATTTTAATTAATTCCTATTATAATTCTAGATATTCCATACCTGCCGAGGTATATACTTCTACTAATGTGATTACAAAATTCACTACGTTTTGCTCGTTAATTTCAATAAATCTTTCTATGCTTTTTACAATGCAAATGTTAGATCAATTGTCATCTGATTATCTAAATGATCTCTTCTTCAAATTGATTTAGTATAGCCATTCTAATTAATAAGAATTACCTTCATTTATCTGAAAACTCGATAATTTTTTTATTTTTTTTTTTGTATTTCTTCCTGGCTAACAATATTGTTATGTAAATCGTTATAGGAAGTAACCCTTAACAACATGTCATTCATCGCTATAGCGTCACATATAAAATTCAAATCATAATCACATTAAAATCTTTGTATATGAAAACTATACTGAACGTCTATTTTATTTTTCGCTCCTTTGCCAAAGTAATTACGGGTATATTCGTATAGAGTGTGCACTGTATTTATTATACATTTTTTATTTGAAGTCATTCATGTCATCATATTATTTATATTTATTTATTTAGTTAAATATTTCGTATGTATTATGAATCTGTGTGCCTGTAAGTACAAGTGTAGCTTAGGATAGATAAAATTTCATGTATATGAAAAACAATTTTCGTATTTATATTTTTGTTCCTTGTTTACGCAATACATACGAGTACACTATGGATGGTATAAAACAATATATATTATATTATAGGATATATGTTATATTATTATCATCAATATTGTATCCCAATATTGAAAAATATATATTGTACAAACATATATTATTGAAAAAAAAATAGCTATATATACATATTCTGTACATAATATTATGGAAAAATAGATTGTTTCTGTCCTATATTATGCTTTTTTTTTGAATACAATAAACATACACAAAAATACAAACTCTGTAAATATAAAATAGCATTTAAGGTTTTATTTTTATTTTTCCAATATCCACTTCATTGTATATGTACTCCAATATATATTACAATATTATATCTATATGATATGATATGAATATATGGATTTAGGATATATGTACCATATATAAAGATGGATGAGATATATATGTACTCGTATATATAGTTGTGATATTCAATAACACAAAATCTAATTCTAAAAATAATACAACAATGTATCAATAAAATTCTCTATATTATATATATCTACAATAAATGATAAAAAGATATATGCCGACGGCCAAACTAAACCAATATTGTAGGCTATCTCTATATATATATGTACGTACACCTCTATATATGCATTATATATAGAGATATAGATATACACTTCCTCTATTGCTAGCTAATATCACAACTCTTCCACATACAATATACCTTTGTATAATATATATATATATATATAGAGGGTATTCAATGCATGTATACGATACACGTTCACATATACGACTATATACTTTTTCATCTGGTTAAACATTAAATTGTTTATGTGTTTTATATACACTATTATAAAATGTATAAATTTATAACAAGTATATAAATCAGTGGCGAGCGATAAACATTCGCATTGGGTTGACAGCGTTAGATTAAATTGCGCCGAAAGTATAGCAAACATAATAAATAAAAATTCATTCACAAATATTATATGATGGTTGAAAAAATTTTGATTCTTGTTACATTTAACTCAACTCACTTAATCCTTGTTATGGTAATTTCCATCTTTACAGTATACACACAGCAAATCTGTCTATATTTTGAGTTTATTTCATATGATATGAAGTCGTTTCATTGAAGACGCTTCACAGATAAATTGTTCATAGTTATTTGAGTAGATGTTCTGCGGCGTTTTTTGTCCAATTATATAAAATTTATTCGTATATTATCTTCAGATCTTCATTTTGGAGATGTGTCTTTAAGTATGCCTTCAGTCACCTGTAAGTAAGTATTCCAGCTCCAAAATCACAAGTTCATTTTTGTTTATTGTTATACTTTCATCTTTTTAATGATGAATCCATTCAACACTTCTTTTATTTGTCTTATAAGCCTGGCTGTTTGCATTATAGCGGAATATCCATTCCGTCTATATGTTTGCCCTGAAAAAAAAGTACATGGATTCAATTAAAAAGTAACATCAAAACAATGAAATATTAATTAATTAATAAAGGAACATGGTTCATTGTTAAAATGAAATAACATTTTTTTAACAATTTATTAAAACATAATATCCGAAAATAAATGTTTTTCAATGAATCACACTACGTTGATTTAAAGAATTGTATAATTGTTTTGATGAATATTATTCATTTTTTCAACGTGTTCTATTTAATAACTTATTATTCTGCGCATTAGTTAATTAATGATCGCGAATTCATTCATTCACAAACAAACAAGTACATTAAGATAATTTTTAAAAATGAAAAATATTAATGAATTATACATTTAAACAATGAAAAATGCAGAGTTATAAATGCTATTCATTGTAATTATTTTATTTTCAGTGTGTGTCTTAAGCCTTTCCCGAATGGTGACTCTTCCTATGCTACCCAGAAGGTTCCCGGGGATTTGTGGAATGTTGCAGATCCATTTTCTTGCTAGTCTATTCGTTTCTTCATTTTCCATTATGTACTGGTGACCAGTCACTCACTTAATAACATATAATATCACTTAATTCGAGTGCCAATTTCGTTTAACCTATAGTAACAAACAGCATTTTGAAGTTGATTGAGTATAAGACTTTATATTGCTGTAATATGGCTGCTTTACTATTTTGCTATAATCGCATAATTTTTTATGTTTTAATTTAATAAAATGTAAACATTCTACAATATATTTTGTATTCTATCGATTGTTATAAAATAATATTTTGAAAAATAATAAATGATAAATATTCTCATAAAGTCACCTGTCGCCGTATTTAGTGGATATAACATTGTTTTATTTATTATCGAACTTTTGGAATGCTATTTAAATTGAAGATTTTTTTTTTTAATTGATAATTCAACCATATTCTTGCCAACATTAAAAAATTTACGAAATTAATCTAAGCGCCGGTCATAGTAAAAAATTATTTTCTAAAGCCAATTTTTATATTTTATTGATACTAATTAAATTAAATTAATAACACGTGGTTTAATTTAAATATTGGATACTGGTAAAATATCATGATTTCAAATTAATTATAAAAATTACCATCGTATTTTTTAAATATACAAAATATAAATATATATATAAATGAAAAATATCTTATCAATATTGATAAAATACATTATATTATATACGATATTATTTTATTTGTCAGAATCAATAGATAAAATAATATAGTATTAAAATGACACTCAAATACATTTACACATTTTATACCAAATATATACAAATAAGCTTAAAAAAACCGACATTTTGTTATTCCATCTTCACATACATTTTTTCACCTCCATTAAACAACATACGGAGCTTGTTTAGTTGTAGTATATGTGATATGTCATATATCTAAAATGGCCGCTACTATTGAAAAATAAAAGCTTGAATTGCGTTGCAAGTGTAATAATACACATAAAAATATGGTATATGAGATATGTATAGGTGAGATATATTGTAGCTGTGTTGTATTTAATGTTATTTGTAAGTTACTTATAAAAATTATTTCTTTGATTTTTGTGTATAAAAAACAAAGAGTTAATATTTTTTTAATTAATTCACGTAAATTAATGGGTTTGTTTTATAATATTTGCAAAATATATAATTGTTGAATTTGTTATAAATAAATTAGATATTTTTTTTGGGCACCAGACCCTCGGCTACTGTCGATCGCTCGCCACTGATATAAATTTATATATACAATAGATAGATAAATATGTGTACAATATTTATAAATACGCGTATATAAATATATATATATGAAGTTATGTGTACCTCAAAACATATCGTATATACAAACAAGTACAGTATTATAAATGATGTTAAAAATATATAATAATAATAATAATAATAATAATAATAAAAATAATAATTTTTTTATTATTATTTTGACTATAAAAAACAAAATATATAATTTTATAACAACCAACGCTGAGCTGAGTCAATGCAATATGTTACAACAAAGATAAATTTTAATTAAAAATAAAAATGAAAAAAAAAAAATCGATTTTTTAATAAAAAAAAATATATTTTATATTTTGTTGCGTTGCTCGTTTTTTTTTTTTATTTTTAATATAAATAATATTGTGTACAAAATAACGAATAAAATATAAAAATATGTACAAAACCCTAAATTGTTAAATTCACATAAAATTTATATATATATTTTTATTATTTCATATTTTTCGCATTTTTACGATAGATCTACGTTATAATATACGAATAAAATGTTATCGCATTGGTATGTGCCATAATTTTTCTATTTATCGTTGCACGTACCTCACCTCGCGCGCCCGAATATTTATTTGTTTGTTTGGTAAAATAGTATATATAAAAAATAAGTAATACAATTCCAAACTTTTAAAATTTAATAAAAATAAACAAAAATATTTACCATTTATATGTGTGCGGCGTATTATGCGTCTATATAAAACATGTTTAGGTTCTGTATAAGGAATTTGATAACAATTCACTTGTCGCATATGGTTCTTGAATCTGTTTTGTTTTTGTAATAAAATTATCCCTTATCGGTTCACTCTACTTTTTTTTTGTGTCTCGGGATTTTATAGTCTCCACCGAATCCGTTGCAGAATCAATTTATCAATAATAATTTTACACAAATAGAAGGTCCAACTTCCATAGTTAATAATGTTCGATGTAATGTTGGGAAAATTCAACAAATTCTTTTTTAATTACAATATCGCTATTGATATATATATGGAAAAATAATTCTTCCTCAACTGAAACGCCTCGTAATCGTCGATGTTTGTTTACACAAAAAAATTTGTGTTTTGGATAAAAAAAAATTAAAAACCATAAGCAATTTTAAGCACTTTACGTTATAGCATTTTTATTAATCTTTAAACAATAGCTCATGATGGTTTTTTTGTACTTTATACATTTTTCGGCACACAAAAACTTCTGTCTTTTAATGGTTTGTATTTTGATTTTAGTGCACTCAATGAAAAATGCAAACTTTAACAGTTTGTTAAGATCGGTTCACAATACATAAATGAAGCAGCAATCAAAATAGATTATGGTGCGTATATTAGAAAAACCATGTAGCACGCAAAGACAACCTATTTTCGTCTGTAAGACATTATATGCAAATTATGGGCGACATCCATGCGATAGTCATATAATATGCCATGACGTCCTATGAATAGGTCTTTTGGATTTCCTTTTATTGCGCGTCTCTCTGAAATATGTCGTCGGGATGTTGATCGGAAAATCTTACATATAACATAAAAACATCTCACACCGTCGTCTGTATAGGATATTATATATGTATCAGAATTTACCTGCGATATCCAGATAATGTTCCACTATACATACTTCTCTGTGATTTTATTATGACCGCCGGCATTTATTTCATTTCTATTCATATACTGAAACCTAAGCAAAATATGAAAATATTTTTGCGATTAACCCATGTGTGACGACGGTGTGTGTCGCGGACATTGGCAAAATGTTTTTACAAAAATTATGTTACTATAACTGCGCGTATATAGTAATTTTCCAAAACAAAATCTTCAAATAGACAAAACTGTATTATACTAATTGAAATACCAATCAAATATATGGCGAGAGATTCATTAAATATTATATTGATATAAATATATAAATATTGAATGCATCATTTATACAAAATTACAATTTATTAATTATTTATAAACACATGTCTAATTTCCGGAAGGGTTGTTATATATTTATTTAAAAATAAACATAATTGTTGTAATTATATGTAAATGTATATTGATATGCGACCGGTGCTTCAACATTAAATGTCATTAATGTTACATAAATGTATGCATTAATTATTTAACTATATATTTCAGTATACGTAATTAAATTTTGGTGTACGCATATGGATTATATATTATATTGTATGCTGGTTTGGAAAATTTCAATAATGATGTACCACATTGATCAAAAATAAACCAAACTAACATTATCGTATAATTACCGCTTTGACCAAAGTTGAAATACATATAGTATTTTGTTTATGCACGCAGTAACATCAAATTTCAGCTTGATATCTTATTTGAGCACCTTCACGTGTACGACAACAAATTGTAAACAACTATTTTTACTCTAATTATTCCAATTTAAAAAATTATTTGAACAAATATATATTAGGTTGTCAACTATCTCCCTTCCGCCTTTTTGCTCTTTATTCAATGCTTTATAAAAAGTGTTACAGTAATCGGATTTAGTTCAAATATGCGCCGTTTTGTTCGATAATCTGTTTCCATCTAGACTGCAACTTCATAATACCTCCCTCGTAGAAGCCCCCCTCCTTATTTGCGAAGAACTCGGACAGCCACTTTTCACAAGCCTCTTTTGAGATCAACTTTACACCACCAAGGGCGTTCGCCATGGACAGGAACAGGTGGTAATCACTTGGCGCTATGTCCGGGCTATATGGTGGATGCGATAAAACCTCCCATCCGAGCTCCCGTAGCTTCTGACGAGTCATCAACGAAGTGTGTGGTCTGGCGTTGTCCTGGTGGAACACTACACCCTTCCTTTTGGCCAATTCTGGACGCTTCTGGTCGATCGCCTGCTTCAAGCGGTCCAGTTGTTCGCAGTAGATGGTAGAATTAAGCGTCTGGCCATATGGGAGCAGCTCATAGTGGATGATTCCCTTCCAATCCCACCCAACACACAGCAAAACCTTCCTGGCCGTCAATCCCGGCTTGGCCACTGTTTGGGACGATTCATCGGCCTGCGACCACGACCGTTTTCGCTTGATATTGTCGTATGTGATCCATTTTTCGTCGCCAGTCACCATCCGCTTCAAGAATGGGTCGAGTTCGTTCCGTTTCAGCAGCATTTCGCAAATGGAAATTCGGTCCATTAGATTTTTCACTGTTAATTCATGTGGCACCCAAACATCAAGCTTTTTTTTGTATCCAGCCTTCTGCAGATGGTTTAAAATGGTTTGGTGACTAACTCCCATCTCCTGGGCGATGTCACGAGATGCCACATGCCGGTCTAACTCGATGTATTCCATGATTTGATCGGTATTTGTCGTCACAGGTCTTCCGCCGGCTGGCTTATCCATGGTGTCGTTTTCACCGGCTCTGAATCGTCGAAACCATTCCTCCGCGGTTCGAAGTGATAGAGTACCATCCCCCAAAACACCATTAATCTCACGGAACGTTTCTCTAGCGGATTTGCCTTTAACGAAGGAAAACTTTAAAATAGCGCGAATTTCGGCGTTAGTGAACTCCATGTTTACACGTCTATAACTGTTGAACGCAATATCCAAACTAATCATACATAGCGTCGTTTTGTTTGTTATGTCAAGAGCTTTCAAATTATGTACAGTGTTGCCAGATACGAGCTCTGTAGCGCTTTGTACATAGCCGCGAAATTAAAAAGACAAAAAGGCGGAAGGGAGATATTTGACAACCTTATATTTACTTACTTTTTTTATAAGTGATCCATATGTGGCGATAGTAGAGAAACAAATTTATGAAAAGTTTGATTTAAACAAATTTTTTTTATGAAACATATACGCGGTATAAAATGAACATATTTTCTGAATCAAATTTTTGTGAAACTAGTGGAAAATTTTTACCGGAAAATTACATTTTCTTTTAAATTAATTTTTTATTGTTTGCTGCTGTTAATTTTTCTGCGATTTTGTTGCAACAGATTCAATAAAATACAATATATTTTCAATATTTTATAAAAAAATCAAGAAAAACTATCTAAATAATACACTTTTTCCGGAAAATTTTCCACTAGCTTCCAAAAATCGTTTATTTAATATGCACATCTTCAAGGCAAATAAAATGAAATCATAGTTTTCAGTAATTTTTACCATTGATATGAAGTGAAAACTGTTGAAAATCTGAAATAAAAATCGATTGGTGCGGCATACTACAGGAAAACAACTGATGAATTGCATAATAACACCCTCTCTTATTCAAACTGTTATCATTTTTACCACCAAAAGTTTAACTAGATATTTGTTCGAACGACTAAAAATGTATTCAAGTTAGAATGACCATAACGCTTTAAAATATGCGTTGATTTTGAAAAAAAAATTAATCATATGATTTTTGGTATTGAAAATATACAGGCTCCATCGAATAATTCCTTATAAAAATTTAAACAAATATTTTCAAAAAAAATCAAACCTTCTTCATCACATGTAATTCTATTTTTTTTTAACCCAATTGGTTAATTAATTTACATGAAATTACCATTAATATCCTGCTATATGCCCAAAATAGCCATTTCTTCCACATCAATGACCATTATAATAAATCTATATTTATTTTTTTTAATTACTTACTTACACATTGTCACGTTTTAGGAAAAATCAAGTGAAATATTCAGCAACATTAATACTTTAGAAAAAAAATAAAATACATATTTGACATGTGTCACTACTTTTAATGTTAAAAGGGTATTATTATCACATAATTTTCTGTTTTGATTATTTATTGTATTTCTATAAAGTGCAGGGTTTTTCGTTAATATTTTGGTACAATTATGGTGTATTATAATCAATGTCTGTTTCAATATCGCTTTGTAATATATTCATATTGTTCGATACGTTCGATGCGGTTCCATGTACTTGTCCTCCTCCGCCACAATGCTATTCAATTACTATACCGTATACGTAATGTTGTCGCCCATATCAATTTCCCATTCACAATAAATATTATTATTAAAAAATTTACGACTTATCACTTGACTAACCAAAAAAGATTAATCAATTGATTGACACAATCCTGTAAATATCTCATCCCCTTTTGCGCTGAATCCTGAATATTTTATTTAAATCAGATGCAACATATAAAACCCTGTGGAAAAAAAAAATTTAAGTACAATATAAATTTATGTGTTTTATGTGTGTTTTTTTTTTTTTTTTCCTAAAAGAATGGTTACACTTTTGTTTTAATTTAATGTCATTTTTATATGTTTAGCTTTTTTTTTGTTCAGCATAAAAAAATATAAAAATAAAACACGACTATAAAATTAAATTTTTTTTTGGGAAATAAATATTCCATAAAAATTACATTACAATATACAACACTTTTTCTTTCTAGATATACCATTTATCATTTCGCTGGTATATAAAATGTATATGCAGCCAAGATCCAAAATATGTTCTTAAAAAATATATACGAGTAAACGGAGAAATAATATATGTGAGTTGCTGTGAAAGTTTCCGTAAAATAAAACACGAAAAATTTATTGCGTTCAGCGCAATTACTGCGATCCTCTACACTTAAAGTAATCATTTTAACATAAACATATTGGTATCGGTTTGCATGAATGAATAATTTTCGTTTGCAGCTATCGATAAAACTACCGTCATAAATTTCACCACTGAAACTTTATATAGGACAACAAATTTTAAATTTTTAATTCCATGGGATGTTAACGAATATTATTTTCCGGTTTATTTCAATTTCAAGGATGTATTTTTTCAAAATTATAACAACACCATTTTTTACCAACTAACATCTAACACGTTATAGATGATACGATATTGTTGAATTTAAACGCGTAATTCATTATCAAAGCGTGGTATTTAAAATTTCAATTGCGTTGGTTATATCACCTTCATTTTTTAACGATAAATTTAACGTAATAATTTGATTAATTACTGCTGATCGACCTATATTGCTTCCAATTTGTTTTTTTTATGTTATTTAATAGTGTCGAATTCTTTTTGCCAATTGCCTCTGAGGTAGCAGTAATTAAATTTGATCAGTGATCAGATGAAAGATCACAACACAATGTGATGGGCTAATATGTTGGTTGTCCAAAATTGATTTGAACCGCAACTTATTGTACTTTTTTGCATTGCATTCATAAGTTGTTTGCCATTCTGGGTATTTAGATGTGGTCGCAAATTTTACCTCATTATTTTAAAGATGTTTAATTCGTACATTTACCTTTTCGTTGAACTATTATTTTGTAATTCCTTGATGAGAGATTCAATTACCAAATAAATTGGCGATGGTGTAGGACGAGTGTGACCAAAGTTTTGTCTTGTCTATACTATACCTTTTCGATTTACCAATTCTTATCGCCATTCTTGAATTACATAAAATTCATTTAGATAAGCTCTTGGATAAACACATATTTGACTTTATCATTATCTCATTTTGTGGTAAATAGTTTAAAATAGAAAATTTCTTTGTAATCTCATCAAACCGATAACATAATCACATCTTTTGATGAATATCAGACGTTGATTGTGCAGGTTTATATTACTAATTTCTATGATCTTTTTTGATTTATATTATTGTATACAACACCCAGTTTTGCATTGTCAGTTATTAATCTATTCAAATATGGATCATTTTTGTTATATACATTTCATAAACATATCGCTTATTGGCAATGCGTTGTCATTAAGTGGAATTCCATGAAAATCGTAGTCAAATAGTTTTAAACACTTTCCAATGTGTGGCTGTAAGTTCACACGACTTGTGCTATGACAATCTGCACTGATTATTTGATACGTTTATCGATAAAGACAATAAAAAGAATTAGGAAAATTTCTTTTTATTGTCCATAAATAACAATTAAAAATTAAACAACAATTAAAGAAAAAACACTAACCCACATTCAAATTCATCGAAAGCCCACACGGGGCTATAGTGAACAATGAATTATTTTTCAACCCAATAGTTTTTTTTTTAAATAATATACAACCTCTGTCCCATAATAAACCGGAATGGATTATAAAAAAAAAAACACAAAAATAAATATTAAATTTACACAAAAACCATTTTATTTATTCAACATAATCTCTGTCAACTGAAATCCGAATCGATTTGCACGTTCAACAAGTTAACCGCAAATGACTGTTTTATGTCTGTGATTGAACGACTGTTGAGAACGCGATGGTCATCGTTTTTTAAATGTCTTCTGGCTGTGATGCAAAACCAAATGAAGTTCAGGGAATAGAAATTGGTCGCAATAATTAATTTATTTTTATAATTATTATCTATTTTGTACACACACATGCATCGGTTTGAATGCAGTTGTCAAATGTTGTTCTGTGTAAAAGAAAATGCTAGACATATTTAAAGCAAAAAAGAATAGAAATCGTGAACAGAACGTAATTGCCATATCAAATTTATTTCTACAACTTAATGAGCGCATTGCAACCGATCATTTCCACATTTGCTGGCTGTCGTCTGCTGAAGAGGAACTTAATTCTTCTACCACCATACTTAAAACGGTAACAAGTTACTGGTTCATCTAATATATAATAAGAAAAAAAAATTATTTTCTATTAGGACCTTGCATTAATAATGTCAATTTTTTGGCTTGAAAATGTCATTTATTTGTATAACAAAATGATTGAGTACATCAACCAATATATTGTCCATCGTTAGCTATGACTTCGTCCCATCTTTTGGGAAGTTTGTTGAATCCTCGTTTGAAGAACTCCTCATCTTTTGTCCCAATCCATTCATCGACCCATTTTCGCACTTCTTCAGCATTTCGTAAGCGTACATGTGTCAGGCTGACCTGCATTGATCGGAACAAATGGTAATCAGAAGGAGCAAGGTCTGGAGAGTACGGGGCGTGATCAAGATGATCCCAAACGAGCCTCTTTATTTTTTCCTTAACAATGTTTGCACGATGTGGTCTGGCATTGTCATCGTTAAATAAAACTTTGTGGTGTTTTCGAGCTATCAATGGTCGTTTTTCGTTCAATTTCTTTGCCAATTCGCCCAGTTGTCGTCGGTAGCGATCACCTGTAACCGTTTCATTTGGTTTTAACAGTTCGTTATACATCACACCTTTTTGATTCCACCAAATGCACAGCATTACCTTCTGGCAATGAATATCGCGTGTTGATTGTGAAGTTGAAACGTGTAAACCACCGTTCACAAGTTTTTTGATTTGGAGCATATTCACCGTAAGCATATTCTACCAACAATCGATAACTATCAGCAGCGGTTTTCTTCAAATTAAAAGAAAGTTATTAAACTTCCCCGAAAAACAACTTTTTCAGGCACGTAATTCGACATGTTCGAAGCAAAAAAAAACTTTGTGGTTTACACTTCAATGAAATGATATATACTGAAATTTATAGAGTAATGACAGACAAAAAAAAATGGATTTGGCTGCGGTGTGTTCCGATGCACACAACGCCAGTTACGCCAACTGTAATCAAATCGATATTATTAATGCAAGGTCCCAATATCTAATTATTCTTGGGGCTTTGTTTATATATAGTCAATTCCCGAAATTTTTTGATTAACCTTTATATACGTAAAAAAAAAAAACGGTTAAAATTGAAAATATTAAACGAAAAAATGTTCCCTCTCAACTCAACCATTTTTTTTTTCCCGTATATTCCTTGTTGAATCTGTTTATGTTTTTGTTTTTTTTGTGATTACATCATGTGTCGCATTTTGGAATTCTCTTTTTCATTCCCATCCACTTTCCATTAAAATTCTCAAGAGATACATATATATTTATAAAATAAAATAAATATACCAACGAAGTAGGTACCTAATATTATTTATAATATAATACCTATCCCCATATACCAAAATATATATATAACATAATTCCAATCAAAGGGGGATTTCGGTATGGATATATATATAGATGTTCATTGCGTACCATAGATGTACATATACAATATATCTATTTGCCTGCTTACTGCCGCTGCTGTATATTTTCGTCTCTATATATTCGTCTCTGTACATATATATACCAGTTAGAGTTTGTTGTTGGTATATCCGCATATAGTTATTCTCTGCATTTTTGTATACCTAACCTATAGCTATATTTATATATGAATATATTTATGTTATGTTTCTTTATTTTATATATATATAAATATTATATTGCCTAGAATTTCATTGGATTTTCAATTGAGTTCCAGTTGAGTTTTAAACTTTGTCTTGTAAAGTTGATGTAATTTTTTTGTTGTTATCAATTCGTTGTAATTTTTTTGTTTGTTTGCGCTTCTAAATCACTTTTTAAATTCACTGTGCGTTTGTTGTGTGTATTTAGCTTTTTATTATACTATACCGTTTATATATATATATAAAGATCTATCTATCTCTGGATGTGTGTGTGTCGAGAAGAGTTCTTAAATATACATAAATTTAATACCTTATTTATTATATATGTGGTGTGGTGATATATATATATTTTGAAGGTATATAAAATCAATTTGTAGATTTTGTGTGTGTGTTAAATGTTTTTTTTTTCTTTTAATAATTCAATTGTGCTTGGTGCTGATGCTGGAGAAAAAAAAAATAACACTTTTTTTTTCTAGAATTTAACTAGAGCATATATAGACGCAAAAAAAAAAAAAGGACCTAAACGTTTTTTGTATATCCACAAAAAGAAAAAAAAAAGGAAACAAATTTTAATATTAGTTTTTTTAAGGCGTGGATTTTTTGTTTGTTTAATTTAAATTCAAAATTTTGTTATTCAAATAAATTCTTATCTTACGACAACGACGACGACGACGACAACAACAACAAAACAATAAAAATGTTGTTTATAAAATATATAATATTTTCTATAATTTTATTTATTGACATTTTAATAAATGGTTATTATTGTTCAATATTATCATCCGAAGATAAATCGGTACAATTACTTCAATTACATATTTGTCGTGAACAATGTTATAAACAGGTAAACAAATACACACACACACAGCCAATATAATATATTTTATGTAATATTTTGATATAATATTTATTTAGGTGTTGTTTATATATGAAACATAATATCTTCGGCTCATATATAAAAAATTGCTGTTTAATGTTTATTTGCGTATACCGCGATTGATATGTGCTGTGTGTGAGTTTATTTTTCTTCGAAACTATCAATATATAAATACTATCAATATTAATGATTATATGAATAATGTGTCGATAAACTAGATAGTATAGTTTCTGTACAGAAAAAAAGCGATAAAAAAATTAATGGATTACATAGTTTTTTGGTGCGTTGCCGCCGTCGCACATATACAGCACAGCATTTTTGGTTTGTTTACTTGAAAATAATATTAAAAAATGCTATGTGAATAACCTTTAAACATTTATATTTGTTTATACAAACACACAGTTTTTATAGTAAACAAATAAAATTAAATTTGTTCAATTAAAAAATAACATACACGTGCTATTTGGGTACGTTTTTTTTTTCCAATATTGATATTGTCGCACACACTTATCGATTCTTATATTTAATATTATTGTTAATTATTATATAGTTGTAAAACATCGTATACGTGTGTGTGATATTGATAATGAATAGATAATTTTTATATTTTATTTCTATACTTCAATTAATTTTATTATCATATATAATTATTCTATTAAATTGACAGCAAGTGTAAGAGTATGGGCACGATGATATGTAGATGGTATCAATATATCTAAATTATATAAATAATCGTTAATGATAAATATATTATTTGAAATATGTGTCTACTATAATTATACAGATATAGACATCAATGTCATTAGTTTATATATTATTATACAATATTATTATAATTATGGTATGCGTCTGGTGGGAATAATTTATCAACTTTTAGACTTTGATGATCCATTTATAAATTACAATACTTACGTGGACTACGCTTTTTTGCGTATATATTACGCGTGGGCTGTTCCAAAAATTTTACAGACCATAAATGAAAATACACAAAAATTATTTATAATTTTCCATAAAACTTTTCCATACGAACACAAAATAATGCACATGGTTCAGGTCTGCAAAATACTTTTGTACACAGCAATGCTATCGCACTTCATCATTTTAATGAAAAATGCTTTGCAGGAAGTAAATTTCTTAAGTTTGGCAACAGATGTATAGTGCGATTATACGCTGAATGTTGCAATGATTCATGTTTTAAATCTCCTGTAATTTTTCTAATTGTCAATATCAGTTAATAAAAATTTATTTTTGTAAATTCTATAGAATGTACTGACGCCATAATCTTTCTTGATGAATTAAATGATCTTTTTTTTGGTGCATTTCCACCTACAGTTTCTCTATAAATTATTTTTTTCCGCTATTTTGATTCTGGTGTGTATATGTATATTTTTTTTTTATTTAAGTCATATATTGCTCCAAGTAGAGCTTTATGTCATCTAATAAAACTTTCATTACAGCCAAGTTGGTAAATTACTCCGCGCATGCGAGTATATAACAATTTATCAATTGTACTGCAATTAACGAAAGATAGATGTTTTCAAAATACAATTCTAATTTATATGGTGTATACGAAATAATCGGTTTAATTCTTCTTGAAAATGTTCAAACATTGATCAGAACGCAGTAGTTTTTCTACTGCTCTGTTTGCAAACTATTCGAAAGGCAAAATGAACTAAATACTTAAGTTTTTTTAATTGCTATAATAATAATTGCATAAACGGTAATATGTTTTTATTAGATTAGTAATTTAACTTACTCAATTTTAGTTTGTGCTATTCTGCTATTTAATTTACAATTATTAGTCGTCTGTTCATATATAGAGGATAGATTTTACTTTATACTATTCAATATTCCAATTTAAATGTTGCGTCAATTATGAAAACGGATTCTTTTGGTAAAGATTTTGTTATTATTAATGTTTCGACAGTACTACGGAAACATCATCACTGAGCAATAGAAGAGTTTTTGCTAACTGTGGTAATACAAATACTATAAAAATTTTCGGTTAATTTTTTTCAAAATTTCTTATTAATAAAAGTCATGTTAAGCACAGTGCTTATACACTGCAGCAGTCGGCTCGGATAAATATTTTGATTGGGTGTCATCCCTTCACCATATAATCCAACCAAAAAAACCACTAAGAAATTTAACACAATAATTTACCATTTACCCCGCAAATTAAAATCTTCTTAAACACAAGTGTAAATGGAATTTTTGAGTAAAATAATTTTGTACTATATACTATTTTGTATGGTATAGGAATATTGTGTGAAGAACAAAATCTTATTCAATTCAAGAAATTCATTGTTTACATATGGATTGAAAATAATTTTGTTTAATCTAATTTGAAAATATTCGATAGAATGATGTTCTGATTCGATGTTCTCCAAATCAAGTGTTTTAATTTAATAGTTTTTAGAATTCTACAAGCAATCACATTCGTCTTTATGCGATAAGACACTACATATATATACCACAATCTCATGAAATTCTTGCAAAATTTCACCAGATATATTAAACCATCATTAATATACATTGAAAATTACTGTATTTCAATTTATTCGTTTATGCGGAATAAAAATACAATTATCCTTGAAAATAGATGATATTTTGAGATTAAAAATGTTACGCTACATGCAATTTATCCATATACAAACAATTCAATTAATAATTCATCTATATATCGAAATATAATTGCGTGATAAATTGGTGAATTATTGTTACATACGAAGTAATTTATTAATTGATTACCATGTTAGATGAATATCCGAGGGATTATTCATTGAATTCTGTTATAATCAATAAAAGTATATATTTAAAATCTATAAAAAATTTGTGTGCTTCTTAACAATTTTGGCAAAAGACGTGAAATGTGGTAATTTTTGTTTTGGTCCGTAATCATATAGTTTCAGAAAATGAAAATTTAATATAACAGTTTTACAGTTATATAGAATAAGACAAGTGTTCTTCGAATTCGATGCTTTCACCATATTATTGAAATGGATATTTCTTTTATGTGGTTTTTTTTATTATTAATATTTTAATACCAAAATAAATACCATTTTTTGTTGTTGTTAATCTTTCTATATCCAATTTAGATGGTATAAACCATACCAAAAACATATTTTATAATTTGTATTCCATCATATTTATACTAAAAAATATTTGAAATGATTATAAAAATTTATGTATTCCTTTTGTTCATATGTTTTTTTTGGTTAACAAATTTTTAACGATATAATAATTCTATGAAATTAAGGATATTATTTTATATATATAGTTTTTGGTTGTATTTTTTTGGGACCATCTCAAATTTCAATTTAAATATTATACATACAGCTCATATATGTATATAATATTCTACTTCTATATTATTTGTATGTTCAATATATATATATAGTTTTTTTTTTAATGCATATAATACATGCAAAACTTAGTCATAAAAATCCTTGACAAGGAACGGAACAAAAAGAAAAAAAAGCACCATACATTGTATAGTGTGCGCATTCATGAAAATTGTGAAACTATACTGTATGTATATTTATATTTCATATACTCGACATATACCCGAAAAAAAAAAATAAAATCACATCTGTGGTATCTACTTGTGCCATCTTTAGAAATTATCATCATTTGCCATTTTAAGTTATATTCGTGCTCATGTTTATGCATAACATCATAATCTTTTTAGTATTATTATGACTGGTTTTTTTTTTTATATACTCTTCGTATAAAACTAAACTATATATTATATCCAAAATGTATATACGACGAGCATATATTTATATAATATACATATCTTATGTCGCTATATATATATGGATATGTATCTATAGATAGATGTTCAGCAATTCATGAATACCATATATATTTGATATAACATTTGTGTACAAGCGTGTATGTAAATGTATTGTATATATAATTTATTTTACTTAGGTTTTTGAAGCTGAAGAAAGAGTATTGCGTCAGTTTTAGGAAATAATTTGATATTCTCAAAAAAAAATGACAACAACTTATGAATATCAAAATAGAAAAACTATAATATTATTTCAAAAATTAAGAACATTTTCTGTCATTGTTAAATCGATACACTATACCCACTTGTACAGCATTAGTTTTTATTTTGTTATCGTATAGTTTCATATGTACAACGATTTTGAAATCTATGTTCAGCATAAGTTTTTGTTTGGTATCGATTTTTTTTTTTTCATGACTCGATCGATTGTGATCTAGCTTAACACTTTGAAGACGATATGTGATGAATAGCATATACCCCAAATTCCCGCATATTTTGTTAAAATTATATAAATAAAAAATGATAATTTCGAAAACCAATTATAACATTTATCGAATCGGATACATTATCAAAGATTTATTAACATATATAAAGCTATTTTAATGTGTTTTTTTCCGTATGATATGCTTGAAAAGAAGTCCCCTTATGGAGAGGTACTAAACAAAATTTGCAAATATATCGAATTTCGCTCCTCTTGTTGTACGCCTTACATTCAAGTCATGTCTTACATGGATATTTTTTTTTCCCGCTATGGACAATTTTCTCTAAAACATGTAGTCGCATATTACCAGATAATCGTCTTGGTGGATCGTAAAAAAAAAGCATGCATGGTAGGAGTAGACGTTCCAGGTTGAATAACATCTACTACATCTTCTTGTACAATACTTCAGAATCATCACTAACCCATTTTTTTTACTACTTGCAGTAAAAATTGTTTTATATTTTACCCTTTCTTTATCGTTTAACTTGTTGTATACTGTGAATGAATTGAACAGGGCACAATTTACCTACATCATTGGTTGAAATTTTAAAAAACGTGAAAAAAACGTCACCCGTCTCCAACGGTTGGAAAAAAAAAAACGTGAACAAAACGTGAACCGTCTTCAATGTGTTGTACAAAGTTTATAATATACATATATGAGAATTTATATAGTACTTAAAGCACTTCGGTCCAGTTTTCATATTCATATTATATAATTTGTTTGAAATTTATCCTCTTCTATTGTGTGTGTGTGTGTAAAACCACTAAAGTCCTTTTTGCTAAACCTAAAGAACATAACATTTTTAGAAATATACTGAAAGTCTTACAAAAAAAAGTAGGAAAATGTTGTGCCACTTGTAACATGATTCTAGAATTATATGGTACTATACAATACTTGATTTGTGTAATTTGTTGAAATAATTAAATGTTTCATTATAAATTGTAAAATACCACTTTAATAACTAGATGGATTAATTAATTTTGCATTAATAAATCCTCATCATTGCATCATTTCTGTATCACTTCTATCGTTATGGTAAACGAATTTAAATTCCTGTAGATCGTGTCAAACCCGAATTGATGATAGTAAATTTTTTGGTGAAATTGTTTTGTGTTTTCATAAAAATAAAATTCTAAAATGCTTTGTCTTTTCGCTTTTTATGTTTTATGTTGTACCCAAATTTCCATCGCAAATTCTGATAAATAATTTTTATCTATACGATTAAAATACTTACAGCATTATCGTCAAACATCAAATTGATCATTTCTGTGGCTACCATTTCATTTGACATTCGATCACAAATATAGATATAGCCGCGATCAGTTTTAAAAAACAACTATATTATTAGTTGAAGTCAATCAATTTAACGCACACAAAAAAAAACTTTTAAAATCATTAAATGTTGAACAACCGTGTCATTTCTGAACAACGTTTATATATGCAAAATGGGAAAGTTTCAAAAGATTGGAAAAATGTTTTCAATTAAACTGGTTCGGTCGGTATTGGATTGATCGCCGCCAAAGATTCTCTGCCGATACAGTTTATTTAAAATTAAAATTGTTATAAAACAACAGATGGGGTTTTTTTTAATACATATATATTTTAATCAATCGAGTTCTTTGGCACCAATTATTTACACAGTATAGTATTAATTTTCTTAATAAAATAAGTATAGAACCTATATAATAATATAATTTTTTTTTCTATACACTGTATATTTTGCTCTTCTTTATTCCAAACCAAAATTGCCAAAAACCAAATCAAAAACACAAACAATGTTAAAAAAAAATAATTCGATCAACAAAAGAATAAAATTTTAAACCAGTATTTGGGCACGTAATATTTAAGTTAAATCGCACAGTAAAAAAACATACATAATGATATTTTACTCGAGCGTCGAGTTATTATTATAATATATATTGAATGTAATAACATAATAGCAGCAACAACAACAACAACAACAATGAAAATTATGTTTTATAATAAATTTTTGTTTAAAGAAATTATATATTATAATTAGCATAAAATGGTGCATTTTCAAATAATGTTTGTTATATATTAATACAATAAATTTTGTATTTAAACATATACGAGTATAAGAAAGTTATGGAATATAATTTGAGAAATCTTTTCTTAATATTATATATAAATGCAGACAGGGTGTGCACGAGTGTAGTGTGATACTGCAAGCGCGGATGTGATTGTGGGAACATAATTTTAAGTAGAAAATATTAATAGAAAATATTAATAGAATCTTATTTATTTAGGGGATACAAAACTAACAATTTATTTCGGTAGCTTTATCCGTAAAGTATGTAACTTCGAAACTAAAGGATAAATACAGAAAATTAATTTTAAACAGGTTTTGAATTTAACTTTGAGCATTAAAATTCTGAATTCTTCTTTAAATTTTTTTGAGAAATCCCGGTAAATATAGAAGTGGTCAGGTTAAATTTTCTACGCACCTGTTCATAAATGTCATAATTGTGCGATTACCACACAGATTTCCATAGATAGATGAATTGTTCATGATGGTATAAAATACATTAGCATTCTTTTCCTTTGCGATCATATGAAGGATATTTTGTATTCGACTACCGTACAGTAATAAATGACATACGCGTAAACTTAAATCGATAGGCAATGAATAAAGGACATAATAATTGCTGGGGTAAATTTTACACTAAAATTTAAATGATATGTTTTAAGATATTGATAATTTTATGATTTTTTTTAAAAAAATTGCGTATACTAAGATTTAAAATTATTGGTAATTTGTGTTTATTACAGAAAGTTTTATACGATTTCAATTTAGTTGTGGTGGTGGGGTCGGTCATACATTAGCTGATAAATTATAATTAAAATTATTTAAATAACATTTTGGTGTGTCTTATATTAGCGATAAATTATACACCAAAAATTAGATTATGTTTGTAGAAACATATGGTATAGGTATTGAATGATTCATAGGGTCATACGGTCTCCACATATACTTACTTACTCTTACTCCATGGCGTTACAACCCATGGGTGCGGTTTTAGCCTTCTCCAACACGCTTTTCCAACCTGACCTATCCGCAGTTAATGTCTTCCAATCACGAATTTTTAGGATCTTTATATCACAGTTTACTACATCTAGCCATCTCGCCTTTGGTCTTCCGGCTCCCTTTCTACCTTCTGGTTTACTATTTAACAGTTTTTTCGGCACACGCACCTCCTCCATGCGTTCTACGTGTTCAAGCCATCTCAATCTATTGATCTTGATTGTTTTGACAATATTTGGTTGACCGTACAACTTGTCTAATTCAAAATTGTATCTTCGCCTCCAACCATGCTGTTCTTTGACGGGACCAACCATTCTGTTCTTTGACGAGATCAAACGGTTAATATTGGAGAACACAATTTTGAAATAGTCAATAGTTTTGTATACTTAGGATCGTTGATAAATGTAGAAAATGATGTTGAAGAGAAAATACGGCGCAGGGTAGCAACTGGAAACAGATGTTTGTACGGGTTAAAAAAACAATTCCGATCGAAAACATTACAACGAGATCTTAAGTGCAAGCTATATACAACATTAATACGTCCAATATTAACGTATGGGTCGGAGGCTTGGTGCATGACACAGAACCAGGAACGATTACTTCGGATTTTCGAACGAAAGGTACTCCGTGGCATATTTGGTCCCTTCTCCACATATAATTAGAGTATATTTTATTATCCGAACTATACTTTAGATAACTTTGTTTTCGAGATTTATCAAATTTTCTGATTTTTTCTAAATTTTAATACAAACAAATATATAAGTACAATTCATATACGATTTAGTGAAGTAATCATTTAATTATCAAGTTAATAGTATATAGAGTTAATATTCATTGAGACACGAGTGCGTGGTACTCAAACTAATTGTACGGTGAATAATTTTAGTACTCACATATCGAATGAGTATACCAAGTAACTGCAATACATTTTAGAATTGGTTACTATTACTTTTGTTTGTCATGTGAATAACAACATATAGGAAATAGTAACCGAGTGTAGTTACTTTTGGCACATTGCTATACGCAGGCACCGTTAAAGTATTTCACTGCACTCAAGACCACACTGTTGTGTACTGAATGGATAAAGTTTATATATATCTATTGTATATGGTATTAATATAAGCCGTACTGGATTTTATTATAGTGTTGTTGGAAGAGGGTATAAAAATACCAAAAACAGAGGATATTATTTCTGTATTTTGTTATATTATATAATAATGTACATGTGTGTTATATTATATATATATATATCAGAAAATGTATAGTATATATACTAACTATAATATATGCATATTAAAACATATATAATATGCAAAGAGCCAGAGAGTGCGGTTTCTTTTGATGACGGCGATCACCATGTGAATGGATTGGATAGTTTATGTTTGTTGTTTGTATATTGTGTATCGAAGAAATATTATTTTAATGCGAGTACAATTTTGTGTTGTTATTATTATTATGTTTGGTTTTATGTCACGCTATATCATTAATATAAATATTTATAAATTTATATAGATAACTATTTTATACACACATCCATAAATAGGTTTTTATTTAAATTTAAAAAAATAAATTAAAATAATATTCGTCTGTCCCGATATACGCTCCGTCGTCTGTAATATTAATTTACCAAAATAAAATAAAATTATAAATATTTTTTATTTTTCATATTTGATGACATGAATTAATTAAATTAATGATTATGTTTTTGTGAATGTTTTTTATTTTTATTTTATTTTTGTTAATGAAATTTGTACAATATTTTACAGAAGCTTATTTTTTTTAAATTTTAATAGTATTTGTACACGCACCGGTACGTACGAGTATAATATACAATGCAGCAAATATACTACGGCTATATATGTGTGTCACCACACAATCTCGTGTAGCACCGTCGATCGTTTTGCAGACGGATCTACATATTATACTCGTTTATATTTTGTAAGATTAATAACTTTGTTTTCGGTTAATTTTACTGATTCTTTGCACGCACAATTTTATTTATATTTTGGTTTTCCTTTTTTTTATTTCTTCCTTCACTATAAAACATATGTCCTTCGCATGGAAATTAATCCAAAAAAAAAATATGTAATTTTACTTAAATTTTATCGTTTAAAATTACAACCTAATATTATTTATGAGTTCTTATATTTACAATTTGTATAAATGTTTTGTGTGTGTGTGTGTGTGTTTATAGAAAAATTAACATGTAATAATATTTTATTATATTTTTTGTATATGGGTATTGCTGTCAATTTATGTCAATTTAGTGTTTACGACAATTGATTTATTGTCGGAAAGTGGGTAATAAATTGTTTAATATTTATATGCTGTTAATATGTGACATGTGCGGCGGGTATCGGCATTTTCAAAAAAAATGTATATATTTTTTTTTTTTGAAGTCTTAAACGTGAAAGAGGATTTTGAAAAATAAATTTACTTTTAAATTCTATTTATGTAAATACAAATTCATATTTCATTCCCAATATTTTAAATCATAATTATCATCTCATATTTTTAATTTAATTTACCATTTAATTTGGTTGCGTTCATTACATTCTTTTGTAATTGTATATGTATTCGATCTGTATTTTGGGCATTTTCCTGTAATTATGCGTTATTATTTGTTTATGTAAATTATCTTATTGGATTGAAACACTTGTAATTCAGTACCAACTGATCTAACATATATACAATATGTTGAAGTCAATAATTTAGCATTTACGGAAACTATAATCGCAGCAGATAAAATCGTAATCATATTGCAAGTAAATAGATAATTTCTATATGTTTTTACAAAAAAAAACTGGCCATCCAACAAAATTCAATTGCTTCTACAAGTACAACGAAAATTAACTTTTCAAACTGTGCCCACTTAAATGCATATATATATTCATAACATTATTATTAGTTCATAATTGTCTACATAATTTTTATGTGTACCTTTGATCTTAACCATAATTTATAAATATATTAATTTCACTGATATAATTCACATTTTCGTCCATTTACTTCAATGATCATGTATTTTGATCAAATTAATTTATGCAAATATATTCGCATATGACCACCATATAATGATTATTATTATTATTATTATTATTATTATTTTTTTATAAAAATAACCATCTGCAGTGATTTTTGCATATGGCACATGCGAAAAATTTAATTAAATATACAATAAAATTTCAATGGGTTTACCTTGACAAAAAAAAAAAAACCCAATAACAGAAGACGGTTAAGCGGTAAATCATTGAACTTTTTTTTTGTTTATAATTTGTACATCTGTTTAGAATATACATAGAAATTATGACATTATAATAAATACAGAGTGTGGACAGAAAATGTTTACTCTTTCATTCTAAATTCAAAAAAAAAACCATTATAGCAGCTACTTGATTAAACGATTACGATTTTTATAGTATTGGTTCCAAAAACACGCTACATCTTACAAAGTAGCCAATAGGTAGGTGGTGATTGATTGGATTGAGGTTAGATGAATTTCACGGGTCAGTTGCAACAGAAATTTTTTTTCTGGCTGACGGTGTGACTTAATTTGTTTATGCTAACATAAACAAGGAATTTGGATTGTAATACTTTAACATAGTAAATTTTTTCAAATCTCACGAAGATAACATTTTTTGTCCACCCTGTGTTATATAATTCTTTTATTATATTAAAATGCATATGCAATTTAATGCAAAAGTTGAATTTCTTTTTTCGGTAATTTAAATGTTTTATAAAGAGTCGCGTTTAAATTTTATTCCTATATACTTAAATATGCATAAATTAATTTTAAAATGAAATTAAATATTTTATATATTCTAAAAATTTGTTGTTGTCATCTCAAGATCATTATTCTATATTTTAATATTTCGTAGAATATAATATATTAAATTTTTTTAAAATGTTATTCCCATTTATAACTTGTTTTGCACTCATAGAGAATATTTTTTAATATTTCCTTCCATTCTGCGGTATATGCTGGTTTTGCTTCTTGTCACATCAATTTCTTGTTTTACTACTCCGCCGATTACCAAAAAAGTAATTGTGGATGCGATATAAATGAAAAGTATTCGGAAAATTTATGAAGTTTAACTTAACGATATGAAAAACAGACTCTATTCCACCAAACATTAAATTGCCATATTAAAAGCAATTTTGCTCATCGTACGTCAAAAAAAAAACTAAATCGCTTCACAACAAATCATTTCGTACACTAATACCAAACTCATATACTCTGAAAGTACAGTTTGTTGTACCATCGTGCTCACCCGAAAACTATTTCATACACACCCAGGAACTAACTCGTGTACACCAAAAACAACATCGGTCACAATAGATACACACTTAATGTGAGAACAATCTTTTCAAGAAAATATGAATTACTTTGTCGCATACCAAAAAAAACGAAAACTAAAAACATGTGCAGACCAAGAAATATTCAAAACAACGAAATATTTTTATCTACATACATTTTTATATCAATTGTGAGAATTTCTTCTAATATTAAAGGTATAAATGTTCTCGATTACCCGGATCGTCGGTCCTATAAAAGATTATATCGTATACACCACAGTATTAATAGTTCTTATATAATATTAATATTCAAGACATAGGAAATTTACTTAAACATATGTTCAAATAGTGTTTTGAAGTTGTTACATGATAGTGTTTTTGATCTAATTGTGCAGATAATTTCATTATTTATACATAAATATTGGTGTTGTAAAATCAAACGTTATTTATAGTTGTGTTTATGATATCAGTAATCACACTTTAAAGTTTCACCAATCGATCAAACAATCAAAACGATATCATATCATGTTGAGTTTATTATGTTATTATCATATATTTAATTTTGCTAAACGTAAAAGCTTCAATTCTGATTGTACAACAGTAGAACTATATATACGTTTGAATTTATTGCATTTCCCAATCGTAAACAGTTGATTTTGTTGAGACTACAAGAAATATTTCGAAAATTGAAGTTTTGATTACTTACTTTTTAAAAAAGTTAAAAGTTATTTCACTTAAATGATTGTATTGTATCTAATTAATATATATATATAATCGATGAAATGACAAGCAACAGCAGTTATTTTTCGAAGGATTGCGTATATATAGTTAACGGTTTGCATTTAACACGACTAAATAGCATCCTGGAGTTCGTCCAATAAAATAACTCGAATAATATTGCGAATTTTTTTTTGCAAACAAATAACAATTGATGTTCAAATTAAATGGCGATTTGATGGCGATCAGATTTACGTATAAGTTATAAGTTTTCTATTAATACTACCTCTTGCTGAATAATTAATTAAGTTGATAATTTATAGGTTTTTCAGTTACTTTTGTCAGGTCATATGTGTAACATATATTATATACTTTGTAATATATGTAATTTTACATACCGATCTCATCTGTAATCATTATTTAACTATTTATGTATTGAATCACTAATATTTGTATGGGCTGCGTATATGAAAAAGTTATAATATTATTTAAATTGAATAGATAAAAATAAAATAAAATACAAATGAGAAAAATCCTTTTTCATATTTTAATTAATATATAGTTTTTTAAATGAAAATTTTAAATTCTATAAAATTTTCCGTTTTTTTTCTTTGTTGATAAATATTTAACAAAAAACGTAAAAAGTTTATCATTACAAATACACATATATTTTTAGTTAAAAACTACCATAACATATATTATTATTATTATTTTATAATACATTTTCAAATAAAAGCTCTTTAATTTTTTGTTATCATTTTCTATTCATTTTTCAATCTTTCCTCTATATTTTATTTTATTATTACATCTCTAATATACAATAATATAACATGAGAAAATATATAAAATATTTAATTAATTTTTCCTTTCTAATTGTTTAATTTTTTTTTTATTTTTAATTTCATTTCAGTATTCTACAGATGATCTTGTATCTTGTTTACAATCACCAGAATGTTCAATGGTAAGTTTTTCGCATATATATTGTACCATATATTAATTTCGAATATGTAATAGAATAAATATTTAATAATAAAATACGTGTTTGTAACACATGGACTGAAAAGTTTCCGAAAATTCTAAGAAAAAAACATTTTTTTTGCCAAATTAAACTTTATTCATCAACATACATCCCTTCGCGGGCACTGATACACTGATTCCAACGATCTTCCAACTTTTCGATACCATTTTTATAGTACGATTTCGTTTTTTCCTCAAAATAGGCTTCTGTTTCGGCGATCACCTCTTCATTGCTCTTAAATTTCTTTCCACTGTACATTCTCTTGAGGTCTGCAAACAGGAAAAAGTCGCTGGTGGCTAGATCTGGAGAATACGGTGGATGTGGAAGCAATTCGAAGCCCAATTCATGCAATTTTGCCATCGTTTTCATTGATTTATGATACGTTGCGTTGTCTTGATGAAACAGCACTTTTTTCTTCTTCAAATTCGGTCGTTTCTTAGCGATTTCATTGCTTCAAACGCTCCAACAAGGCTATATAATAGTCACTATTGATGGTTTTTCCATTTTCGAGATAATCGATGAAAATTATTCCATGTGCATCCCAAAATACGGATGCCATAACCTTGCCAGCCGACTGTTGCGTTTTTGGTCGCTTGCTGTCCATGATGCTGACTACCGATTTGACTCCGGAGTGTAATGATGGAGCCATGTTTCATCCATTGTCACATATCGACGCAAAAATTCTGTTTTATTGCTGTTGAACAAGCCCAAACACTACTCTGAATCATCGATACGTTGTTGTTTTTGATCGATTGTGAGTTCGCGCGGCACCCACTTTGCACAGCGCTTTTGCATTCCTAAATATTCATGCGCGATGTGTCCAACACGCTCCTTTGATATCTTCAGAGCCTCAGCTATCTCGATCAATAACACTTTACGGTCATCTAAAATTATTTTCGTGTTTTTCCATTTTTTTTCAAATAACAATAGTAGCTACACTCACAACGCAATATCTCACAAACAAATGGTCGGACTACTGTCAAATTTTGACACGTATCGTTTGAAGGTTGGTACTAACTAAAAATCATATGAAAAAAATTCTAGTAATTCTACCTCTTAGAATTTTCGGAAACTTTTCAGCCCATGTGTTATGTATTTATGTTTGTAATTTATATTGTATATTACATTTATATACATAATAATACACACATGTACACAAAGTAATTAATTATATTTGTATATAATACGCGAGTATATACCATATAGTGAAATATATTGTGTATATAAATAATACAATATATAGGAATTTATTTCATTTACATTTAATTAATCTTTATATATTAAATTGAATTTTGTTTTCATATATTTGTAGCAATTCACAGCCAATTTTAGTCTCGTTGATAACTAAAATTTAACCTCACTAAATTTAACGATCGAGAATACAAAATGTTATTCACCACCATTCTCAAACAAATTTTTCATTTTCCAATCAAATTTCAAATTTTGTATTACGCGTCGATGAGGTGTTAAATAACCTCAATAAATGAGTTATCAACGAGGTTTATTTATACTCGAATGGCTGTGAATTGCTATGTATTATTATAAATGTTATGCAATTATGTCTATATCTATTGTATATATACAATTATATATGTTTATAACATAATAATACATACAACATCGTATAACATAAATAAATAAATAAATAAATATATATAATACAAAAATTAATTAGATATTATTAATATTTATACAGAAATTACATTTCTGCATATATATACCTAAAACTATAGCTATTATAATATTGTAGTTATATATATATATATTTACATAGAGGTATGTATATAACAATCTATTTACCTCAAACAACATCTCTATCTCAATTGTATATTTTACTAAACAAATATATTTACTATTGATTGTTATTCACCGAGTTTTCCATGCACACACATATTTTATATGTTTTACTATTATATATGCTCTTTTCCAGGGTATACATATATTACAAATGTGAACAATATTGTTTGTATTTTAATATTAATATTATGTAACAGATATTAGAAACATGAAATGGAAAAAAAATAAAAAAATGATTTGATGGATTACTTGGTAAAATATTTGACACTTATATATATAATAAAATACAACATAATAAATAAATATATGTACATGTGTATGTATATGTTTATTTACTATATACATTTTTTGTATATAAGCTGTATAACTTTTCAAAATTCATATATATATAAGTATATTACGTTATACTGTGTATTTTGTATTCGATACAAGTACAGGTGGATCCCCTGAAATACCACACAAAATTAAAGATCCGTACATATTTATTTGAAACAAATATCTATCGAACCTGCAGATATAGAATAAGCAGCTTTCCCGGACAAATGCTTTAGAATTTTTCAATTTCTTAACCGCAATTCAAATAATATTTTTTATGCCGATGCGTATATACTTAACAATTGGGTTAATTTAATTCCTATGTACAATAAAATGTTAACCATATCGACAGCGTTCAGGAATATACAAATTTTATTTATGTTTTGAACATTACTGTTTTAATTTTATTCAAATTTGGTACATGAGAACGATATAAACAATTTCCATCAAGTTCTTATATACAAAATAATAACCGCATCGATACAGCTTTCAGGAATATATATATTATGGTAAAATGCATATACAGGTACGCCTGTGTGTGTGTGAGTGTATAAAAGATGATGTATGAAAAATATAATTTGTAAATATATAATAATTTAATATTACTACAATATATAACGATATATAATTGAAAATTATTAATTTATAAGTTTTGTGAACAGCAATTACTCTTGTATATATAAAATAAATAACTTGTTACTCAAGCATGATCAGGAATGTGGTGACAGGTGAAGATATAAAATGAAGTAGATAAATAATTATTATAGGAAAACGATTTGACAACTCCGAATAAGTTTTATTTATATGGAACATTTTACGTTTTACCATTTCCATCATCGATTTTCTATGTTATTGGAAATTGCTTATCTTTCACGACTAACACTATTTTTTGATTTACATAGCCGAAAAAGGTTAAAAACAGAATTTCTTTTAAATATAACATTTAAGTAATGGATACATAATGTATTCCCCAAAAATTGTCACACCTATGCGAAAAGTAACGTTCAGCTCAAATGAAACTTAAAGCTAAAAGTATTTTGTGAAGATAATATTTTTTATTGTTTACGGATAGTTCCTCGTAAGCACCGGTGCTAACAACCAATCATAATTCATTCCAAAAACACATCTCCACCTGACGACAGTCATAGCGAACAGTCTCATCCGTTCCCAAATTCTTCATTTATCCAGTCAGCTATATATTTATATATCCAGTTTTATTTTATTTCGACTGTATTCATGACTCTCGTACCAATGAAAGTTGAGCAAGAAGTAGTTTGTGCAATCATGTACCTGTAAATCATCGCTATACAATATATTCGTATAACAACATCACGATTTGATTTTTATCTTATTGAGTGCCAATCAATATTGATATGTTATTGAAATAGGTGATTGATTCCAAAACCAAACAGCACGATTCCATAATTACAACGGCACCGGTTACTATTGTCGCTACTTTCAATTGGATAAATTTAGTACACCTACGCATATGGGCACAACCAAATGAGCCAACATGTCCGTACTGTATTTGTTTCTATGTCCAACAGTGATCCATGTCTGTATACCAACCGTTACCCGATGAGAGGTAAATATCTATTTATATGCCAATCGTCTCTGAATGGGATATTAATTTTAAATATATAGTACTTGATATGATGATATCAATTTAGTACTAAAAGACTGATAATACAATATTATATAAGAATATAGTTTTAAATTAAAAATTCTGGAATATCGATACTTATACACGTTAGTAAAGTATGAAAGCTTATAATGTGATTCCATGTGTATTGAGTTCATTTCAAAATTGTGATTGTGTGTAGACAGTTCTAAATAACCTATATTTACCGCAGATCCGTGTATATATGTTTCGCACAGCTTGACAGACCCATTCTGTTGTCGAGAAAGAGAAAACCATTTACATTTCCAATGTTTGTTTGAAATTCCATACAACTGAGTTCGTCTTTTATTGTATACATTTCACTAAATGTTAATGAAAAATTTTTTCTCAAGTCAAAATTATCTAAAACATTTATATTATTATTTTGTAATTTCATATTTGATCCAATTTATATTGGAGTATTATAATTTGTTTCACGTTATTGTATATATTTATTTTCTTCGCATTATAAATATAATACTAATTTATTCAAATATTTATAATATGTTAATACACGCTTATACTATACGCCATGGACTGACTATACATTTGCGCGCTCACATACCAACCCCTATATTTTATTCGCAAAAAAAACATTTATAATACAACGTATACGTATACGCAAACAGTTCACAATATTGCTGCTCATTGCATACATAATACTTTACGTATACTACACGTACATAAATATATAATAGAAAATGATAAGCCATTTTAATGAAAAAATATTTCTGTTCATCATCACATAAATTTAACAATAATCTGACAAATACTTTTGAAATTGTTTTTATAAATTCCAACAAATTTATGAACTTAGTTTGATAAGTTTTTTATAATATATGGTACATATATACGAGTATAACTATACGCAGATAGATCGTCGGCGTATGTATATAGTTGATGTATATATATACATTTACTTATTTACTAAATGTCTATTATAAATACGAGTATATAAGGAAAATCTTTTTATATAAAATAAATAAAACTTACAAAATTTTCGATGTTTTATATGAAAAATTTCGACAAAAAGTTTTCTTATAATATAATACTAATTTTGCTAAATGCGTGTTTTGGGTGAGTAATTGTTTTTATATAATTTTTTTTCTTCTGTAAATCGGTAATAGCGAAAAATTTATTTATTATATTTATTATTCATTTAAAAGGAATGGTAGAAAATTAACATTAATTGTGGAAATTTTAAGCTTTTTTTTTCCATTTAATGATTCCGTTTAACATTAATTTATTCTATTTTATTTATCCACAAAATGAAGAATAGTAAGAATATAATACCAAACATTGTCGGTTCGAAAAATAACCTAAATGGATTAAGAACAATGGAAATAATAAATTTTTGTTTTTTTAAAAATAATTTTATTTATTCGATATATTGGAATGTTGTTGAGTATAGCGGCAATCTCTAATTGATCAATTTTCTTCAAGAAGATGCAAATCGGTTTTCTTTTCATCGCCAAATTATAGAAAGAAAATAGTCATACGGTCAAATAAGACGAATATTGGAAACAAATAAATTTTTGTTAAATAAACAATCCCAAACTGTTGCTTGACCGTCTTTATTCATTACAAACACAACGAATACGGCTTAGCAATCACTTCAATACATCGATGTAATACAAAGCATTACCGGTTGTACTATACTGGGAACAAATTCTCTTTGGTGATTATACCTTTGGAATCGTAAAAACAAATGAGTATATAGTTTGGATTTTTAACATCGCAAAAACGTAACCTTTTGACCACTTTGACGCATAGTTTATGCTTCGTATTGCAAACGTTATGTTTCATTATCAGTTATAAAAGTTAGTTTTTGACCATTAAATTTTGTATCACCTTTCGTGAAGATCAATTTTCTGTTACAATCACATTATTTGTTGTTTTTCGTATACTAATTTCCGTTTCCAAATGGTAAATTTTACGAAATCACTTACTTTTCATGCGTTTCGGTAAGTTTTTTTTCTTTTTAAAATTTAATGTTGGTTGGTTGTATCCTTTATACATTTTTCGACCGACGCACACAAATACAACTGTCACTTAATGCATTGTATTTTGGCGTCCACTGAAGCAAAATGGTCATGAAACTTTATCGCTTTTTTAAGGTCGGTTCACAACACATCAATCATTGTGAAGACAATAGATTCCACGTCTTGGCAGATCTATGGTATATATTAGACGACAGTCATTCCGGTTAGTTATCGGACAGAGGGTGTACACATATATAATATATAATTTTATATATATTGATAAATTATCCCCATAGCCCGGCATAGGTTAAGAGGTTATTTAACTTTATAAATAAATTCGAAAAATGCAGACATCTGTATTCATTTATTTATTTTAATGAAATGACTCATTGTATATTGTTATGGTATAAAATCAACCCTAGTCACGTATGCCAATGCACAGCATATAGAAAAATATATATAATAAAGTAACAATAATTATTCAATTTTGTATTCACATATGGACACATATTTTAATTTATAGACGGATATACTAAAACTGACGCATACAATAATGTGACGTATGATGGCCGACATACAATAATGTTAATGTGCTTGAATGCAATTCATAATCAATTACATATGTTCGACAATTTTCTGTTATTTACAATTAAAATTTATCTAAAATCGAAGCGATATTAAATAAATTCTATTTCTATTTTACTCTGTGGTTATGTGCGTGTGTGTATTGATGTCAATCTATCTTATAGCTATCTGTGATTATACTATCAAATATGTGCCCTTTGGTTACAATTTTCATAAATACATTTTAAAGTTTTAGTTTACTTCAATTATTGTACGTTATGTTAACATTTTATTTTAGCTTAAAGGCAAATACAATGCAGTTCCATGTTATGATTATTTGTTATTTCATTATTTCACTACGTATTATAATAATATAAACTATAATGAATGGGAAAAAAATGATAATTATATATTTTGGGTTATTGAACTTTTGTTTAGTATAGCCATTCATTTGTAGATTTGTTGTAAACAACCATATTAATATATGTTATGTGAATTATAATATTATTTAAATAACTGGCATGAATATCTTTCCATAAGCATTGATTTCATGTCTTGCACATAGATTGTTTTCGCTTTGTAATTTATCCTCTTTTTTTTGTCCACCCCCCTTAACAAATCCTTTTCGTTTTTGCTTTCGAAGCGACATGATTTTTCCGTTTTCCATATCCGGTTTTCATTCAGTTAATTGGATGTCAAACAATTTTCCTGTTGGATCCCATTGCTTTTAAACGGTGTGATATTATCCGATGGGTATAACAACATTTAATGTTTCTGTTAATTCTTATTATATTTGACATACGGATCTTCAATACTTCCAATTCTTGAAACGTTGTTGGTTGACCTATTCATTATCATTAAAATGAAAATCAACACTTATTTAAAGCTTTGAAGCTTTGAAAACATTTGTAACATTGTGTTTTTGCTGGTACTTGTTTACAATAACTTTCTTTACACGCAAGCAAACAATGACTTTCAGCAGCAAATTTCTTTGAAAATAAACAAAAGTAATTTATAGTAAAATTGCCCGAAAATGTAATTTTCAAAATTTTCCATTGTTGTGAAATAAAAGATAGATATTTACATAATTTTAATATATATGGGTGATCCGCCCGCTTAATAATAGTGTTTGTGCACACATTGTTAATCTCTGTTCAGTATAACGACGATATTTTTTGAAAGATATCTTTATTTTCTTTTACTTCGCATGAACGTAAAAATGGTTAATCGCAGCTGAAGAATTTCAGTATTAAAATAAAAATTTTCCATCTATAATTGGCGTGAATTAAATTCGGTATATTTAACAATTGAATTACACATAAACGGTATATACCACGACTGCGCTACTGATTTAATATTAGATATATATTTAAAAAGTATGCTTAAATTGTTATTGTATGATTTCATATATATATTTTTGCAATCGTTGTCATTGAAACATCTTCTATTATTTAAATTTTATCATATAAAAATATATTGTACAAATTGTGAACCATCTGCGTGCAGTACAACGCAGTACAATTCACATTGATAATTGAATAGAGAGGATGTATTTAATTAAAACAAATTGTTATAATAACATTTTTACATATGCAAAATATAAATTATAAAGCGAAAATAAATTCATGTATACAATTTTTTCATGTTTCTTCTGTCACATACTACATTAATATTTGTGAATTTTATATTTCTCTTTAATTTTTTTCAATAAATAAATAAAATATTCAATACTAATTAAAAATTTGGCAAAAATCCAAATTAATGTTAATTTTATTTTATTACAGATCATATATAAAAAAAAAAAAATTGGAATAAAATAAAATAAATTAAAATTTTTTTGGCTTTGGTCAATCGAATGATAAATAATTTGGAAAATAAAAATCATGTATTGGTGTAGATATTGTTTTTTTTTGAAAACATATATAAAAATTTCTTGTATTAAATAAATTCTAAAAGTCCCTGGATCGTCAACATCGTCGTCCGAGCGCTATACTTTTATGTGTGTGTTTTTTTTAAATAATATTATTTTTATTCTCATTTTATTTCTTTAAATCAATAAAATTATACAATATAAAAGAAGTGGTTGTTAATTAAAAATTTAAAAATTATAATAAATATATTTATGTATTCACAATCGGCTCATATATTGTATAATATAAGACACAAGAACCATGAATCCGTGCCGCCGCATCGCACCGAAAAACAACTGAATAATAAGAGGGAAAAGACCAAACCCATAAATAAATAACAAACAAATAAATAATAAAAAATTACAATAAATAAAAAATTTATTATTCATTAAAATAAAAATTTACAATTTCGTTTGTTATTTATTGTTAATTAAATTTTTATTTTTTTTATGTGAGAATTAAAAATAATATATATTTATTTATTTTAATTTTTTATATATGTTTTATTGTTGATAATTGAAACATCATCTTGGAAAACGTTTTAAAAGATGTGTATACCATAAAAATATAGCATTGATAAAGTATAGGAGGTGTAATAATAATAATATACGACCGTGCAAACCTATAAATAATGCCACACTCTCTCTCTCTTAAACATAGTATTTTAATATTATTTATTAAATTATATAAACAATTGTTTATTTTACAACAATTGTTATAACATAATTTATTGTATACAATGTCTTAAAAATTTCCGAACTCTTTAAAACTACAAAAAACAACAGTTGAACAGTTTTGTGTTATAATTTATTTAAAATAATCTTGCTTAACTGCTGCAATACAGCTTTTGGCATCGGTTAAAAATAAATCAAATAACTATTTTATGTCATCACATCATATAGAAAACAATCTATGTGACGTCGATACAAACGTTTTCAATTGAATTTATTTGTAAGCAAAATGTTTTCCATTCGCATATAGCCAAATGAAATTTTGGAATTAGAAAATAGTCAATAGCAGCCAAATCGGGCGGAATTTGCGAGCGTTAAAGTACCGGTTTTGATCTAAAAAAAGAATCAATAACAAAATTGATAATCGATGCGATAGTCTATTGAAAATGTTTTTTGCTACGTTTAAAATACAATTTTTCATATAAACTCTTTTGGTGAAAAAGTTAATTTTTGTCAACCAATACCACCCAATACTATTGTTTTGAGAGCAATAACTTTGTATGTAAACAATAGAATATTCGATGAATAATTTTTACACAACATCAATGAAAAATGTATCTTTTGAGAAAACTAATATCACCTCTGCTTTATGAGATTTTCTGAAAGTTTGAGACACCGGGTATATAAGTATTGTTATTATTATTGCAGTATTATTATACATAAATTATGTATATATATTTGTAGTTTATATGCATAAATTATACACAATTGCATACCTAATCAAGTGTATTAATATTAACTTTTTCTTATATTAAGTACATTTTCAATTGTTTCATTTCCAAACGCTTTCGTATATAATAAGAACATTTAAATTTAATACATTTATTTACATTTATATTTATTTAACTTTTATTGTTTCATTGACTTTTTACAATTAACATGTAACTATATGTTTTGTATGCAGTATGTATTTATATATACAGAGTGATACATTATTAAATCATCTTAAATTAGTCAAGTGTAAGTAATTGAGTAATCAGAGGACATACAAAGAAAAGAAAAACTGATACAATATCGTAAACTATAAAAACTAAAGCGATAAATAATACTACTTCGGAAGAAAAATTTAAGGAATACATTATACTTTAAAAAAACATAACAAGAATTACGGAATTCGTAATTTATCAAATATAGAGATGTGGTTTGACAAATTAAACCTTTTATTTTGATAGAATATCAAAATTTTCTATATCATTCACGAATATTTTTATTATTAAAAAACAATATATACTAAAGTTAAAAATAAATTCAATATGAAATCGCAACATAAATTTATTAGAAATTATTGAAAGATTGCAGTTTTAAATTCAATTTTCTACAAATAAAAGGTTAATGTTAATGAAATATTGATAGTATGTTCCAAAAAGTGTGTAATATTTGATTCACGTTTTGTATTATTTATATTAAGAATTAAAAGATTTAACGTTGATACATTTTATAGCAAAGTAAACATTTCTCAAAAGAAGAAATTATTGTAAAATTTTCTTACAGAAATTTGACACATTGGGACAGAAAATTTATCCATAATCGAATTGAAAATCCAAGCGACTGTATTTATAATGTACAAACATTTTATCTTAACAAATGCATATCCATTGCTAAATATAATTATAAATATTATAAATATATTAAAACCGTATCGCGTATATCACTATTCTATAGTCACTGATCTTTAACATTAATTTTAACAACGTGCAGGAAGCAAATTGTATGCTAATAATAGATGAATTAAAACTCTTTAAATTAAATGACTTAGAAAATATTGATTTTAATTACGAAATATAATTGATAAATTATTGGGTAACAGTTTAACAAAATAAACTGGCCCAAACTATATAGTAAATGTGCGGTTTAAATTAATTAAAGTTTAAGTCCTTTGGCAATGAAAAAATGAAAGAGGTTTTTCACATATAAATAAAATAGGTTTTTTATAAAAGAGGTTTTGGATGATGTGCTCGCAGAAATTAATACGCCGATTGACAAATTTTAAAAACGGCGAAAGCGGTAGATAGGATTAATCAAATTAGTGATGTACAAAAAATGTTCATGCAGTCGCAGGTCTTTAAAAGGAGTTTTTTTTTTATTTCTACGCCGCCCTGGACTCTATACTATATGGTCAGTTAAAATAGTTTATGCTGTACATATACTTTATATTTCAATTATTATTCAGTTTAACACCCATACATATGCATAATTTCTTTTATTTCAACTAAATATAATGTAATAATTAAATAATTAAAATATATTATAAATGTTAAAATATATATAGATGCAGGAAGGAAATTGGTATATGGTATATATTTTGTGGTGATATTAAATTTAGAAAATTTTTGGGTGGTCCATTTAATGTATTATACATACGTAGCTGCGTTAAATTATTGAATAGAAAATTATTTATATGTAAAATTGAATTATTTATTTAATAGATGTGTGTGTGTGTGTGTGTGGGTGTATGTAATTTGGTTTATTTAATTAATTATTTATTTATATTATATAAATATACACATTACACAAATATGCTATTATATTACAATACATAAACAAATTTTTCTGGTCAGGTTACAGTTTCCATTTCTATTTTGTAACCTTTTAATTGCCTTAAATTATATAATTTATATATTAATAAATATTAAATACAACTCCGAGAAATAAATTCTAAATAAATAATCGATATAAGATTTTAATATACTCCATTAAATTTTACAACTGGCCAAAAGTGCTTTGACAATTTTTCCAACTAGAAGGTAAAAATAAAATTTGAAGACGATGTGTTAAACATAATCCAAATTAAATGTTATCAAATCTTATACGTTTTATAATATCTAAAAGTAATGGGAATGCGATTCAAAAACACATCAATACCAAAAGGGTTATCATAACGCATTTCCATCATCGATTTGCTTATAAAACGTAACGAAAATCATCCATTGGCTATTAAAAATGGGTTGTGTATACAATATAAATCGAATAAGATCGTGGCGCAAGCAAACACTATCCGAAGCTGATATTCATGAAAAGAAGTTGTTGAGTTATCTGGCGATTGGTACAGGATTTCACATATAGGTATTTGCTTATTTTGAAAAATTACTAAATTTCATCCCAACAAATTGGAATAATTTGTTCTATCAAACAATTGTATTTTATATATTTCCATAAAAAAAAAGGTCACCACTTATATGTTTATTGAATGCAATATTATATGATAATTATTTTATATTATATTCATTTATGTCACTCTATACTATATAAATGTGCCATCATATAAATAATATTTATAATAATACATAAATTGTATATCATGAACATCAATCGTTTTTGAATAATAATGGACAAATATTGTGTATAGATATGGAGAGTATATTACGATATATGTAACATATAAATATCGATAAAAATTCGTCTTTAAGAAACACATAATATTTCTCAAAACAAACAAAAAATAATGTATATAATATATATTAGTATTTATTTATATGGATACACAAACCAACACAAACGTACCTATTACAATATGTTTTCTTCAAAAAAAAAAAAACAAGCTAACAAATTTACGCTAACGCTAACCTACACCATTTGTATTGTAAGTTATAGTTTCCTTAATAAGTTTTTCCTATCAATAAATACATATAGATATAAATTTCCAATAATATATGGGGATATTCTATAATTTGTATATATACTAAAAATATATATAATACTGCACAGTGTGGTGTGTTAAAAAGTTATTGGACAATTTATTTATGGTCAAATTAGATTAGAAACCTAAAAAAAAAATATTCCAATTAAGTGGAATTAATTTGGATGTATTTTTTTAAAAAGGCACCACAACACAATATACTAAAAGTCCCGAAAAAAACCTTATGGGCAGAAAATCCTAATTTTCTTTTAAAAAAAACAAAAAAAACCCCGTTTGCCATCTTTAATTTTATAGAACTTTTTTCATTTTTAACAAATTACATTTAACTAACCGACATTTGGCAGACAATTACAATTTTCAAATATATTTTCTTTTGGGAAAGTGAAAATTTCTTGAACTAAAAAAAAATTATATTTGAAGAATGTAATTTTTCTGGTACTCCCCAATTGTTTTTTTTATTATTGAAGAAGGTTATAATCAAAAGCTATCAGCCGTTTTCCATCAACTTGTGTTCTCCATAAATAACAAATTTTCATATTCGAATGTCGAAATTTGTACCGGATGAAAATAAATTTCAAATATTCTAAAAGTTTTTGTACTTTAATTTTTAAGAGCCTTTTTTACGTACACACATGTCTACAATTACAAATATATCCAGACGCTACAGGTTTTGATGTCATTAAGTTGTAATTTGTTGTTCAATATAGGTGCGAAAAAATCCTCTAAATATTGCCAAATCAAATATAAATTTGGTAAAGAATTTTCAATAAATGTTGTACAGTTACACTAAAATAAATTCTACTCATTAATATCAATATATTTATTTGTCTGAATTTAATTATCCTTAATTTGTGTGATGTGATTGATAGTGTGTGAGTGTTTTACAATTGAAAATTACACAAGTTTTACACAAATTTTTACAATATTTTAAAATTATTTTCGTACAATATAAATTTTGATATGCATGAAATCGAGAGAAATGCTCATTTTAACAGAAATTTGCCAAAACCAAATTTTAATAATTTTTCCGAAAGAAAATATATTTGTAACGAGCGTAATTAATTATCGGACAAATGTGTCGGCTACTTGAGCGTGCTTTGTTAATGTAAAAAAAGTTGTAAATATTTTCAAAAAAACATATACAAAATTCAAGTTATATTCATGAAAATAAGAGCTTTCTGCCCGTGGACTTTTTATTTGTTCAGTGTGCGACTATTAAAAGCTTTATTAATAGAATATTTGTTGGGTATTGAGATGTAATTTGACCGGCAAGAAAATGTGTCCAATAACTTTTTCACACCACTCTGGTCTGTCCTGTGTGTATATAACACAAACAATGAAAATTTGCTTTGCCAGCAATAATAATATATTATATATTCCTAACATTATTAGAATATATATTACAATACTAACTCATATATGCGGGATTTTGTTAATAAAATATATATATATATAATAGTTATGTACTTTATAAATGTATGTATGTGTATGTAATATGTAATCTATATATATATATATATATATATTATATTGTATGTATATATAGATCATATATTTTATTATGGGTTCTTTACATATACATTTAGTATATGTTATAAATATACTACTTTTGTATTCTTGCAATAAAAAATTTATTCATAAAATTTGAATAAAGCATAAATATTATTAGAAATAAAGGAATATAAATACGGAAAAGCTATCAAAATATATATATATAACGCTATATTCTATTATTTGCTGTTATTATATACATAAGTAGTATATAAGTATATATATATAACATAAAATCGGCACATATATGCCTGCAGGAAGGAGAACTAGTTCTACTATTAGTAGTACAACGAATTACAAAGTAAATACTACTGGTTCCACGCGAAAACCCCTTTTACATGTTGCGAACTGTTTCTTTTAACATGGATGTGTCCTACGGAAAGACAATTGTCTGCATTACTTTTCAACTAGTTGAAGAACTAGTTAATTTGTAACCACTTATACTGAACTAGTTCAAATGTAAAGACTTATGGGCTAATACTAGTTCTTCTGCAACTACTTACTGAACTGGTTAATTTTAATTTGAATTACATTATGTATTCTTTCACCAGTACTTTAACTAGTTCTTTTGAAAAAAAAGGTTGTATTTAATTTTAAAAAAATCGTAGACAATATATTTTTTAATTTAATTTAATATTTATTATGTTTTTAATACAAAATATAATAATTTACTTTATATTTAAAAAATATTATAAATTATTGCAATTGGTGTTTCATATAGTTTATCACCTTTTTTTTAAATTACATCAGCTCCATTTTAATTTTACGTGCTACATCTATATGTTTTTGCTCGCGTAAAATAAAAAGCAATTCTTTGAAACATTTACGGAATGGTTTATTCCTAATATACCAATCGATTAATTTCTCTTCAAAAGATATTTTAGGTAGCGATTCCTTTTTACAAAATATCCATATTGTGGAAACAATCTTCCGCCACAAAGTTCTCATTAGATACAATGTGCATATCTTCTTCATACTGCACTAAAATTGTTGGATATTTTGGATGGTAATTTACTGCCTTTTCACTTCACAATCACAAAACGTGTTTTATTATAACGAAATTCTTTACACTATTAAAAATAAAATCAAAACAGTGTCTAAAAACAGCACATATATTTCTTTATATTAATATAACAGTTCAAAAACGTTTTTGTTCATCTTCATTTCGTCATATTTTTGTATTATTGCGTATTAAAATTGGTTCCTATCTGCATTATACTTTAGTAATAGTTCTGTAACTAGTTCGTTTTACACTAGCTAAAGAATTAGTTTTTATACGGAACTACTTTCAACATTTACTGCAGGGATATAATGCCATTTTACATATATGATGTGTACATTATGTATTTTTGAATAGTTGTTGAGCTACATTATTCTAATAATATACATTATTATTATTATTATTATTATTATAGAGGTTAATTTATATAAAGGAAAATTGAAAGCATATCACTTTTATAATTAAACATAATAATATAATATTAATATAATGTAGAAACATACATTAGATTGTAAGTTATAAGTATAGTAAAACATTGTGTGTATTGTTAATAGAAATTTTAATTAACTAAATTTTAGATTATTAATTAGTGTGTGCTTGTGTGTGTGTGTGTGTATATAAATAGAGTATATATATATAAATTTCATTATATGTATAAATATTAGAATAATTATAATGTGAGAAAATTGTTGTTTGATTATCTTAAAAATCAATGCTTATGTATGCGGTTTACTTTCTATATAAAATACCATATATGCATTACATATGTTAATAAGTACCTACTAAATATATACTTATACAGAGTGTCCCAATTTTCGACGGCAATACGAAAACACTTCGTTCTCTGGGTCATTTTGCGTCGAAAAGCAAATAACCAAATATTCAATGAGACCATAATTTGCACTCTACTGGGATCAATATCTCAACAACTAATTAATTAGCATTAGCATACCGAGATCTTTAATTTGACGTTAAGAGAAGGCAATTCGGGCATATGCTTATCGAGATACTTACAGGAATGTTGACAATTTGATGAACGCCATTTTTCTACTTGAAAGTTTGTTCAAGCATAAGTCGAAAAATCATGATGAAAAATTTTTTTCGGTATAAGTTTAAAAACTTGCCATATTCATAAGCTTTCATTTAAGGTATAACATTAAGATAGGTCTCAACTGGTTCCAAAGATATACACAAATAACTACAACGATGTAGGCATAAAATCGATTTTCGCTATGGAAAAATTTCATCTTTTTTTTGTTTTATCCAGAACCAACAACATGGACATGACAGATAATTGATTCCATACACTCCTATGCATTCATACAAACCTTCACACACACACAAAGGCATACACACATAAACCCACAAAAGCACACGCACGCATATCACCACAGTTTAAAAAACAAACAAAGCCTAAAGTAATTGCTGAAAATGTACTCTTTCAGCTCGAATACATAGACAACAATGCTTTTCAATAGACCGAACCAATCTAAGTGTTTGCTGTTGCTTGTGGCGAAGGTCTTGAATACAGTCTTCAATACGTTGATTTAACTCTTCAAGTGTATTAATCACAGTTGCATCGACTTTTTCTTTAAGGTAACCCCATAAATAGTAATCCAATGGATTTAAGTCTGGAGAACGTGGCTACCATCTTACGACGCCCTGTATAGAGAGTGTATATTAGTTTAGAATTTAGTAGTTATATATAGCTATTTATTATTTAAAATAAACTATTCATAAAGTAGCAGCTATAACAAACACACGCAAAATAACTATTTATATTATTTTCTATATACGAATTTATAATATTATTTAGTTATTGTGTAATAGAGCATCATAAAATTAATGATATGCACTTAAACAAGGTTATATATATATATATTTTTTGCTGTATATATAGTCCTATATGTTATATAAAAGTAATGTAAATATAAATAATATATAGGTTATGTGTTATATATATGTATATATATATAGAAAATAAGTTGAATTGAATTAAGGCGAGTGACTTAATGTGGTTTTATAATATACTCGTATAGTTTTTATTAATAAGATGTGGGAATGTTTTATTATTAATGAAAATTTGACATTATATTTATGTTCTAATTTATATATATATAAAAAATTAGGGTATATATACACATTACATCAATTTGACATTTTTATAAATGGATATATTATACTCGCACTCAGTAGGATATTAAAATTTATGTAGAGTGTTTTATTAAATCAATTATATCCTTTTTTTTTTTCTAACTATAACCGCATACATTGCGACTCACTGCGATATGGATATTATATTATAATGGACATAAAAGTTAAAATTAAATTAATATATGTTTTTTTTTGCGGGTATACACGCACATAATATGTGTTTTTATTCTTTTAATTGAATTTGTCCGTTGTTGTCCCTCTATGTCATTTACAATTTTTATATACCATAATTTATAAAATTTTATAATTATAGAATATCTTTAAAAAAAAAATACATATTTTATTCATTTATTTTAACAATAATTACGTGTGTGTATTTATAATGTAAACATTCATTACCAATTGTACGTATATCGAGCTAAAAAATTTGAATTGAAAATTTTATTATTATACCAGTGTAATACCGCGGTGCGTGTAGTTGTTGACTCTCTATTCATATAAATTTAAATATTTATATATAGTTGAACGCCTAATCCAGTTGATGTATCTATTCAAATGACTGCTGTGTGTAAATAATAATAGTATTAAATGCCAGTGGCGATGCTTGAGAAATAGCATTAATTTTTCAACATATATATCATTTTATTTTTCTTATAACGTATATTGGGCGAAATTAGAATAAATTATGGAAAAAAAATTTGCTTATTATGTTACAAACTATAAATTTTTCGGAAAATCGACTTTTAAGATTTATCATCTTTTTAAGAACACGGGGCCATATGCAGTTTAAATGGATTTTCATTTTTATATATACATGGAATTGCTAATCAATATAATCACTATCCAATATTTTTTGGAACTGCGATTTTTTAGGATCGATGTACACTTTTAACTGATTTAACCGATTTTCCAATCGATGGCAGAGACATTTTTTTTCTTCTTCATATTGTAGTCTACTTTCAACTCGCCTACCACGAAAGATATACAGACATTGCAATCTGGTAACATTTTTTTAATACTGTGTAAAAACAATCTCTTAGAAAAATAACAAAATCGTTAATATGTCAAATACATGTTTAAAAAAAAAAAGTTTTATTTCAATATATTCCAAAATGCACTATGGACATGTAGTTGTAAATATAGTGGGTCCAGTGTGATAGTCAGAAATTAAGAATGCAATTGGGGTATGGATCTTAATAAATTGTAATGGAAATCAAAAGGCAAAAACCACTACAAAAAAATTCCTTAGATATGATTGTACAAGAGCGGAAGAGGCTCTACGACTCTGTGACCCTGTGTGTATATGTTTAAAAATGGGGAATAACCGATAAGGACACCTGCAAATATTGCTGAGAGGATGAAGTTACTATGGATCACTTAATATCCAGCCTTAATAATACTTTGGTCTCATTACTTACTATAAACGACTTTGACTATACAACTCCCCATTTTTATTTTTTAAGTAATTATTTGTACATATGATAAATAAAATAAAATTAATAAAAACTCAATCGGATTGGTTATCCACTGACACAATTACCTATTCTACTCTCAATCTAGTGCGTGACAAAACTGTCTTTTACCGAATTTTAATAGTCTGATACGCGTCGACCTCATACAATAATTAACCTTACAAATGGTATTCTTAGGTACGTCCTCAAATGCAACCTAAATATTTCATTTTATTTTATTAAAAACGGAAAACAACAATTTGTAAATAAATATCAAATAAACCATTTTTCTTATTTTAAATAAACGTTATATTGAATACGTGCGATAAAGATCATATATATTATTCTATTCTTCATTTAGACAAAATCAATATTTTAGTATAAATACATGTACCTTTTAACCACATCTGCTTTAAAATTTATGGTCGATATTTGTGGTAAACTATTTGTGTTATTTAAATAATTCATAATATTACCTCTATTATATTAATATAATATATATATATATGTTTCAAAACGTCCGACACGTATATGCATGTGAATAAACATAAATATGAACAAATTTGTAGGCAAAATATATATATTTTGAAATACAAATTATTCTAAATTATATCATTTTTACAAATAAAAACTATGTCTATTATTTATTTACATATAAATCTCACCACACTATACAAATTATCAATTTAAAATGTCACCAAAAATATTGTGTGTCGTGTGAATAATTGTATCTCTGTTTAGAATTTGTATAGAAATTCTGACTACATAAATATATGTAATTGTGTAGCCTTAAAAAATGTATGTATGGCATATATTATAATGTGATTTTTATGTGTAAATTTCAATGAATTTTTCTATTGAAAATTAGTCAAATAGAAAAAAAAATCGGTTTTTTTGTTGTGGTTGCTTGTCAATTCGTTTTTATATAATATATATTTCCTTTTATATTATACGAAAAAAAAATGGGTAAAAATATCATAAAACTTTGTATGTATTTATGTATACACGCATCGATGTGTTTAACTTAGTTTTCTGTGTATTTTTCATCATTTACTACAATGTTTTGCTCTGGTACTGTCCGGTGATGCCGCCGCATGTCGATAGAACAATGTTAACTTCAAGGCGATTCATTTTCGCACTTTTAAAATATTTTTCAGAAACGTGTAACCTCGCTCATACTAAATACATTTGACACCACATCGCTACTTTAGAAAATTATTCTCTGTTAATTTATCCAAAGTATCTTCTTCAGAAATATTGCTAAAGTTAATCATATGAGATAACACATTCGGTGCATTATTTTCTTCATTCGAATATTTTATATTTTAAAAATAAATTCATATAAATGTTGTTATTTACACATGACTCGCTGAAAAATCTGCGGTATATAGCTTCATTTTCATAGTTTTCAACCGCTTATGATCGAAGTTAACCGTAACATAAACTGATTTCAAATTAAATATGAAAATATATATATTTATTGTGTCAACTATGAGTGCTTCTTCACACTATAATGTTGTACGGCCTTCGATAAGGTGAGCGCTTCAAACGTTATTTGCCACTGAAAAACTCGTTACAAAATTAATGTGTCAAAAAATTATTCAGTCAGATCTTTTGAATTTTTTCCATCACATCTAAACAGAATATTGTTTCTGTAACTCCTGTGTGTACCTTTCCAAGCTATTTCGTCGTTAGAGCCGATTTTTCGTCCAACATAATGTATATGTAATTCATTTTCGGTTTTGCCATTTCGACTGGTCCATTTTAATTTTATTCGTCTTAGCACCAACGAACCAACCACCAAGCAGCAATTGCACATCATCTGCTAACGTCTGCTGACTGACTTTTATAATTGAATAATATAAAAGGTAAAAAAAAAACTAAGAAAAGAAAATAAATGCAATTTACCAATGACTCTTCTACTACAATTTTTCTGTATCGCTATCTTCAAACGACAAACTAAGATAAGATCCTAACATGTATTATAAAAATATATATCGTTATGCGGATAATAAAATGTCAATACAATCAACAATCTCTAAATATACATAATAAAAAATATGACATATGTAATTTAGGTTTCAAGTACAATACATTAAAATATAACAGAATTATATGTCGTTCATATATATATATATGTCTGTGCATGTACAATATAATATAATAGTAATAAATAAAAACGAAAAAGGACACAGACACACACACTCCTACATAAACAAAAATACATTTACTTATACTCGCCGCATTCATACATTAACTCAACCTCAATAACAGCAGAAAAGAAAAATAAAAAAGGATAAAAAGAATGGTTCTCAGTCGTTCAACATAAATATATATGTATATACACCTTTGTATGTGTGTGTGTGTGTGTGTGTGTGTATGCATAGGATAACAAATAGGATATAAATGAAAAATCAACTATATATCAATTTTCTACATCGATAAGTTTCACATCGAAACAAATTAAATATTATTTGTGTATATGCGGTCTCTTGAATTTCTACAATAAAATAAAATAAAATTTCTATAATAGAGAGCGACGACCACACAATTATTTTATGTAAAAATTTTAATGTTTTTTTTTTTCCACCATTTACCATAAATAAAAAAAAAAGGACTATTTTATTTTTTATTCTTCTTACAAGAAAATATATATATATTTCAATCTTTTTCTTTAATTTCTGTAAATTTATTATAAAAAAAATAAAAAAAAAGGATGTTATAATAAAACTAAAAAAATGAACTCTGAACAATACAAAAGACGACATCATTTTGTATTTTATATAAAAAGAAATGAAGATCATATTATTATTATATAAAAAGAAGATCTGACTATATGATATAGGTTTTTTTTTATATAAAATTACCTGTATTTAATATATATAGATCCTTTACACAAAACATATACATACACAAATATATAAAACATATATATATATTTAGTACTTTACGTATATAATTTGAAAAGGAAATGTAATTTCTACAGTTGACAAATATATACGATGATATAATAAATATGTTATTTATATAGGACGACGACAGAGCATAAAGATATCCTGTTGAATTGAATATATATGTCCTTTACAGTAGTGTAGTATTATATTGTATGTACGTACGAATATGAATACAAAGTTAAAGAAAAAAAAATCCAATTTAAAATTTCTATAATTTTATTCTGTTTGTGTGAATGTGTGAATGTGTGTGTGTGTGTTGTAATAATGGATATCATGAAATATATAAAATAGAATTGGAAAAAAATTCAATAGGGAATGAAATTCGTTTAATTTTTTCCATATAATATTATAGATATATTATAAATAAACTCTATGTCCCATAATAAATCGAAATGGATATATGCAAACGATAGAACACGTAGTTCTTATGTTCTGTGAACATTCAATTAACAAACTGTTAAAATTTCAAGACATTATATTCGCAGTATAGCAACGAAAATACAACACATAAAGTTACAGCCGGTTTTGTGTGCCGGTTGAATATAAAAACAAAGATTAAATATTGAAAATTTTGTTATAAACGAATGGTAAAACAGCTACAGAATCGTTTCAAATGTTAAAAAAAATCGCTTATGATGCGTTAATTGTTTTAAGCAAACCCAAGTTTTTGAGAGTGATTTCGAATATTCAAAAACGGTAGAGAAACGATCTAATTTCAAGACTTTACATTCGCAGTAGCAACGAAAATACAACACATAAAGTTACAGCCGGTTTAAAAATTAATATAAAAACAAAGATTAAATATTGAAAATTTTGTTATAAACAAATGGTAAAACAGCTACAGAATTGCTTCAAATGTTAAAAAAATCGCTTATGATGTGTTAATTGTTATACGCAAACACAAGTTTTTGAGAGTGATTTCGAATATTCAAAGATGGTAGAGAAACGATGTTAATGATAATGAACAATCGCAGGTCGATCATGTGTTAAGTGATGATTGAAGAAACCATTAAACCATGTACGTGATTTAGTAAGAAATCGTCAATCAGATTCATGGAAAAACAACAATTTATCCCATTTTAACTAAAAAAAATTAAATTGGTCTACGCAAGCTGAATTCGAAGTTTGTGCCACACGATTAACAAATAATCAAAAAAATTGAGGTAACCAGGAGAAAGAAATTCGAAAAAAAAATATCTCTTTTAATGGAATCAAAAATCAAAACAATGAATTGATAAAAACAATGATTTCTTAATTATATAATTATAATTATTCTGGAAGTTAAGTCATATTTATTGTATTCTACCTTCCTGAATATTTAGAACCAGGCAGTTGAAGTTTGTTACATGATAATGTACCGTCGCACATTGTTCAACAATAATCATTGATTTTTTTTAACTAAAAATCACATTTTCTGGCTTCAAAATTCACCGTATCCATCCATTCTTTGTAAGTTCTATTTTCTATTCCGACGAAATTTTAATTTGGCTATATGAAAGGAAGTCGTTTTGCATCAGTTGAAGGCATTCAAAAGGCGACGATCGCATCGTTCTTAACAGAATTCGAATTGCGCAGACATACAAAAAGTCTTTTTTGATTCACTTGACGTTCAGTCCATAATCGATGCGTATGTTGATGGCAATTATTTTGAATAAATAAAATTGTTATATTTTTCTTAATCCATTCCGGTTTGTTATGGGACAGGCAGTGTATATCCCATCATTATATATTAAAATACATTATTATATTATAATCTATGATGATTTATGTTATATATATAGGTGGTATAATAAAGATATGAATGAGTGCATTTTCATAAATTAATTTTTTTTGTTATCGCAAACATAGAAATAATGTATAGAGAGAGATTATAAAAATCTGATGGCTTAGTGCGCGCGGTGCACGGTAACTTTTCGGTGTGATTAAATTTTCTTTTATGTTATATAAAAATGGAAGGAAAAAAAAAAGTAGTTATTGTATTAAGTCTCTGTTTTTTTTTTTTTTACTATCTTGTGTTAACCACTTTTTTTTATTCAAAAGTGTGAAAAATTAATAATAATTTTGTATAATCTTTGGACAAGAAAAAAAACCAAAAAATGAATATAATAAATAAATAAAATTCGTCACGGTAATTATTATTATCGTATTTTATTTTATTTTGGACAACAATTGGTATAAGTACAATATAATGTGTGTGCACGTTGGTGTAAAGATTTTCGTGTGAACGATTCTTTTCTTTCTTTTTTTTTTTCACTATTAATGTTTACAAAATGTATTTAAAACATTCCATTCGGTTTTTTTTTTTTAAGTAAGAAGTGGTTAAAATACAAACACATTTATTTAAAATTTGTATTATGCGCAACAACTTATATTATAAGCGATAAATCGGTTATTGCTGAAACTAATCGGTTACCATTGTACTGCCACCTATATTGTGCTTTAAAATTTATTAATAATTTGCTTCTCTAAGGAATTGGAAGACACTTTTTTACAGGAAGTTAATTAATGATATATAATGCTGCAACTATATCCTTCTACTTTTCCATATAGTCCTACGGTACAAGTTATGAGGTGGTTTTTTTGTAATATTCATCACAGAATATAATTTCTTCATAAACATATTATCTTTTAATTCTTTCACATTTGTTCAATATTCCATCGTAATTAATTATTATTATTAATTGTTCTCATTGATCCTGGCACCTATAAGCGATTCTTATATATTGTATATGGCTTCATTTAGAGTTCCATATACATGCGGTTACTCGAGGAGAAACACTTTAGAATTTAAACTATATTACTAAATAGAACACATTCAGAGTCGCTTTAAAAGTTATTGAATCTATTATTTATTTTATTTTATTTATCTTAATTTAATTATAATCTGCACTGATTGACATTAACGTATATTGAGATATATGTATAGAACATTCAATTGGGTATGAACAAACCTATCCATATGCCAGTATTTTTATATCATTATATTGTACCATTGTATTCATTTACATTATGATGGGCTGTGAGATATGTTGATTAATCAATGTAAATTGTCATGACAAATAAATTGTTTGGTCTCCTGATAATGTAGAAGTTTTTCCCAATACCGCAATAAAGTTTAGTTCCTATAGTCTTAGAGTGGAACCTGCAACCTTATGGTGTTTTCCTTAATTTGTATATGTAGTGGTATTGAATGGTTAATTGAATCAATATATAGTTGTTTTTAGACGGCTGGCCACGTTATGCTCGTAGTCTTTGAATTTTGTCTAAATTTTCTTAGTCTATCGCTTGGTTTTTTTTCCATCAGATCACCGCTGCGTATATTATTCATGGCCTAAGCAGCTATCGCTGTGTATATATATGCAGTTGTTACCGCGTAGCTTAAGAGCCACAGTATTATCTATTAACTTGTATTTTATATATAGGTCACAGAAACTGTATGACATTTTTACCGATGAGCTGATATTTTGTAGTTTTGCTTGTTGTTGTTCCTATTTTATGTTATTGTGAAATATTGCTATACTTTATGGGTGGGAGGGGGGTGGTTAAACGTCTTTGTTATATAGATGAAACGTCTTATTTAATTCCTATGCTATAGATATGTTTACAGATTGCGTGCGCGTTTGAGACATAATTCTTAATTTTCGTTCAAAATGTTTGTACTTTTAATATAAATATATTTGAAATTCAAATACCTTGTACTTTTGTCTGTATAGTCTTATTCGTTTGATAAATTATTTATATGAGAAAATTCGACGTTGTCGGTTTATACGCGAGAACTATGAATTTACATAGATGCAATTGTTGGTCACCGTCTTTCCTCTTATTTTCTAATGGTGAAATTATGTGAAATAATTTGCTATTATATATTAAAAATTTCTTAAATGTAATTTCCTGTAAGAAAAACTGTATTGAATATTTGGAGGCTTTTACTTACTTACTTACTTACTTACTTACTTACTTACTTACTTACTTACTTACTTACTTACTTACTTACTTACTTACTTACTTACTTACTTACTTACTTACTTACTTACTTACTTACTTACTTACTTACTTACTCTATGGTGGTATAACTCAGGTGTGATTTTAGCCTTCTCAAAAACGATTCTCTAACCTGACCTATCCGCGCAATCAATGTCTTCCAATCCCGAATTTTAAGAATCTTTGTATCACAGTTAACTGCATCTAACCATTTTGCCTTTTTAACATTCCAAGATGCAAGTATTAAGTGATTGTCGTTAAATGTTCATTGCTTGAGTCGTTGCCGTTTATCATGTCCGATCCGAGACCGTGTTGTAAAATTCATAACTGGTTGTTTTTCCGAACTGTGTAGTTAACCATATACGTTCAACCTACTTAATCATTCTGTAAATTCATAGAGCATTTACATCTGTATATATATCCTCTTTTACGAAAGCAGTTACCCTGAAAAAAAAGTACACGGATCCAATTAAATAGTAACGTCAACATAATGTAATATTAATTAATTTTGCTCCAAGGAACATTGTTAAAATGAAATAACATTTATTAAATCAACGAATAATTCATTAAAACATAATATCAAAAATGAATGTTTTTGAATGAATCACACTACGTTGGTTTAAAGAATTATATAATTGTTTTGATGAATATTAATCATTTTTTCAACGTGTTCTGTTTAATAACTTATTATTCTGCGAATTAGTTAATTAATGATCGCGAATTCATTCATTCACAAACAAACAAGTACATTAAGATAATTTTTAAAAATGAAAAATATTAATGAATTATTCATTGAAACAATGAAAAATGCGGGCTTATAAACGCTATTCATTGAAATTATGTACAAATTTATTTTCAGTGTATAATGTAAATCTCTGAATCATCATTAACTAAGTTTTAATCGAATGTTGCTTTCACATAACACCCCATGGTAATTCTCATATTTACACAGCTATGCCAAATTGCCGGCGGTTACTTATTCTTTATTCGTAGCTAACCTGTGGACGCGTTCGGTCGTAACTGGCTTTGCAGCAACTATGCTATACCCAACATACCATTTGGAGGCTAAGCAAACCCATTATAGAATTATATAGTACCGTTTTTTTAAACAACCTGTAAACACAATGTATAATTATAAATAAGTTAAATTGAAATGTTATTGTAAATATTGTCTTGTTTTGTTAATCATATAAATATAGCATTATTTTATAATACAGAAAATGTATATTTCACGTATTGTATGATATTTATTATGAAAGCTGCTGTCTTAAGAATAAATTGTAAAATGTAAATAAAAATATGAAAAATAATACATATTTGCAAGTAATAAATAAAAAGTGGAAGAAAATATATAATCAAATGATTTTCAATATGGGCACCTGTACAAAATTTTTATTCCTAAATTATATTATATTTTTTATACTTTACCGATTGTTAAGTTACAATATAATATATATAGTTTACACACACACACAGACACACACAGCACATGTGAGAATGGTAATTCCTATGTAACATATTAAAATTTATAATCCAAAATAGGTGAAAAATAATATAATATAAAAAATACACGCATTTATACACAAAATCATATAGGCAGCCACACATACCCAAACACACACACACACACACGCATACATTATATTTATAGGTCGTGCCATAATATTGTAATTTCAATTTTCCGCATTCATCCGTGCATGTAATTTATTTATAGTTGTAAATAATGCAGAAACAATAAACATTTTTATGGAGTAACGTGATACTTTTTATGGTTCATATATGAGGTTTTTTTGGTTGTGTTGTTGTTGTTGTTGTTGTTGTTATAATGCACATTATATATTAATATTATTATTATTATTATTATTATATATTTATTTATGTACAATATAATATACAATAAATGTTGTGTGTGCGGTATAATTTATATATATATATTTTGTTATATACTTATTTGTATATATAGAAACATATTTTACTTATTTATATATGAAATGAATATGTATTATATACCACCATCCGTACCATAATATATGTTATACACATATGTGTATTTATATAAGGTATAGGTATATATCAAATGGTAACATATAACAGTGCAGCGTATATTTTCTTATATGTCATATATATATATATATTGATATTAATGTGCGGTGGTGTGTCTATATAGTGGTTCTTATATTTTATATTATATGATGCTCTGATATTAGTTTGTTTTTCATAATGATTCTCACATGCAATGATGACGATGATGATCATGGTAATGTTAAGATGATCATATGATGCGTGGTATATTGTGGTTATATATTTTTAATTTTTAAATATATATACAATATATTTGTACATATCAAAATAAAATGCAATGCGCGATGATGGAAAAACATAACGTTTTACGTTTTATGTGTTTAAGAACAATAATAATAATAATAATAATAATAATAATAATAACATGTATTTTAGTATAAGAAAATGAAGAAGGTTCATAAACTACTTGAGTGTTTTTTGTGTGTAAATTTATTTTATTTTTCCACTATTGTACAATATATAAATATATATATATAAATGTATAACAACAACAACAACAACAACAACAACAATGTATACGTTTTTATTTTAAGTTTATTTTTAATTTACACAAAAGCATTCAATAAATTTTATTTCTTTAGTTTTTTTGTATTTTTTTTTCTCTGTTTTATTTTTGGTTGTAATTTTTTATTTCTTTTAATGTGTTTGCATGTCATTTGAAAAAAGAAATAATACAGACGATAAAAATTAAAACGAAAAATAAATAAATATGTAATAGCATATAGCATAGCATAGCATGGCATAGCATAGCATAGCATATAGTAAATTATAAAAGGATTCAATTTATGTTTTTAATATATTTTTTCGTGTATAAATGAATTTTTTTTGTATTTTTATATTTTGGTTTTTGAAAATAATACTTCGTTTTGTTTTCAGTATTAATGTATGTTTTTTTTTTTTCTTTAATTTTTTTGTTACGTTCTCTATGATTCTTTTTTGTCTTTATAATAATATACACACAATTGTATCGCCACACACACACACACAACCGAATATAATACCATTATAATATTAATACAAAATATATGTGTTGTGTTTAAATAAAGAATCCATATTAATTATATTAAAACATTAATTAACAATGACAACTCATATATTTTTGTACGAATGAATTGAAATGAAAATAAATATTAATCTTTATATTTTATAATATTTTGTTCTTACATTAAAAGAACGACAAAATAGAATAATATATACACCGTTTTTTTTTTTGAACCATTTCGAATTTCTAGATATAATAATTATAGTACAAATGTATAAGTATTAGGCCCCTTTAACTTATAGGGTTTTTGGAAAACTATAAAACGTAAAAACAGGCTTTTATTTAAAAAAAAAAATTGGATACAAATTATTATAATCAAAGTATATTTTCCATCTATCGTGTCTTTACATTTTCGTACTTTTTCAACATTTCGAAAGCGTGTACAAACCAGGCCAGGTGATGTATCGATCTGAACAAATAATAATCAGAAGGTGCTGGATGTGGAAAAACTTGCCATTCATTCCTTTTATGGAAATTGGTGGTACACCGCACGCACGCTCTTGTAGTTGTGATCGCATGCTAATTTTTCGTTTTGTGATTTTGATAGTCTATTAATAGTCTATCCATAACTTTTTGAGTTTAACATTATCAACATCTAGATCCACTTTTCATTGCCAGTTATAATACAAAACATAGAAAACTCTATCTTTTTTGTTTGCGGCAAACAAAGACATTGCTATGTTGACATTTTCCGTCAATCCCATCTTTTTGGATATCTCTCCGAATGTTTGCAAACTTCTATATTTCGTCTATAATCTCGTTCAGCGTTTAAAATAAATTTTCGTTCAAGAATGCTTCCAACATAATGTTTGTCATTAAACTTTTTTTTTTTTGCCTGTTCAGAGCGTGGTTTGTCATTAACATCAAATTTATTTATCTGCTAAACCCATGTTTTATGAGCTTGATCACCATTATATTTTTCACTGTATATTGGCAATCAACTTCACACAACTGATAACGTCTTACTGATTGATTTTATTATTGAAAAATTAATGCATTATACAAATGATGTCTGCAAAAAAACGGCTCATAATTTATTAACTATTATTTTAAATTTAAATACTGAATTTTTCAATTTTTACCATAACAATGAAATTAAAATATAATGTTGATATGGATTAACTTTTATGCTAAACAAATGAAATGATTTTTTTGATTTTCTTATATCTTGCGGAAATTTTTTTTTGTAAATAAGTAATTCCGTTGGATGGACGGGTAGGATATATCTTGATCCAAAAGTAATATTTATGTATAACCGAATATTTATACTGATAAAGTTAATTCAAATCGAAATTTATTCTAAAAACAAACGAATTAATTTAACTTCTAAGCAATTTTATGCCATGGGATTTGATGTAAAGTATTGAACACAGTAGCTAAAATTTTCTAGTATCAAACAAATGCAATTCTTTAATTATCTCAATGCAGCGATGTTTTCAGTACTATGGAAAATGTTGGAAAACCCATTTGTGTAGGAAATTCATTTCAAAAGCTTACTTGTTTGGCTATTAAAATAAACCCATTTTTTTTCTATTCTACATTAATTATGGCAAGACTTTGTAGTGATAGAGGGATTTTGTTTGTATTTAATATCACTTGCCGCTGTCGAATTATATACAAAAACTTATAATTAATTAATTTTGTAAATTTTCAACATGTAATAAGTGACAAAATGGATGAATTTCTATTTGGTGCGGTTACAAAAACATGCAATATATTGTCAATCATTCGTTGCGCAGTTTATAAAATCAATCCGATAACTTTATATAAATTGGTGTAACAGTGATCCAAGCAATATTTGACAAACTTAATTTCCTCTTCCCGGATAGAATGTATATAATTATATGCAAAGAATATTATATACCATTTCGTACGCATGGACGCAGAAGAACAACAACATTAAAATTAGGTAAAAAATATTGAGAAAAATAAGAATTAAAATATTTATTGTGTCTTGAAAATTGGCGGCCACCGAATATAGGTTAATTTCATTATACTTCATTTCCAGTATTTATATATTAAATGAACTGATTACAAATATGTCAGTTACATACTTTTGCCTTCTTATATATTTTACTAATTATATGTTCGATTATTTGTATAAGGGCCTATATTGATTGAATAATATTCTATAATTTTAATATTGCGTTTAAATAATAGGGGCCGCAAATACAATATAATCTATATATTCAGTATTGGTCATTATTAAATATATTTACACTGTATGTTAAGTTCGTTATTAAGAATATAAACAATGTTGTTGTTAAATCCTTATACAACACCCACCACATATTTACATACATTTACGTATATAGCGTACGATTTATTAACAACCGTATACCATATATAAAATATAGATACAGTCTGTGTCCGAAGAATAATCGAAATGGATTAAGAAATAAAGTATATTAAATAATTTGTGCAATAATAGCATTAAGCTAATATATGAGAATGTGTTTCTTTATCTTTCTAATAAAAATATTGCAGTTCCAAAAATATATCTATATCTAAAATGATTTGTGGCAGCAAAAGTGATTGTAAAAGTTTCACTGAAATTTGAAGGATATTTTTCGGATTGTATAGAATTTTTATCGATTTTAAAACAGAATTTTTTTCTTTATAAATTTTTGTTGTATTGTATTTTGGTTTACACTTGGACAACACTCCCTGAAAATTTTTACAGTTTGTTAAGATCGTTTCACATAAACTTAAGTCAATCAGCAATCATACTAAATGGCCTTATCACATTCGCATATATTATTAAGTCATTCCGGTTATTTTTCGGACAAATATTTTATAATAAAACAAAAGTGTTACATGCTACAGATTCTAAGTGAAGTGAGAAAGAATTACAAATCAAATGCATATTACCGATTAACCATTTCATTTTTATACCATTATAATTTTCATATTAACTTATATATTGTACTGATTGTATTTCAATCATATTGACATGATATGAAAATGATAGGATTAAAATTAAAAATATTTCTATATTAGAAAAAAGAAAAATAAATTACGATAAGCAAATATTTTGTTGTTCTTGTTGCTGTTGTTGCGCGTGACTTGGGGCATACGATTATATTGTTTAGAAAATGTTTATTAAAATATATTATTCTTTATATAGTATAAATACCAAAACATAATGTTTGTATATCAAAAACAGCTATAGATAGATGTGCATGCTATTTAATTTATGTGTGTATTATGGAGAGGTATGTTTTTATTGCAGATGCTTCTTTCGTTCTGCGACGTAAAAGTATAATAAATCATATTTCTTTGAAAAGAAAAAATACCGCAGTGTGGAGCTCGAGTTACACACAGTTGCTCACTTCGACCTATCTATCAACATATTTGATATAGTAATTTTTGAAAAAATTACATACAAGTGAGTGTTAAAATTACCTATCACACCAATTGCTAGTGCTATAAAATAGTATATATAATTTATGTTTCAAATCATACATTTATGCAACGGTTGCACCTAAAAATAAATGGTGTTACACATAAATTCATTATGCGACGTTATTACAAATTTTGTAAAACTATAATAATATTCTAATTTTCGATTTTAATAAAAAGTGTGCAACTCGTTCGCCACCTTAACCTACTGCGGTGGTACACACGGAATACCGATTGTATTGTATCATACGAATATTTTATTTTTACTTGAAATTATAATTTAAAATTTTATATGAAATATGTAATTAAATCTTTAGTTTGTATTTGATAAATTTATATATTTATAGTAAGAGGTATTTGTATAGCATTAAATACACACTACTTAAAATATATCTTATATGGTTTAAGACAGCTCTTTTATATTTATAATTATATGAAACATTTTTTTTTTTATGTTTTGAGAAAATTACCTAAAGTAAAACATTATTTATTGGATATGATGTATACGACATATACGAGTTCATACCTACCTATAATGTCTGTACAAAATAATATATGTATTAATAAATGAATGAGACTATTATATATTTATGTATTATAATTAGGAGGTTGCATGTATTGCCGCCCGGTTTTCTTGTTTTTTTTTTAGCAACGCTTTTTGATCTGGTAATTTTTAGACGAAGACTCAACTAAAATTTCCCAGAAAGAACTTGCAAATAATTTAGAAATTAGTATTTTCCAGACATTTACATGCTATGCAAAATATTGATAAAGATTGGAAATGGTTATCGCATGAATTGACGGAAACTGTCATTATTGCTAATCGATACAACATCTCACTTTCTTAGCTTGCCAGGCATAAAAAGAAGAGTTTTCTGTGGCGTATCGTGACAGCGGCGATGAAAAGTGAGCCTAGTACAACAATCCAAAACGCAAAAATTCATGGATAGAACCAATTCAACCGTTTCCACATCGACAGCAATATACAGAGCATTCATGGTCTGAAGTAGTGGCGAAGCCTGACAAATATGTTTCAGTTTTCAATAACACAATATTTTACTTATTGAAATTAAACTAAATTATGAACAAAAATTTGTGTGTTCACCCAAATAAATAAATTTTCCGGAAAATTGACTTTTATGAATTATTATCTTTTTTAATCACGGGCCATAGTTTTAACGGATTTGCATTTTTGTGTATAAAACTGCAAATTATAATCAATTTCTAATCTTTCATCGCAGAGATTTTTAAAATCAATTAACCGATTCAAAATATATGCCGGATTTTCCAATCGATGGTAGAGAAAATTTTAAGAATTTTGTGATACAAAATATGTATACGCAGTAACAGTATTTTGTACAAAATTACACTGCCCGCAAACGGAAAATTGATCATATCTTTTGATTGTGAGAATCGATTTTAAAAATCTCTTCTATCACGGATTTCAAAGTGATTATAATTTATAATTCTACAAAACTATAAAAATCTGTTAAAACTATGGCACATAATTAAAAAAAGATGATTATTCTTAAAAGTCGAGAAAATTTATAGTAAGTGGAGATTTGAATTTTTTTTCTTAATGTTGTTTACTTTCAACTCGACTATCAGAAAAATATAATGATATTGTAATCTGAGAATAAGCGAACCAACAGCGTGTAATATATTACTGTACGAGCTAATAAAACCAAATGAAAAAATTACTGCAAATTGCATGAAGAATTATTGAAAAAAAGATCTGTAATAGCTATTACATGAGATCGCTTGGTTGCAGCGTACGCACCAGACGCCTTCCGATTATCACTTGTTCAGATCGATGCATCACAGCATGGTTGGTTATCATTTTCAAAATGTTGTAGTAGTGCAAAAATGGATAAAGATGAGTGGATGGCTTCAAAACCGAAATCGTTTTTTCGACACTGTATCGTCAGAAAGATGGGAAAATGTTGGCAAACATTATAATTTAGATAAGTCGTTGTAATAATTTGTTATAATATAAATGCTTTTTGTTGCTATTACAATAGGAGGCGGCAATACTTTCAAGCACCTAATATATACAATATATACGATGAACAGTAGAAAAATACTATTTAAAAATAAATGTAACGTAAATAATTATGTGAATACATTTCTTTTTTCCATAAACATAATAATAATTATATGTATAACATATTTAATACTCGTAAATTTAAAATTTGTTTGTACTTATAGAAGAAAACATAAATAGAGTTATGTTTTTGTTCTGGTTTCATTTTTTTGTGTGTATATTTTATGTAGCGAGAGGAGTAATGGAGTAATAAATAATGATTCTTTTTTGTAAGTACCGAGTATCGGTATAAAATGTATATATTTATTTATTTATTTATTTAGTTTTTTATTTTTTAAATATGACTTATCGCATTTTATGCATCTTATTTTAATTATTATGTGAAGACTTTTTGTTGTATATGCATTTACTAATAGTTGAATGTACAAAAAACTAAATGGTTCTCATATTATTTTTTAATAGCGCATATAACTTTCTATATATAAAAATATACGTTGCAAATATAAATGATACTAAAATGTTGGGATAATACTCTATAAAAATTATACATTATTGTAACTATTTTAATTTCTATAAATATGTTGTTCTATAGTAAAGTCAATAAAGTTGACGTTGACGGATTGATTTGTGTAAATAAAGACTGATTTTTTAATAGAAGTACATGCGGTTTGTTTTATAAATTTCAATCGGAACGTGTTGAGGGCATGATATTGTTAAAAACATAATCATTTTTAAATAATTTTGTTCTGTGTAAAATATAGACATATGTTTAAAACACCGTACCATATTTAAATCACTGTTGTTCAAAACTGAATTGTTAAAACAACCACCTAATCAAAGTAATCCTGTTTGACGGTCATATTCTATACAGTCTAATTGCAAACAGTGAAATTATAATTTAACGAAAAACATGTAAAAACTGTTGGTAATAAATAATAATTTCTTAAGCTTTTTCAAGCCATCCTGTGTTTCTGGTAAGTCTAGTTTGTTATATAACTGGCTGTGGTTAAGACAGTAAAATGTTGATTGAACATTTGCTTGAACTAGCACACTATTTATTTACTGGATCCTATAAGTTGCTGGGTAATTTTATCCTAAATTTATTTATCACAGCACCACAATACACTCTTTTTTTTGAACATAATTTATGTAATTTTATTTCTATCTATTGTTTATAATCTAATAAATATAATTTGATTGCGTTTTACGTTTTCTCAAATTTTTATTTAATTTTTTGTGATTCGATAATTCTCATATATATTTAAAATATTTTTTCTCAAGAATTTTCGAGAAATTCGAGAATTGCGACTTTTTATTATAAATAACTGACATCAATGCTGTGACATTGTGAAAAGGTGTTTTGATCACACATACATTTTTAAAGCACAATAATGGACAATTTTGCCAATATATGATATATAAACGTTAACACGTTAATCGCCATGTCAGTCATATGTGTCTGATGCTAAGAAGTTCTACATGAGCCATGTCAAACATATATGACTGACGTACGAGCTCTAATATAGTTACCATGGCCCATGTGAAAATTTTTCTGATATTATCGTGGCGATTAACGTGTTAATTATCCTCTAGTTTTTGGTGTGCACGGAATTGGAATACGATGTAAAACGATTAAAAATAGTAATAAAAAGATGCGAGTCAAAATGAATTTATCAAATTTCTAAAGGAATTCTTTTATTCAGCTCTATATCTCGATCCCATTGAGAGTTTCAATTTTTCTATAATTTTTTTACACATTTTATGCATTGTATATAGAGTTGTACGAGACCTTTTGATTTGCATATATAGCAAAGTGTATTTGTTTATCATTTGCGGGGATCAATAAACTGTCGTTACCTATATACGAGTATGTATTTTACTTATTTACAAATATGTAACATATAAATTTATAGTATCGATTATCTAACTAATTAATATAATGTACTTACATTTACACAATATTGTATAAAGTCTTATATAAAATACAATATATATAATATATTTCTATTTAATATATGAAAATTTCAGTTAATTCAATTTTGATATATAAATAAATAAATAAATGTAGAATAATACAATTTATAAATAAATTGAAAGTCTATAATTCAGCTAATCATATATTAAAAACACCTTATTCATTTATTTATTTATACAATACTGATATTCCATATAATAATAATAAACGAACATATTTATAATAATCATTTGTTATCAAAGAGACACACCAGACAATGTAATATTATCTCTAAAATAACAATAAAACACCATGTATTAACAACATTTATTTACTCGCATATACTAAAATACTAAATGATTTACCCCAAAATAATAATTGTAATAATAAAAGAATAAAATATAAAAATGTGTATAAAAAACGGTTTGAAATTATGGTAAAATGAGTAGCTTTGATTATTATTATTATTATACAATGTATGTACAATGAGTATGGCTATAAATGGATACAGGTACCGGAGGTATACGTATACAAAACAGATATATATATAAAGAGATACATTTCGGAGGTTATATATGGAAATGAGATATATTGTATATATAATATTAAGTTATATAAAAGCTAATAAATATATACAAAATATGTTGTTCACATCAGAACATATCCAACATACCAATAATCTTTTATACAACAGACTAAATTTTGTATAAGTACGTCTACGTACTTCGAACTACATATAATAATACGTATGTTGTGTGTAATATATATGCTTTTATTTATATATATTCCATATAAATTATGCCTATACATTATTACACAGGGTTGTATATATATATATGTATCACTAAATGGATGAAGGATATACAGTGTATCGAAAAATTGTATCCAGCAACCACATGTTATAATAATGTAGAAAAATTATTTTTATTTGATTTCATCTTATTGATTCATGTATCAAAAGTTTATCCATTTTGAGATTGATGTACCATATCTCGTGTCCACACTATACTAATTTTGCTTGTAATGCTTTCCATACTAAATCACAACAGTATTTCGAATCATTAGCTCGCCACTCCTGCGATTGATATCAGTAGCCTTTTTTTTTAAACCTATACCGATTTTCAAGTCGCTCTAAAACAGTTTTCAATTGGCGACAAATCTTTTGGACTTTGTGAAGGCTACTCTAAAACCTTCAAATTAATATCGTTTAATGTTGATTCAACATAATGTTATGCAAACAAACATTTTACCATGGTAGAACATCATTTCAATTTGGTTTTCGTCAGATCATAATATCCTTTTCACATAGTTTTTTGTATTATTTAAAAGCGTCGTCCAAGAGTCACAATCCGGCGAATTGATAGAAAAATAAGAAATTTTATTCTACATGACCCTTCGAAATAATATATATAAAATCAATTGAACGTGAAAGTTTCACGAGATATACAATAAGTCTAAGTTTGCCAAACAAATTCCTTACCTATGTAATTGAAAAAATTAAGAAATTTTATGAAATTAATGCGGTTTAAAAGATATAAAATATAGCAAAAATTTGGAAAAGGATATTATGATAGGACGAATTGAAATAAGGACCACCATGCGAAAATGTATGTTTGGCAATAGAAGAAGGGAATTCAATTCATAATATCCTCTTATAGTCCAGTATAGTTTTTATCATTAAAACCGCATTAATTTGTAATAAAATATCCCGTTTTAAATTCATAAGTAAGTCAGGAATTTGTTTGGAGAACTTGTGTGGCCTAACTAAATTCATGTTTATTGTTTTACTTATTGTATCCAGCAAAAAAAATTTCCTATTCAGTTGATTTTAAATATTTATTTCGAAGAAGGGATATTCTATGGTTATGCACAGAATCAAATTTATTATCTATCTATCAATTCTTCGAAGAGTTTTCGTTTCGATTGTGTTAAGTCAACCAAACTAATCGATATTAATTTGGAGATTTTAGAGTAACGTCCACATAGTAAATACAAATATTTAAATAATGATTACAGTACAATTGGTAAATTGTTATATACTTCGATGCGGAGTAGTATGGTGTCTGTTGTTAGATAACATTTTAATATTATAATTTTATTAATAATATTGCAGTAGTAATATAATACATAGCCAATCGAAAATTTATGGAGCGACTTGAAAATCTGTATAGCTTAAAAAAAGCCATCAGCTTCTTAGTGATATCACGTGTTGGACCAACATTTAAATAGACATACACGATGAGTGATGGTGTGGCGTGATGGACGTCTAGTGATGTAGGTAACCCGAAGTTGAAGGGAATATGAACGTAAATATGTAATTATGCAAAATAACGTCGTACAAGATGATGGAAAGCACCGTATTGATGATAATTTCAGCATCCAACAAGATGTATATTTTCAGCAACAGCAACAATAATTTAAAAATATATGTAAACGATGTGATTTTGAAGGTGTTAGAGTGGTATCCGCACAAACCTCGAACAATCGAGAATTTTTGAAAGCGGCTTGTAAATCCGTATGGCTTCAAAAAAGTTATGGATTTCCTGCTGTGATATCTAGCCGAATTTTTGTGAGCTACTGATTTAAAGTAATGGGCACACTATTCGGATGTACATTGAACGTTTATCGTTTGATAAATATGAAAAAATTAAATATATGGTGTTGGATATAATTTTATGGCACAGTCTGTAAAAATATAGAAGATATATTATATACATTCTTTGATAGATTTACTTTGAAGTTAAAAAAAAACCCCTCTTCCCACAATATACAGGATATACAATACACATATATAATATTTATTTACATAATATATAATATATGTTATATACTCGTTCGTATATATATATAATATATATTGTATATAGGTTGATTTAACTGGTACAAAAGCATATATATATAACTCCTGAATATTATATACAACCTATAAGTTCTATGTTGGTATAATATTTATGTGCGGTTTTTCTTCTTGTTTAGCACAACATCATATTATATTATTATATTTATATGTTTACTTTGTTAGACGGTACATAAGTATGTTTGTATGTATGCGTGTATATTAATATATGGAATAAATACCTTTAGGGAAAATTGTTCTATATTTATGTAGAAAAACCTATATATACGAATGTTAAAGTATATCGAAAACTTTATATTATTATACTCAACGTACCCAATATACTAAAATATATATAGACACACATTTTAACTTATATATATTGTACTTTAAACTTTATAGTTCTACACTTATATATTTTGTTGTTGTTATAGTAAAATTACATTTTATTAAGTATAAGTTATTTATTTAGTTTAATCTTATATACTTAAACGCGAATGTTTTGTATAATACATATACTATCTACAATATATATCGGTATTATATAACCATCACATCACATACCAATGTTAAATAAATAATTACATAAATATATATATATAAAAAGCTCTAAATATACCTATATATTCCTAACTAGTATATACCTATATTTTAACCACGATAAGCTGCCTCTTCTTATACACTCTTTAGTGGTTGGTATGTATTGTACCATATATATATATATAGTTATATATATATAGGTATAGATTATGTCATTATGATATGATTAAATACCATTGTTTTGTAATATAAATTGTTTGAAAAGAAAATGAATTATATAATTATATTATAATTTACATGTATACGCAATTTTATGTATACGCTTAAATAAAAAGTGTATTTTCCATTATGAAAAAATTACAGTGATGCTGTTTGCAACTTGTGGAATCGATGATTAAATGAATTAAAGACATTATAAGTATAGAGTGCATTTAAATTATGCATGCGAAAGAGAATTAGTAGACAATAAATTGAGTACAACTATTGTCTTAAAGATCAAGGACATTTTTAAGAAACTTATAAGAATAATTTTTTAAATTTTCCATTCAATACTTCATATGAAATAGAATGAAGCTGGGATTCGAGTAGTATTGGATTTTTAAGGATTAAGGATATTTCCAGGATTTTTTTAATTGTATATATATATATATATTAAATATATTTGATATATCTCATGCGAAAGCGAATTAGGCAAGAAATCAAATAGAATGTTTGTTTTAAGGATCAAGAAAATTTCAAGGACCTTATAAACAAAATTTTTTTGAATTTAGACATGCGATACCTTATATTAACTATTAGAAACATTGTTCCATAATGACATTACGATACGAAGAATAATTTATCTTATTACGTATATGCAACGTAAAAGCGAAGAATCAAATATGGACTAAAGTTAAATTAATGTTTGAAAAATTAATTCATAATTCGTATAGTTTTAACATCATTTCTTTTGTAATAGTATCTAATCAAATAGTATATAATGAATGACTAAACCATTTTGTGTAATTACGTTGTATAACGATTAATTTTTAAAAACTAATAAACAATAAATGTATTCTGCAAGTATTGGCTATTTGCAAATGTAAGTTCCGTTTTTTTGGTTCATGCTTATTTAGTAAATATATTAAAGTGGTACATTATTCAAAACATGATCCATATCAGACGGCACAATCTTTGCGCATCTTTTAGATAACTTTACAGTTCTTATCTTTGTAAATATAGTTTTTAACGACGTTTGCAGTATTCGGTTTTGCGTTGTATCCATACTGTAAAATCATTATATTTCCTTCAAACGTATTAGCGTTCGTCGGTAAACAACACCAGTGATAGTTTCAAAAGTTTTTTCAAACAACTTATATTACACAACACCTGTTTGATCCCACCAAACACATAGCTTAAACTTATCAGGCTTCATCAGGCTATGTATCCAAGTTTTTTTAGACTTCGGATTCATATTAAATTCATTTTTCTGCAGCAGATTTTTTTTTTAGGTAAATGAAAACAAAATAATACGGCTCTCCGCAAATGTTGTTTATTTGATGCAACACTTTCCATTTTCATTTGAATAAAAAACAATAAATATGTTGTTTAGACTTCAATCGTATATTTCCTATATACTAATTAGATTTGAAGTATTCAAGAGTATGTATTAACCAGATTCTGCATAAACATGTTTATATACTGTCAGATATACACCAACTATGGTATTAGAAAATCGGAACTTATTTTTGCATATATTTAATATTTCTTCATCGGATTAAATATTTCTTTAGTGTGTGTTTTGTAAAAAAAAATTGTGTTAACATAAAAAAATCAAATAAATGCTTTCAGAACTATTTGTTTGTTCACAAATCGTTTGGATATTATTCTGTTTGGTTAATCCTGTGCATGCTTTTTAAAATACTTATCTGATGCTAGTGTTTGGCAGTGATTTCCTGTACATTTTTTTGTTCTGGAATTAAATTATATATTTAAGAACTTTTCTTTCCATCACGATCGAAATCATCTATAACCTACTAAAAATGTCATTTCATACATAAATTTCACATTTGTTTTATTTATATTTAACACTTTGTTAAATCAATATATAAAATCCTTCGTGTACGTGTACATAAATGCGAATCAAAAACTTTTCCCCAATACATTGTTGCTGCATATGGATAATTCTTAACTGCATTATCCAAAGAAAAAAAATGTTATGTAAAATAGTTTTTGTTTTGAAATAGTTGATACACGTTTATCGAAAAGTCTTGATTATCCACCCGTCACCGAGATACGTAGAAAGAATATTGTTTAAAACTATATATATATTGATTAAAGTTTTGCATTATGATGCACGTTTACGTATAATATTTACGTATATATTGTACGTATATTCATCATAAACACAAGAACATATTATATTAATATTGATTTATACTTAATAACATTTGTTATAAAATGTCTTTAGAGAATAAAAACAAAAAACTTTTAATATACATTTTATTGTACGACTATAATTTATATTTTATGTATGTGTGAGTGTATATGGTATAAATAAAAGGATATCGAAAAAATATGTATATATATTTACTTTGTGTTTGTGTTGTGTCATAAAACTTTTCTATTTTTTTTTTCTATTTCACATGGAAAAAAAAGACTAACAACAGGAAAAGAAAAAAAAAACAGAATCGAAGAAAATTTTCTACAAGTTTTTCCGACATTGTCGTCATAATGGCATGTGTGGAAAAATTTATGCATAATATATGTATTTGCAAAACCTCTTGAGTAATTTCATGTTTTCTATGTTTTTTTTTGTGTACATTATATAAAATATGAAACCTTTCAACAAAGTTTCCTTAAGGGGGTTCTTATTGTTTTTTTTTCTTTTTTTATTTATTTGTTATTTATATTTTTCTATATTTAGTGAATTCGCATAATCTAGAGAAATAAATGTATATAGAATTTACACACACACACACACACACAAACGTTTGTGCTATTGAATCTGAAGAAGTGTTGTGTATACAATTGTTTCTATACTATACTTTTGTGACTTTTTGTTTTCCAATTTCATTTTTTTTTTTTTTTGCTCATCAAATTCGTACAATGGAATAGAGAAATATATCGAAATAAAATACCTGCGGAATATATTTATCTTTTTATTTCTATACACGGTCTGTCCCATAATATATCGAAATGGCTGTGTAAACCATAGAAAACGTTGCGTCATCTCTTCGATTTTTTGTGATTATGTTTTGTGAACATATTCAATCAACAAACTGTTAAAATTTCATGACATTCGCAGTAGAAACGAAAATACCAGCACATAAACCGGTTGTGTGCGTCGGTCGAAAAATGAATATATAAAAACAAAGAATTAACATTAAATTTGGTACAAAATCAACTCATCTCCTCGTATAGTTATAATTGTGTGTTAAAATCACAAGTTTTTAAATGGCCGAAATGATATACTAAAGATAAAGAAGCTATAAGTAATGATGAACCAGGTCCAGGTTGATCATCCGAGGAAATTCGCTAAAGAAAGCATTAAAAATGTGATTGATTTCGTGAAAATTGTTAAGAAATGTTTAGCGTGATTCATGCGGTAATGGAGCTTGGAATAATGAAAACAATAATTCATCGAATTTTAACTGGTCTACTGGATTTAGGTGACTTCAAAGTTTTTTTCCACATCAATTAAATGATGATCAAAAATTTTTTTGCTGCCTAATCATTCGCAATATTCACTTAATTTAATGCAACTAATTTCTATTCCCTAAGCATCCTCTGACTATATGAAAGGAAACCGCTTTTATATCAGTTGAAGGCATTTAAAATGCGACGACCACCGTTCTCAACAGCATTCCAATTATGCGAACAAAAAAAAGATCATTTGATCTTCTCTTCTTGAACATATGCAAATCGATGCGTATTCCAGTTGATGGAGATTATTTTGAATAAATAAAAAATGATTTTTTGTGAAAAATGTAATATTTCTCTTTGTGTTTGTTTAATCCATTCCGATTATTATGGGACCAGAGGTTACATATATCATATCCATATTCTTTTACCTATTTATACTCTTACTCTTATATTTATTTATACGCAATATTTATAGCATATATTTTTTATAAACATAAATTTTCATTTATTTATTTATTTTTTCCATTTATTTCTTTACATATTTTACGTCTACATTATTGTTGTTGCTGTGCTGATGTTGACGGTTTATGTATTAAATACACAAATAAATGTATCTATATATATATATAAATAGTGTTGGGATGAATGTACAACATCAACAAGTATTAATAAATCAATATTAGCAACATGGACATTAAGTGTAACATCAATGGTACGAGATAATTCATTAGTATCGGCAAACATTGCATGGAAATCATCAACAACAAATTCACCAGAAGATTGTTTAGTAACATGGGAAGTTGCTGGCGGTGGTTTAATTGGTAATTTATTAACCCAATCATCATCGGTTGAATTATCATTATGGCCAGATACAAAATATCGTATACAAGTGACATGTAAAAATAAGGTATGTATAATAAATTATCCTTTTTTTATCCTATTTTATTTTTATCAATACATTGCATAAAGGATATGTGGCGATGATGATGTATTTGAAATTGGAAAAATATTGATTATAATTTATATAGTAAATATTATTGTATACGAATAATCCATTAATTTTAAATGAATTATATAATTGGGGTTTTTATTTACAAGGGAATATACCCTTTTGTAAAGGTAAGAGGTACAATATAATATCTGAAAGGAAATTCGGTATATTTACGAATATCTTTAAAATAATCGGAGGTGCGGGTAAAAACTGATGTAGGTAAATTATAGGTAAAAATGGTATAATTAAATTTTGCAACAATTTGATGTATAATATATAACAACGGTGTTGTATTTCCAAAAATTGATGGTATTTCGTAAATTAAATACAATTACACATGGATGCGAATTTAGTACGTAATTATCTTTAATTGTTGACAAAAATTACTCGATGGTGAGATTGATATTTCATAAAATATCTAATTTATTGTAAATAAAATCTAGTTTCAAGGACATTAAAATTATCATTAAAAACTTTTACTTACAACCTTTTTTTCTCACCTCACCGATAGTTTTAAAGATTCGTTCAAAAATCAAATATATATTCTTCAAGAGGTTAGTTTTACCCCTTCAAAACTGCTCCATTGCCGGTACATTAAAAAAATACGTGTCCATTCTTTTTCGATGCACTACATTTGTTTCATTAAAATTAGAGATTTACTTACTTACTTACTCCATGGCGTTACAACCGGGGTGCGGTTGTAGCCTTCTCCTGACCTATCCGCAGTTAATGTCTTCCAATCCCGAATTTTTAGAATCTTTATATCACAGTTTATTGCATCAATTAGAGATTTACAAATTGTTAATTATAACACAGTATTTAAAGATCTTTAATTAATTTGTAAAATAATCCTAATGCATCTATTAAACACAAATGAATATATCAGAACAGCGTTTGATGCTAAAATGCAGATTTATTGATGTATAATATTTCCTGACCTGGTTGGATTGGACACATATTCCTATTGAATCCACCTCTTCTTGGGATATGACAATTGATAACGTATATTCCCCGTATGGGTTTTTGTTCTAAGTATAAAGTTCTACAACCAAATACCTCGCGATAGTCGTACTCACATTAGTTTTCGACCCAAACGTGAACCATGCGTGTGGCAAAGTTATTCCATATTACCATAAACATTACGAAGTTTATATTCTATTTATTTTTATATTGTTTAGTGGTTCTATTTCGGAAAGAGATTCTCGATTTTTTTTTGCATCTGTTACTAACAGACTAAATTTTGTAATTTTTCAAAAAGGTTAAAAACGCATATCGTTTGCTTCCAACCGTTACATTCTAATATCAGTTCGGCGCACAGATCCATCAACACCAAAACGAGATAACTTTGATATCCATTCCCGGTTGCGAGATAGATTTTTTTTATTTCAAATACTAAAAATAATCCATACATCCAACCATTAAAGCAGATATCGTAATGCTCCCAAAATATGTGGATGTTGATGGCAAATAAACAATTATCAATCGATCGCACAACACTTAAATTATTAACCCCTTAAGGTTCTTGACCTTTTATGATGAAAGTCTTAAAAAGTGGAAAAACGACGAGATCAAACTATATTGACTCGTTATATGCCTTTTTTCAAAAATTCGTTAGGACGAGCCTGGCTCGTGCAAAAACCTTAAGGGGTTAAGTATAAATATTCCTTTAATTTAAAACCGAGTTCAATAATTCAATTCAATAATATTTTTCATTTAATTTTATTGTCATATTTAACTGTTTAATTTTTAATTGATTCTAATTAACTAATTAATAATTAATAATTATATATTTTGTATTTTTTTTTGTTGTATTTATATAGCATTCCGAAGATATAAGCCGTTCGTTACCATTAACATTGGATACAAGTAATGCATTTGTAATTACACGTATACCAACAGTTTCAACATCTTCATCATCATCATCATCATCATCGTCATCGTCATCGTCATCGTCATCATCATCATCATCATCATCAACAATATCAACTGTTATATTAAATGATAGTAATAACAACAATGATCAAAAATTATTACATCATTTACGTTCAACATTATTAAGAAATAATAATAATAATATGAATATGAATATGAATAATAATAACAATAATAATATTAATAACAATAACAATAATAACAATAATTATGATTATTATGATGATACAACAACAAATACAATATTTTCAATAATTGCACGAAATAATAAAGAAATTTTATGGGCCATTTGTTTATCCATTACAATAACAACATCAACAATAATTTTAATAACATTTATTGTAAATAAACGTAAATCAAGAACAATGGATAAATCACCGTTGGTAGAAAATGAAGTCGATGTAAATGTTGATGTTGATCGATTAACAATTCATGTTTAATATGTGTTATATATTACCTGCGTTAGTGGATGGGTGTGTGTGTGTTTGAGTGTCTGTATTTGTATGCGTTTGCAATTTGTATATGTTTACGCACGATCGCGAATATTATTGTATATAATAATAACTGTATTTATATAGTATATAAAGTTATATATAGTTTGATTGTACCACCGTGTGTGGTGGTGTGGTGTTGTGTTGTTATAGTTTGTCTGTCCTATGTCTGTTGCGCTGGCTGTTTTATTTTGTTTGCGGTACTTATATAATGTGCGCTCGCGTCGACCATTGTGTATGTTGACTGTTAACATGTTATGTGAATAAATAATTAAATATTTTCATTTAATTACGGTATATTTCCTTTTTTTTTATATTATTGTTTGTTTTTATATATAAATAGTGTAAATATTTATTAAATTAAATTAATTTAAAGTAAATTAAAGTAAATTAACAAAATAAAATAAGAAAAAAGAACAAACAAAAACAATTCAATTAAAATAAAAACAAAAAATTAAGCTTTTGTTTTTTCTTTTCTTCTTTTTGATATATAATTATAAATAATTGCGATAAAAATATGTGTGTGTAAATAAATATTAGTTTTTTAATTTTTATTTTGGCTGGTTCCTCTGGCAATTAAACAAAACATAAGAAAAAAAAAAAAAATTCATAAGCAATCAATAAATAAAAGAAAACAAAAACTACAATCAAAATACAAAATGAAAAACATAAAAAATTAATTTTATTCACACAAATTGAGTGAGATTAGTTAATAATAAAAAATCAATAGGAAAAAAAAAAAAATACGAAAGAAAAGAAAATATATTCATAAGTTGTGTAATTTAATTTAATTAATTATAATATTTGTTTTTTTTTTCTCATACAATTAATTTTTATAAATAAGTGTAAAAAAAATACTGTATTTTTTTTCCGGCGTTGTCTCTTTGAAAACATTTCAAAAACCTATCTCTCTAATACACATATTTGGACATTTTTTTATTTATTTATTATTATATAAAAAACCAAAATAACAACAAAATATAAATAATTAATAATTAAACAATTAACAAAGAAAAAAAAAGCTTCATAAAATAAATAGAAAAATTATATAATAATTATTGCTGTCGTTGTCGTTGCCGTGTCGTCTCGTACATTATTGTGAATACAACAAAAAAAAAATAGAATAAAAAATCAGAAAGCAAATGGGAATTTAGCTTATTACAAATATATATATTTATAATAATAACTTAGAATTTTATTAATATATTTGCATATAATTATATTTTTATTATAATTAAAATAATTAAATTTCATCGCTACTTTATGTTACGTTGGGCATGCATGTATAGGTATATCATGAAATCAACCAAAACCGAAACGATCATTATATTATTTTTTTAAATAAGTGTAACATTTTGTTCTTATAATATTATTAATATATAATTATAGAATTCAAAAATTAAAACTAAAATAAATAAAAAAAGCTTCGACAATTTTTTGTGTACAAATTAAAAAATAATTTAATCAAAATAAATTATTAAAATTTAAGAATAATAACAAAATAATAATAATAATAATATTAAAATTAGTGAACCAGCAAAAATAACAAACAAAAACAATTTGTCTCTAGTCTCTAAGTAAGTAATTAAAAATATAATAACATTAATTGAATTAAAAATTATAAAAATGTAAGAGCAACAAAGAACGAAAGCAAAAAGGGAGTGTCGTCGCCCCGGTGAGGATAGAAAAATGAAATAATATAAATTTTTTTCATTTAAATATTTTATATCAAATTATCATTATAATAAATTTTTTTTATTATTTTATTTAAATTTTAAAGCACTCTAACAACACAAGCAAAGAAAAAAAATAATAATTAAAAATAATTAATATTTTATTGAGAAAAGACTGAAAGTGATTTAAAAAAAAATAAAAAATAATAATGATATTTCCTCACCACACACACACACACCACCACCACCTCCTCCTCCTCATTTAATTTTTAAGAAATTAATTAATTACAAATGAAATGAAATGACAGAACAAAAATAAAGAAATAACTTTCCATTTTTAAAGAATAATTAAATAAATAAATAATATAAATATAAAAAAAAAAAAAAAGAAACATAAAACTTATAAATAAATTAAAAACAATAAATTTTAAAATAAATAAAAATATTAAATATGTTTTATTTAATAATAATAAAATATAAACACCCGAATTTTATCTATTTTTTTGTTGTTTATCTCAAGTTTAAAAACCGATATAATGATACAAAAATAAAACTAAACACTTGAAATTATGTTTCTGTTTTATTTCAATTTGTTACCAATTTTTTGTTGATTGTCACCACACACACACACCAACACAACACCAACACAACACCAACACAACACAACACCACAAACATTTTACCAACAAATTTGTTACATTATAAAAAAAAAACAGAAAACTTTAAAATGTCCTTTAAAAAAAGGAAAAGTGAATTAATTATGTAATGGAAAAAATTTCTGTTCTTCTTTGATTATCATCAGCAGCAAGAAATAAAAAAAGGTTTTTATGTAAACATATTTTTTTTTTCAAGATTATTTCAAAATTTATGTTGGACCTACCAAAAAATAGAAAACATTTTAAAATATCAATCAACAACAACAAAACACAATTTTTGTTACACATTTACACATTTTGGAACACATATCAAAATTTACTAAAACATATGTCTAAAAATTTCAATGCGGATATACATTTTATAAAGAAAATGAAAAAAAAAAATAGAATATCCAGGACAACATATTTTTATAATCGAGATTTGGTGTGAAAATTTGGTAAGTAACTTTTTTATTTATTATATTTTAAAAATTACTTTTAGTATTTTTTATTATTTATTTTTAAATATTCATTTCTATTTAGTATTGAGAAAGAAATAACATATAGACACCGCAGATGAAATCTTATAATCCGGTATGCAGAGGGTAAAAGCACTGACTGAACTATTTTATATATGCCATTTTAGGGCATACTTTAAATTTCATTTGATTCCGAGTAATTGATTTCGGTGTTACCTTCAACTCTCACTGAACATAAATTGTATGTTAATATTTAATGAATGTAAAAGAGTACAGAGATCAGTTGTCTATATGTTATTTCTTTCTCCATGAACATTAATTAACCTGACCACAAGTCCACAACATGATCGGTTTCGTCAATAAATAAAGTTACGGTGGTTATTAAAATAAAGCTGGATCGTATCTTATAATATTATTAATATTAATAGAAATTTTCCATATAAAACAATTCAAATAATAGGCTGCAAATTTATTAGTTTTTAAGTATTTTGGTGTAGATTGTATTGAAAAAAAAAACCAGTTAATTAATGATGTATAAATATGGTTCATAAACCGGAGAGATGCTTAGATTTTATTAGCATTTAGAGTAGAAATGGGTTTCTGCAGTAACTGTTTAAGCACACAATTATTATTTTTATTTATATGAACATTTGTTCTTTGGTGTTTAGTGCGTAAGATATGTTAAACAACTCGTTCTATAAACAATTCACACAGAATAAATACACTAAGGTTTTTTACTATTTATATTTTGCAAAAAGCGTTTACTAATAACCGTTTACGCGCACAAGTATTAATTCTATAAAGTGTAGCTATATTATATAGCCGCATTATCCATTGTCGATGTCAGTGAAAATTCTAAGAAATTTTTAAAAAGCGAGTATAAAAAAAAAACGTTTAATACTTTCGAATAACTTTCTGATAATTTCTCAAATAATGATATTATTTATAATTATGTGAATATCTCTTGGTTTATTCTGTCTATTTATCACAAATTTCACTATATTCCAGAAAAATGTTTACTATATAAGAGAATTGCCTTTATTATCAACGCCCAGATATTTTATATAATTTGACTTATTCAAATTTGATTATATTTGGTTTAGAATAAATTTATGCAGATATTTTGTTGCAAGTTCCTTTACAATATATCCAGATTGCTGGACTGAAACTATTCTTTGGCATGTACCTTGTATAATGTAGAATAATTCAAGTTGTCACAAAAAGTTATTGTAAATGTATTGTCAGTTACAAATCACCTTACACTTTTCAAAACACTGAATACAAAAATGGATATTCTTCTTATAAATCTGCATAAAAATTGATAATTGAATTTAAAATGGGATTATACAAGTATTTCTTAAGAAATTCCTTTAAAATTGATACTACTTGGTATAGTATAGTTATATACATTGATTTGCAATACAAATACTTACAAATGAACTCAGATCAGTACCGTTGATCAGTGTACAGTGCTGAATCAGCTTATGTCCAATTTAGATAAAATTTATTAACGTAATATAAAATGGGAATGTTGCCTAATTAGATCCTAAAAAAATTGTTGTTAGTGGCGTTCACCGGACTGTAGAATCGAATGTTCTTCTGACCACTTTTGATCAAATTGAGATTAAAGTAGGATTGCACAGACTGTTCTTGCAATCTTTAAAAGTGATACTCTGTGCGTAAACAGAAAATATTACAGAATTGGATAATTCTAACCAATATGAATAAAATACTAATAATATAACTTTAAAATAGGCTTAGAAACAAGTTTAGTCAAGTAAACAACTCTTTGCAAATTTTTCAAAAATGTAATGTAATTTTATTTACCATATTTATTCAGATGAAATTATAAATGTGTGACAGTATTGTTACAAAATAACTGAATTCTCCTTGATCCTTGAAACATTAATTTCGAATGAATTCCCTGTTCAAATTATTTTTCATATGAGGTGCAACACGACTAAGTATGAAAATTATCCTGGTAAGATACTTGAATGGTTCTTGATCCTTGAAACATCAATTCTACTAAATTCATTACATCCTCATTTGAGGAGTCGCATAACTAAATTATTATAATAACACCAGGTCGTCCTGGAAATGTATTTGATTTAATCTTATATTTTAATCCTTGTTCCACATGATCTATTTGTATCCATTATTATTTAATCCGAAAGAAATGCCTACTTTAAATACTAATAAAAATAATAATTTATTATTATTATCAAAATTAGATGAGAAATGCTCAAGTGCTATAAATTGTATAGAAACTGTTTTTGTTTACCAAAATTTGTGATGTTTTCTAGAAAATAAGCAAATTTTTTACAATTTTTATTTGTAATCAAAAACTATTTTATGGTGTTCGAATTTTCGAATTTTTTTTGTTTGCATTAGCGAATGTCTGGATTATCAGATTAAAAATCAATACTGAGTTTTAATAGTATTTTGTGCTCTCGGTCACATATAGGTATTTGCTTTAAAACCACGAATATTTAAATAAATTAATATGCTTGGGGGGGTGAGGACAACTACACAAATGGACAAATGATATTTAATTACATTGTTCCTTTTTGTAAAAAATACATCATTTCCGAGAAATGACGTACAAAATCCTCCTCACTCTGAATCGCAGAGCATCTAGTGGTTTAATTGTAATGGTTGTGCCTTTCAGCAATATTCTCTGGGTGTCGATATTTCTACGAAGTATTTGTTTTTTTTTTTGCAATGTCCATGGATATTGTATGCGTATAATTATAAATTATTAACTTGAAACTGAATTATATATAACCAAATGTTCAGAATATATAATTTATGTACGCTGTGCTATCCAACTCTCCACGCGAGTATATAAACTCACAATAATATGCAATTTCATAAATGCAAAAAGTCGGCATAATTAAAAACGGCGGCTTTTATAATTCAATTCAATGAATTATATCTAAAATGTCAATCTTTCAACTGTGTTTGTTTGTATAGTTATATATTTTTAGTATTAACTGCGGTATGGTAATTGTGCGTTTAAGTATTTAATTAAAATATATAATTTCTTCTGTTAAATATAATATCTATAAAATAAAATAAATAAACAAACACATTTTATAATTTATTATTTTAAAAAATTACTATTCACATAAAAATACTTATATAAAAATATGAAAGTTTCAAATATTCAATCTTATGCTCATATACTTGAAAATATTTTTCAATTTTTCTTTAAATAATCGTATATAAATGTTAAAATATATTCTAGAAAATTTATGTAAAACCACAAAACCATTAACGCAAAGAATCACAATAATATTGTATATTAAAAAAAAAATAAACCAAAAGAATAACAACAACAACGACAACACAAAAATACTACTTAAAACACAATGTCATTCATTCATTTATTTTGTTTAGACTTCAGCAAAGTTTTAGTTATAGAATATATGAATTGGATATGCGGCTTATTTGTTTGTACATAAATACATATTATATTATTCAGGGCTTTTCAATAATGCGGCTTCACCATTATGGTTAAAAAATTATTATATTGTACTTTTTTAAATGAGACGTAGTGCGATTGGTGGTGATCCATTTTTATAAATATTAAAATATGCCTATGTACAGTTCAGGATCACCATTATAGTGTCGAACAATTTCCACAAGTTTTACAGATTGAACATGTTAACCTTATATAAAATTTTACAAGCAATAGACATCTTGAAGTAATTTTTGTGAACTTAATAAAAAATAATATTTATATCCTTTAATTTTGCCAATTGGTTGATATATTCCGATATATTCATCATAATCATTTATTTCTGTTAGTCAAATAAATATGTTCCATCTGATTCGATTTTGTATCAAAGCTTGCATATCTTTCCTGGTTTTGCCATATGTGTATCGGCCTCATTTAATAATAACTCATTACACAAATAAAAATTATGCTCCAAATTTAATTTGAACTATATCAATTTACTCTCAGACATAGCAGAAATAACGTCTCACCTCTAAGTATTCGTAGATTAAACTTTTTTAAATTAAATAGAAACGCAAAGTCAATGCCAAATCTTTTCTTCTACATATTATACTGCATATAATTCTGCTTAAATTTACCAATTTGTACCAATTTCATCGTTGTAACAGAAATTCTATTTATTATTATTATATTCATTTTTTTCTAACTGCATACTCATCAATTTATGTTCAGCGTACAAGGCGTCCCAAACTGCGATGACCATACGGCAATGGTATAGATTCTCTCGGTGATTTTGAGTCGAACAAATTATATAACCTTTTTGGCCAATTTGACCGTATGGTTACGAAATTACACGAAAATAAATACTTTTTCGATGTGTTTTCCACTTATCTGGGTCAATTCTCTAACATAGACAAATTGTACTTGAAATGGAACGCTAGGAGTGTGACACATGTTGAAACTATAAACTATTAGAAAAAATGTTGTTTAGAACATTCTTTTAAATATCTAGCGAATGACTGAATTGTTCAAACCTGTAAGACAAAAATTCTTCTGGAAATATTATAAAAAGCTCAATTTTATAAAATAAATGTATTTTTACTGGCTAAAGAAAATAATTTTGGAAAATATAAAATTAAAATTTTAGGATACCTTTAAACCAGGGGTGGGCAAATACTTTAAAGCGCGGGCCAAAATGAAATTTTCAAAATGTCTCCCGGGCCGGAGGACTATACCGCATATGCTTTGCACAAGCGGATGTTTTGGATGGAGTTTTTTCCCTGCCAATTTTTTTTTGACAAAAACACTAAGTATCATTTCAATTTGAATAAAATATGTCACGTAATTTTTAAAGAAATATTTTTATAAATAAATGCCTATTAGATAAACCAGTCAATGAAACATTTTATTTTGTTACTTATTTATGTCTTAATGATACAAATTATTTTATATTGACACATAGTTATTACAATTTAACATTTATATTGCATTTATGGAATTTTTCAACGGGCCGGATAAAATTAGCAAAAGGGCCGGATCCGGCCCGCGGGCCGGCTTTTGCCCACCCCTGCTTTAAACCGTTCTCATTTCCAGAAACATTTTCTGTATTATATCTATATAACCCAACACTATCCTGAAGTGATTCCTATACAAATGTGCCAGTTTCTTATATTTCCATATACATGTCACTTATTTTTCTTAACCGACCTATGCAATTAGATAATATTTCTTCCATTGTAATCAAATAATAATTTTGTTTAAATCCCGTAATTTACATGTGAAATATTTTAGTATTTAGCTGGAATTTTTCAGTCGCTTATTCGTTTATGGATTAAAAAATTGGACATCTTTGTTGATGTTTGAGTAGTAGCGTTCAACACCATATTTTCAATGTCAATGACCACATAACATTATGGGCTAATTATACTCATACAAAAATATAATGGAATTAATGAAACATCTATGTTATAGAGCAATTGATTAATTTTTATATAATCCCATATGTGGAGTAAAATATAGAATTTTATATCCGCTTTGTTGAAATTTAAAAATTGCTTGCTAAACTTTTAAAATAATAGATTTTTATTCTTTCTATGCTTAATTACACAATATATGTTGTTGTTTTAAATCATTTTTATTCATTTTCAACAGATACAGCATTGAGAGATACTTTAAATAATTCCGAAATTTTTCAAGAGGCTAGAGTTTTTTTTTTTATGTTTTTGATAGGATCATAAAAAAAACTAATATAAATAAGAAATAAAAATTAAATTCTTTTTATTTCATTTATTTTTATAGAATAAAAAAAGAGTAAAAAATTAAATAAACAACTCACGTTAATAAACAAACAAAATAAAATTCTGAATTGCATATAAAAACAGAAGCCATAACAAATGGATTTAATAGAGTAAAGAATGACGTGCATTTTTTTAAAGTTTTTTTTCCCTTTCGAACTATCAGTGAAAAGTAAAATAATAATAATAAATAATTTAAATTTTATATTTTTTCTACTTCATTTTTCGTTCTCTTTTTCAAACCGCACTTCTTCCATCAAAGTAATTACTATGGATTGGTGAATATGTATAAAATAATAAATGTTGTTTGTGGTACGGCATAAAATTGTCTTCTTTCCGTATATAATGCCATCCATATATTTTAGTGTATATCATAGAAGAGTTCTCTGTATCATAAACGAAACATACACAGACGAATATTTGTTTGATATGATGTAAGACACCAAATACTGTTTTTAATATTGCAATAGATAATTTTCCGTTGAACAATAATAAATATAACCTAAATAACAAAAGCTATGTACAAAAGAATTCTAAAACAACTCATGCAATACTTAAATAAATACTTAATTAGTTCATTAGCTTAGCTAGACCAATTTGAGATAACCTGAGTCAGATGCTATTTATTTTGAAATTCTGCTCATGGGATAATGATAGGTATATTTAAAACATGGTAGCTATGTGCTCAATATAAGAATGTTTTTATTGAAACTAATCGTCTATATATATTTTATTTCGTTTATGGTTCAATTTTCTATGTCGCGCAGCATATATTTATTAAAAACAAACCTCTTTCGAAGTACAAATAACTTATAGATAGAGGTGACTCTTTTTTTTTTCTATTTTTCTAAAGTATACACGTCGTATGTTTTTTTTATCTACTTAGTTCCTACACATATAATAGTAAAAATACACACGCTATCCGAAAAATAACCTGAATGACCGTCTTTTATATGGATCTGATAACGTCACCAATATTGCGCTAATGCATTTATGTATTTTGAACTGATCTTAACGAATTGGCAAAGTTTTATAATATTTCCTACAAGCTAAGCTATAATATAAAACGCAATAAGTGAGATTCATGAAAATGGAACTTTGTATATTTCAAAAACAAGAATTCATAAGATTTGAATTGAAAAAATTGGTATATGAAAAGTGAATTTTTTGTATCACATCAATTGACTGATGATCAATTGATTTACCAAATTTGATCATTCAAAAATGATCAGTGAAGAAGTGACAGAAAAACCAATACATTATACTCGTTCGATTTTACGATTCCATAGGTATTTTTCACAAAGAATTTTTTCCTAGGGGTTAATGTTAGATGTATTAAAGCATTTGCTAAGCCGTATTCATCATATTCCTTCTACAGATATCGAAAGCTAGACAGACGATAAAGCATCTTCGCATAGTGCTATAATTACTTAAAAACCTATTTGCCGCTATTAAATTCGCTAATTGCGTCTATTTTCTATTCCCTAATAAAACTTCAACTTGTTTGTGAATAGGATAACAAATTGCATAGATCAGAATTGAAAACAGTAACGACCATCGCCATTACATTCCAAGCATCGTCAGTCGACACAAATAAAAGAAATGAATTAAAGCATTTGTTGAAACTTGTGCAAATCGATTTATTTCAGTTGATGCAGAATATTTCGAATAAGTAAAATTTTTGTAAAACTAATTTAATTGTTTGCTTATTTGTTAATCCACTGCGGTTATTTTTCGGACATTCAGTGCGTGGTATTATTTATTATATATACATATTTTGACATGTACATAAACTTCAAAATATCGTAGTGTATCTATCTATAGAGATATAGAGTAAAAAATAAAACAACCAAATATTATTATTAAATATTTTACTATATGATCGCTTAAAATGTAGGTATATATTATTTAGATGACTTTTCAAAAGATATTCACAATCAATTATGGAATTCTTTTCGTCATTACTCTGTACATATACGCAATCTTGATATGGGAGGATGAAGAAAAGCACTCTTAACAATTTTTTTTTTATTAATCTTAATCCGTTTTTTTTTTTTTCTTTCTTTCTATATTTGGTTTCAATTAATTAAAAATTTATAATTATTTTTTGTTCTTTTCCCCGCATTCATTTTTGGTTATATTTTTTGTTCTATTATTTGATTTTATGTTAATACGATAACCTTTAATTATTGTTAATGAAATACACGAATGATTATTATTTGTTAAGAATTTAAAGAATTAAATTTTCTATAGGTTATTTCTAATATATATAATTATTAAATTAATTTGTTTAATGTTAGAATTATTATTATTAAAAAAGAATTGTATATTAGTATAGAAAATAATTTGTTTTGAGATTGCGATAGATAAATAAAATAAACGAAAAAAAAGATGTTTTAAATGTATAACGTATGCTTTCACTTTGTAATGATATGCTTTTTATGTTCATATACTCGTATTTACTTGAAGTGAATTGCAAAATTCATATATGAAACACCACTATATAATTAAATATACGATAGATTAATAGGTCGTGAAATCCTCAGGTATAAGGAGGAAGGTGAGCCGACCAAGTCGTATATAGCTACCGCACTGTGACTCTTTTTTTTTTTTATTGATGCTCTGTACTCGCTATCGGCGTTACAGAAATTAAAATTGATGACTTAGTAGACTATACTGATTGACATACTGAAAACATATATACGGAAAATTGTGCTCCCACAATAATGCCATTCCCAAATTATGACCCAATTACACTTATATAAAAATATTGGAATTTAAGGGACAACTGTATAGAAAACAATTGTTATATACTCCCGTGTAGACTAATTTACTTATACTTGTAACGAATGTTTGCTAGATGTCGTATGCTATATTCACTTGGAGTAACATAACACCTATCTATAATATTGCAGTTGCCCATGTAACTATAGTGTTGCATGTGGAGCTATTTTTTACTCCTTATGGATCAAAGTATGTTTGAAAATAGCTGTTTCAGTAACTGTTAGCTCGTGTCCAAGCTCGTTTGTTTTCTTAACCATTCTTAACAATTTGTATGCGATGCAGCTTGATTATCATAACATATAAATTGACAAGCTTCTGCTAATCTTTTTCTAAAAATCAATGTAGTGCAAAAAGACAATCCAAAAGAACATTTTATATAGAATTTACACAATTTCGTATTAGATGATTCAAATGAATATATGATTTTAATTTATCGCAACGCAGCATCGTGTACATTCATTTGCTGACATCATCACACAGCTGATCGTTATACCAACAACGATTTATCCAATTGACCATCGAAATACCGATCGGTCGGAATATATTATTATTTACTAAAAAAAAAAAGGACGAAATTAATGCCAAAGAGAAGTTTGAATTTCATGATAATTACAAACACGGTTATGGGCTAATCAACTATACAAAAATAATAGTATTATGAAAAGATCTATCTTTCGTTAATTACAGTACAGTACAGTACACAATTGGTAAATTGTTATATACTCCCATGCGAAGTAATTTACCAATTAGGTTGTAATGGAAGCTTTAGATTAGATGATATAAAAGCTCCACTAGGAGCAAAATATGACTTCAACAAACACGGCATCAATGCTTTCTATGTGTTTTTATTGTTCACTCGCAATAATTCCATTCTTTTTCCAGTTTGATTATTTCCTTTTTATTCTAAAATATAAACTGGTGAATTCAAAATTAAAAACAGCAAAATCTTGAAATTTCAATATAATATAACCTTATTATCTGTACAATTGTTATAGAGGAATATTTACCAGAGCACATATATAAATTCTGGGAACCCTTAAACATATGATGATATACGTATTGGATGGGAATGATATTTTCACATTTTTATTTTGCTGTCACTAAAATACATGTGATATTTTAACATAAATTATTTAAATACAAGTTACTATAAAATATTGTTTTACATGCATATTTCTGACTGATATATTTATAAATAAATATTTAGAATGTTAAAATTGTTGTTTTCCCGCATAATCTGCAAGACTATAAGTTTTTTTTCGTTTTTTTTTATATAATAAAATTAATATTTAATGAGATGATTTTATATTTTTATGAGAATATAACATAAACATAACTAACTATAAACACATTTATTCATGTAATATATGTTTTGATATGTGACATAAATGCGGTTGTTAAGTTTTATATTTTATTTGACATACCCATCAAATTTGACATGAACCATATTTTGCTTTAATTTATTTATAATTTATTCACAAATTAGCGTTTATTTAAAATACTATTATGTGTATTTATTTTCCACTATATAAATTTAATTCAATTTAATTAATTCTGCATTATTTATTCGGTAAATATTGTATAATATGTTTTTAAATATTTTGAAGACATGCATCATTCGAAAAGAATGTTTCAACGGTAATATAATATATTAAAAATGTTAAATGATGAAAAATGTATAATTCGATATTGAAATTGACCACTATTTTATATTATAAAATGTTGATAATAACATTATAGAATCATTTATTTACTACCAGATAATTATTCCTTTCGTTTCCCATTACTTTTCAAACTAATAAATCCATATTTCGACTGTGTAACGTCACTCGCAAATACTGTATTTATTTTCTAGACATAATGAATCGTTTAAGAATCGAGAGTCGGGAAATTTCAAAGCAGCACAATTATCTTAAAATCTTATTTATTTCTAACTTTTATTATACTATAATTATAAATAGACTATTATCATTGTTGGTTAAAATTTATTATTGGTATAACCGATTGCCGCGATTATCCAAGTTTTTTTTCAGCTTGATCGGTGACAGTTCTTTGGCATCAAATTTTATTCGATAACTTTAAATATTCATCAGAATTGCAGATTGCAAGAATACATTTTTCTAAACGATATGATATTTTGCTGCTGCTGGTGATGGTTAACCGAGAATAATCCAACATGGTTTTTGCGTTTAAAATTCTCAAAATAAATCCATTTATAATGAACTGTATTATTTATTTAAATATTTTGTGGTATATCGAATATCAGACCACTGCTTTGTTCCCATTTTGCTCCCTACCAACTGGACTATTTTATTTGATTACTCAGAAGTACACAATTGTGTCTCGCTTATTTTTTGCAATTACAGTAAAGTTAGCCCAACACCATATTTTCAAAGATTTTCGATTCTTAAATTCATAAATCGAATCTAATGGAGGTAATTTTCTTTATGAAAAATATTAACAATTTTTTCTCATACTAGGTATTGGAAATGAACTCAGCACTTTCGGATTGAATGACATAACATTAAAACAATGTTGCTGCGGCATTGACTCGTCAACAGTAACAATTCGATGGTAAAATATCTTTACTCCATTTGTTTATCTCATTTAATCGCAGGTTATATATCTGATATTTCAGTGACATTGTGGTAAATTACTCCGTATAAGAGTATCACAATAACCAATTGCTTTGCATTTGTGTGTCAGAAGATGCTATAATTAATTCTGTTATTCTTTTATATTGTCTTATTATGTGTATGGAGAGACATTGTTAATCTTTGAATAGATTTGAACACAGCATCTATTTAAATATATTAGTTTTCTGATTTTACATATACGAACAAATTCTAATTCTATTTTCAATATCAAAAATACTGAATAAATTTTCTCATGTAAATAAGCACTGGAATTGAACTCGCAATCTCCGGATTGAATGACATGTGCTTTAACCACAGCGCCACTGAATCACGCCACAAAATGGTTTAAGTATATGTGAAATTGAAAACATTTTAATGCTACAAAATAGAAAAACTATTACGTTTAGTTATTAAAATTGACACCCGCATACACGCAATCTTCTAATAATAAACTTTATACATTTTTATATTATTTATAACAACAATTTTTATTCTGAAAATGCCTTGTCTAAAACTTAAAATGAGTTTTTGTTTATAAATTACTTATTATATTATTTGATTTTTTTCTAATTCTGATACCCCTACGGCCTGATACCCCTATATTATTGTATATGTAATAATATATACAGGATGTTCAAAAGTCTAATGCGATCCTTCAAAGTGGTGATGGGGTGAAATAATTCTAAATCAAAAATACTATAATTGACAATATTTGATTTAGGATACTGTTTTCCAGATACGATCATATAAATTTATTTCCTTATACCATTTATTTGAAGGTAGTGTTTAAAACATTAATTAATTTATAATATAAATTTCGCTTTTAGTTTCTTATTTCTTTATTTATATATTTTTGCGCGACGACTACCATTTCTTACGTAATATTTTAAGGCTATCATTATATTATTGGGATCGTATCTCCTTATAATAAGTATTTTAAACTTATCCTACATCTCTTTAATGAATCTCACTAAACTTGTTTATACACTCTGTAAAAATGTACAGTGCATTTATGAAACTAAAACAAGAACTACAAAAAAATAAAAAAATATACTCTTACACCTTCTAAAAATATAAAAATCAAAAATTTATATTCAAGCTAAATCCTCTGGGTTTTCCATAAAATATATAAAATATCTAACCTATAGCACTTTGATAGTATAGAAAATATATTTTTGTTAACATTATTGCGTATATATTTTTATAATCAAATCCGAAAAAAATGTACAAAATATATATTTTTATATATGAAATGAAATACACCATCATCATAACATAGTTTTTGTTTTCATATAATATATAGGAGTGATTGAGGATGTATGAACCACCCGGTTCCAGTGTCATATTGTGTGCACACATGAAAATGGAAGTTCCGTAACGCCAAAGTTATTTTACTCCAAAGGGGATACAAGTTGGTGAATTACAGGGAGTATATAACAATTCACGCATGGGTGCATCTGCAACTACATCGAAAGATACATTTCTCATTAATTTCATTATTTTTACATGAGTAAAAACGTAAAAACGATCGTTCATTATATCCACTACAGATATTGTACGATTAACACCCCGGTGCAATGTTCTGTTATCATTATGTTTCTATTGAATTCGTCTTTTTCGGTTTTTTAAATCCTTCGTTCTAGTTCTCGTTTTTTATTACAAATAAATTTTATTCGCTATAGAAGTTACACATAGAGTGATAGTCTTCAATTATGGTTGTTGTAGTTCGTGTTAACTGTTTCAGCCTATATATACATTTTATGCATCAAAAGCATTCCTACATTAATCATCGACTTATTGCTAGCTGTAAATTTCCTACCAATCATCTCTGTTGCGGGACCTTCAACGAATGATTTTGTTCCTACAAATTTAAGATCGTCATAGATGACTTTAATGAAAAAAAATTTCATTCAAAATATATCAGTATGGCTTTTGCTCATTCTGATTTGAGCTCATTCCTTACCGTACAAATTCTTTGACATGAAAGTCCTGCTTGTGCAAACTTCTGCAGACGCAATTTAAAGGGTATTACCTACGTGCTTCCGAAATTGTTCTCTTAATTTATTAAAATTACTTTTAGTAAAATTGATGAGATTTTTTTTTTATTAATATTAAAACATTCTTTACTCGCTATATGTGGCTTTTGAAGTTAAAATTAGTTCATATAGCCTCGGTCATCCCTATGCTATGGTATATATAAATGTACGTGCTACATATAGTTCGGCTGTTGATGATGTTTACGTTGTTGTTGTTGTTGTTGTGTTGTAGCTGCTATTATTGTGTTATATCGGTGTTTTGGGAGTATTTTTTCATCTATGCACGTAAAATGAAATTTGTTTTTTTTTCTACTTTTTTTGTAACGTGTCGAAAGATATGATGGGGTCGAATAATCGAATTTGGTGATAAAAATTTATAATGCCCCCATATTGCAAATGTATTTGTATATTACATGTATGCCGTCGTCGTCGTTGTGTCGTATGTATGTTATTCTGGATTTTAGTGTGTATGATTTTATTTGTACATCATAAAAATGAATGTATATTATTATAATATATTTGTGTTTTTTTATATGGTTGAGCCATAAAAAAAGAAATTTAATGTTGCTATTTAACGTCGAGAATATAAAACTATTTTAAAGTAAAATTTCAAATTAAAGTAGATATATAGATGTTCCACCACATGCTAATAATATAAAATGTATAAGTATAGTCCGGATGTACTGCAGTTATTATAAATATAACTAATAATATAAATTTTTAAAAATAATCCACACAACAGAAATTTTAAAATCTCATCTTTTATTATATTTTATCGTATTAATATACCACTACCGCTGTACTATGCTTTGTACGTACAAGGGAGATATGAGCTAGGTTTTTGTCAGATTTTTTCAATTACATATACAACACGCTCTGTGCCGAAAAATAACCGGAATGGATAATTGGAAAATATCTTTTCGGTTATTTATGGAACGATTTTTTGTTCCTTCAGCTGAAATATACGAATGCTGTCTTAAAAACTCTCGGCCTAACAATGAAAGGCACTCAATAAAATTTCACCAAAAACTTCAATACATTTATTTCAACATTTTTCCAATAAGTCAATATAATGTGTAATTACAGTGTGAAACAAAATAACCATTCAGATTTTTTATTTGATATTAAACACTTTCCAGCCATTTTTGGAAATAGCGACAATAGTATTCTTATTCTTCTTGCATGGCATTAAATTCGGCAGATTTTAGCTTTTTCTTTTCCAACACATTTTTCCCACCTATCTGCATGGCTAATGTCTTCCAATCTCGCATTTTAACGATCTTAATATTAAAATTTACTGCATCTCAACACCTTGCCTTAGGTCTTCCGGCTTTTCCTTCTGGATTATAGTTTTTTTTTTTGCACACGTTCATCATCCATACGTGAAACTTAACCAAACCATCTTAGTCTACTGATTTTGATTGTTTTGACTGTATTTGGTTCAACGTGCAGTACAACTCTTCGATTTCATAATTATATCTTCGAATATATGTATATATGTATATGTCAGATTTTTGAAATTATAATGTTATAGTTGAATTCTAATTCAAAAAGATTACAATAATATTCAGAATTAATTGTTTTATCTTTCTGACAATAATCTATATCAACAAAAAACTGTTGCAACATAACAATTTATTCTAATGGAACAGTCTTTATCTTCATGTGCTTCACTGTGCTTCAACAACGGCTTCAATCCACATATTGTTTTGACATTGTTTATTCTGGTGTATTGTGGTGGATTCAAGTTTCATCATCAAATTATCAAAGGACATTTGATATCCATTATATTTATATGTGGTTTTTAAAACGATCCAAACAAACTTAAGAAATAAGTATTCGACGTTTTTGGTAAATTTTTACCAATTTTAGCATTTATATAGTTTACAAATATGTTTCATTTATAATACTTCATACAATATATTGGCAACTTATCTATATTAACTCAGCTTCTTCACTCGCCGATCGCATCTAACACCATATATTATGCGATATACTTGTGTTAATTAATTTATCGTATTATTGCAATTTTGGGACAACTATTGTGTGTGGATAGTCTGCAAGGCTTGCACGCTCACATAAACATATGAAGCTACTTTTACTACTGAAATGCTTTGTATTTTAGTTTACACATACGATAAGGAAATGTTCTGAAACTACAATATATAAATGAGAGTTTGTTAACGTATCGGTTCAATTCCATATATTAAAAAGTTATTCCTGTTATTTTTCGGACAGTGAGGGTGTTTGTATATAAATATAAGGACCATATACACTTGTTTGTATTACATATATAGGTTTTATACATACAAATATGCTTTATATTGATATGGTTCTTTGGTCTTCGTTATTGTGTATACACTTTTTTTTTCTATATAGTCCTACACATATAGTAGTTGTATCTATAACCATAAGATCATAAAATATAATCTTTATTTTGTATTATATACACGAAATACACAAAGTATAAAATAATAATAATAATAATATTGTATTATATTCATATACGTTACGACGAACTATATATTTATAATATTTATAATAATAAATAAGATTTATTTACAATCAATTTTGAATTTAGCTGTCCATAATCTACTTATTACGCTTAATGCAATATTCAATATTACTATATTTATAAATGTATACGTAACGTACGTACTAAAAGGATTTGCCTTTTGAACAGCAGTGTAACAATAAAACAACAAACATTTTATTTTCTTTACAATATATAAAAATTCATATATAAATTTAATCGTGTTAGTTCTTCTTATTTATGTTGTTATTGTTATTATTGTTGTTGTTCATATTTGTTGTTGGTCTTTTATTATTATTTATTTTATATTTAATAATATTTGTATTAGTTATATGTTAAGTTTAAGTTAAGTATATAGCAGAAATTTCTTTTGATTGATTTTGACCTTATATACAATATATTGTAATATATATATAAGTTTGAATATACATATAGCACTTACTTTGAACACACTGGATCAAAATTGGGTGGACTTGCATTTAATTCTTATTGAGTGTTATAAGATAATAATTTTAAACTATTTTCTCTAGTTAAGTGTGTAATTAGTAAAAACAAGTGTACATCATAGTTCAATATTATAGAGCTGTGTGTATGAATACAGGACTATTTAGATAAGGTAAATATAACATAAAGAGAGGCAGGATTAAAAATGAACGGACATATGAAAATAAATTAGTGGTAATGTTTATATTCTTATAAGAATCAGATTATTAGTGATATAGTCGCTTCGGATTGTACACGATCCAGAAACATAATGATTCGAAGTACATAGAAAAAAAAAAACCAATAAATTTTTCAATGATTCGAAAATTAACTTATTATATTGGAATGGCCACCGCAAAGTTTCAATTCGAATGCCAATGTAAATTTATGATCAATTCTTAATGAAAATGCTTCAAAATCTATAAGGTGTAGAAAATAAGATCTATTTCAAAAATTGAGAACTGTACACAGGCAATTTTGAGCCAAGAACATAATGAATAGAATATCAAAAAGATGAAATAAAGTTATCAATGCAAAATATTGAACTAGAGAAATATGAACTAAAATTTATTAATAAATTATTTGAATTTATATTAATTAAAATGGAATTTTCTTAACATTTTTCTAAGTGTGTGCATTAAATGTTGACCCAGTGTGTATAACATTTAAACTTACGCAACAGAGAGAGAGACCGCGTTAAGGGTAACAGATTACAAAGTGCTTTTTATTGAAAATATTGATTTTGATTTATTCAACTATGTATTGACATATAGTGTTTTGGGATGAATACATCCAAAAGATAATTTATTTCATATTTGTATAAAAATTAAACTTATTTGTGTTGAATAAATAAAATAATAGATTACTATTGCGCTTAAGATTTATCTTCAACCATTAAAAAATTTATATCAATCATATATCACTCTATTTTCTGAGCGAATTGGATCGGTTTAAATAAATAACTATGGCTCTGTCCTTCTTATAGTCCAATTGGTCATTGCGATATTTACAGAAGCAGACATTTCTGTTTATGTTTTGCTGTGTCTATACCACAGATTTTCAATCAGAGGCTGTGTGTTTACATAGTGGAATAAAATTACACACTACCTGAATTGCTCATGAACCGGTTTTCATGATATTGAATTAAACGGAACGTTTTTGTGTCTGGTTAAATTAGAAAAATTTCGATCGCATACATGAAAGTTGCGATCCGATTGTCGACAGACGACGAAAATAAGGGACGTACTTTCTAACGACGAGACTGCTGCTCAGAAAAAAACTAAAGTTGATTACAAGGTCGTTTTGCTATATGTACAAATAACTCACTGTGGATACTATCGGTGCAAAAAACCATTATGGGTTGGGCTAATACAGAAAAATTGAAATTCTGTTATGAGAATACCGAAACCATGGAAAATATAGAACAACAAACACATTCCATAATTATGAAACCAGGTTCAAATGGTGTTATCCAATTCTATATAGGATTTGCTCTACATCTTGCAGAGCAAATTGAGTGAGAGAAAAACATATTTTCGAAAAATTTAAAATATATTTTAATTATGCAAACTTTACTTTAATTTTTTGGCAATACATTGATGAATACCATTAAAAAATATGTTTCCTCTTTTGATGTCCTTCAATCCAATCGATCTATTTTTGACACCTTCATAATTTTGGAAGTGTTTTTCAGAGAGTCGGTGTGGACAATTAATGGCTAATCAAGAATATCGCAAGTGAATACGATGGAATTTCTGGATGTTGTATGTAGACCAGTACATCAAATATGGTAGTTTCCACGCGCGCTGTTAGCCCAGACCGCCAATCATTATGTATTGTATTGTAGTCTCTTTCTAGAATAAACCTTTCGCTGTATGCAACTGTATACGAAAACTTTATAAAATTAAGATTTTTTTATGTAATTGAATTTTGGTGTCTTTGTTAATGAAACTGTATAGTAAATCATTGATTTTACTGCTCTACCACCGCAGTCATTTCGAAAAACCATTAATTCCTTTTATTGAAATTAATGTAATGAATATCATATGAGAAAAACTATTGAAGAGAAAAACCAATCTTTCTGGGCATGATCCAAGCTTTTGATAAAGTTTGAAGAGTGATTACAAACTGAATCGAAACATCGATTTAATCGAATTATTAGACTCGTATCTGACTGATAGACTGTTCAGAATAAAGCTAGAAGAAGAATATTAATTAGTGAGAGGAGTTCCGCATTGGGAAGCGTATTGGAATCTTAACTATACATGCACGTGCTATTCACATGTGTTATTTCAGAAATGGAAAATTGTATAATTGTGTACGGGTGGAAAATTTTGTTAAATATATTTTCGGATATGAAGCGTTAGATGCAGGATTGAAGTAAACACTATGACATCCATTATGAATCTTAAGTTAAATGTTAAGTTTATATTTTTTTATTTTTTCATTTTATATGGTTCAAATGAAATCCACATCGGATCTGCTTTTAACCCGACATACATAAGATTTTTTAAATGTAAATATTATAAATTGTTTGTTTTTAAATATAGACTTTTTTTTAACTTTATTTTGCGTCTGTTCTCTGATCTTCTTTGAATAATTTGTTTTTTTAATTATTTATTTTTTTTTCCGCTTTTATTCTGTGTTAAAGTTATTTAATTTATTTTATTTTATAAAAGCTCTTATATTGCTTAATTCCAGAAGAGCAAACTATCATAATTTTAAGTGTACTTTGACTGACTGCGTGTACATTTGAATTGAAAATGTGTGTTGTATGCGTATTTGTTTGTGTAATATATAAATAAAAACGAATATATATTTCTGTACGCAATTGTTCATCTCATGCTAGTTTTTTATATTTACAATGAAAAAACACAACATTTAAGAATCTATCAATCACGAAATAAAAAAAAACCACATAAAAATTTACCATAAATAAAAAAAATGATAAATAATTTCAATAGATTTTTTATTTACTTACTTTTTTTTTCCTTTATTATTATTAATGCTCATCGTATAGAAAATCAATTTATCGTTCTTAAAAGAATTTTATTTTTTAATTAAAGCAATTCATTTTTTGTGTTTTTTTTTTTTTAGTTTGTTTTGGATTTATAAAAAAAATTTGAATTTTAATAAGAATATTAAAAATACATTGGATTAATGTATAATATATGACTTCAAAAAAAAACTGTGTGTATGTGTACCAAAAAGAATGACTTATTGTCTCTAAAAGAAAAAAAAATGTATTGTAATAAAGTGCTGTTTACAAAAAATAAAAAAACTATGAAATATTAAAATCCATCACTCGAATTTTAACTAATTTAAATGAGTGATTCGAAATTGTTTTTTTTACGGTTTTTATAATTTATTTACGCATTAAAATATTAATATTTTAATATATTTACTAAAATTTATTGATGTACATTTTTTCAAAACACAATTACTTCCAATACAAAATGAAGATTTATTGTTTGATTGTAAGAGGCGCTTACAAAAAGAACTTCTGCTGCGGCGATTGATAATTATTTATATAAAAATTTATTTGTACATGAATTATTTCATTCCCAAAATTTGCAATCACAAACACATAACATAACAAATCATATTTTTCGGATTGTTTAAAACGACTACAATATCGTTGTACTAAACTAATTACTATAAAATTAGGAATAACATAACTAACCAAAAACAAAATTATTTGCTGTAGCAAATTTATCTTTTTTTTTATAATAAAATTAAGATTTAATTAAATTCGTGAAAAATGTTGTTTTGTTGTGTTGTGTGCCGATGACATCAAAAATTGATGTATTTTTTTTCGCAAATAATTATTTCATGTTTGAAAGCACAAAAAGCGTATCGGTAATAATCAACAGTTTTTTTTTTTTGTCAAAGCCTCATGTGTCGCATTGTGCTTGTTTACCATTCTATCATGCAAATGGTATCCGAAATCACAATGTATGTCTTCACTATATTCTCACCATTACACGTCGTCTACTTAGAATAGAGAAATCTTAGGAACAAATTTATTTATACAATAAATAAAATTGTTCTTGTTGTCAATGCTATATATCTCCATTAGATCACACACCATACCCAACTAAAAATGTCAGAATATATGGTGCCGGAACTGTAAAAGGAAATAGTCCATATAGTTGATCTAACTTTAGAGAATGCATATGTTTTATCACAGGCTTATATGGTGGAGGGTCAGTTAAGTTCATCAGAGTAAATACGACCACCTGAAATTTTTGATTTCGATAACATTCTTAAACAACAACAATTCTTAATATATAGCTATAATGAAGAAAATGTTGTTACAAAAATAAGGTTTATTCGATTTCTTGTAATTTTAAAATTAAAAATTTGATCAAGGACTGCTGTATTCCGAATCAGGTAACGCGACAGCAGATCACTGCAGGTCGATTAACCTCATTCATATGTTTAATTTATCAATGCCGGAATCACACTGTGTAATGTCAATTTATTTAATAAAATACTGTAATATTCTGTGTGTGCTCATAACTAAATGGTAAAGAACTGTATATAAAAAGGACATACTATCTCCAACCAAATCGGCGATATACTTAATGCCTATTCAAAGAATTATGTCCTCTTAACCAAGCAAACGTATAGTAGCCGAAGAGCAGAGAGTTTATATATTTTATTCCTACGAAAGACACTTCGTATAAGCAATTTTATATATGGCTTGCATTGCTATGCAATCTGTACTAAGAAATATGGAAAAAATGAAAATTTTTTATACCTTAACAAAAAAAATATAATATAAAAAGATTATAAATCAATCTATAAAAAGAAACATTGGCGAAAAATGTATCTATCGGTTATCATCTTCATATCAAAATTTGGACGACGAACATATGTAAAGACCTCGTGTTTTTCGCTTTTCAAAATTAACTATAACTATAAACAAAATTTCACATCTCAATCCTAGATATATGCAGACGATTTTTGCAATGATAGAAAAACATAATAATAAAGGAATCTTGATTTTAGTGAAATGATCAGATCGTGTTAGACGGTTGATCTATCCATAAACTGTGAAAAAAACAAAAGTAGTTTTATTTACCAATAGAAAGAAAATTTAATGTTAACTTCTATCTGCTGTTTAAGCAAATATGACTCATATAGTTCAATTACGATCATAAATATCTTGCGAGATAAAATATTGGCTTAGGTAAAACGTTGAATCTTGACATAATATAGAATTCGTAATGTATATCTAGCGCTGGTCGAATAGCTTTTTTTTTAGTAACTCTTGTAGTTTATCTCGAAAATCAATACACTGGAATTAACACGACAGCCATAAGGTCACTGATATGCTATGTGGTTGCATTGCCTGGTGGCTGGAATATTCAAGCTACAGCACGTACAAATTGTATAAAATGTTTTCAAATTTTGGTAATGTTCTTTATTATACGTTAATAATAATTTTGTATAAAATGGTGCTTTAAGTGGTGCGCGTAAATTCCGTAATAGTATTCATACAAACAATTGTTTGTTATTTTGTTATATGGAAGAAATTTTATTCTATATTGTGATTTCAATATCAGAATATTATTATAGGAAAATAATAAAACTAATTCAATATAGAATTTTCTTTTTATATTGTATATTATTACGAAACATTAATTTCCATTAGATAGAATATATATATATTTATATTCGTAGTCGTATATAATTGTTATTATGTATATTTTATAAATAAGAAATTTATTCAAAAGTATATATTTTCGATAGCAGCTATGCACAGGGAGCGCCGTGCCGAATTATTAACTCAAAAATTATGTGTAATTTATTAAAGAAAAGATTTTCTATATATACAAATTGTTACGGTTTTTTTTCATCCTAAATACATTTTTATCACTTTGAGTTATTTTAGCTTTATGGCAATGTGTTGGTGGGTGTGCCGAATTACCCTGTACATATCCATATAGCAAAATTATATGAAAAACATTAATGTTTATTATATTTATTATTCAAATTCATAAAATAAATATATGCTAATAATGCTCGTATATAAAATAATATGAACTCTATACTATATCCATAAAATAAATAAATAAATAAATAAATATATAACTTTTATATAATACAAATAATAACAAAAATTCTATTAAGAATATTACAAATAAATTTATTTCCTTATATACTCGTTGTTGTATTGCATGTATGGCATATATATGGTATATGCTAAAAAGTACATATAAGTATAAAACCAACGAACAAATATTATATATATTTTATAAAATATATAAATAGTTCAATTATGTGTATGTTTGATAAAAACCACAAATTTTACCAAATTATATATATGTTTTGTCGTTTGAATGTGTACACATTTGTACCATCTCATATGAAGTGAATATATATATTCAATATATATACAAAATAACATCATCATAATAAAAGCAAAATATATGCACTCCATGTCTCATATTATTTATATACACAATTATATATGGTACGTGTTGTACAAATAGGGTAATGCCGAATTTGGTTATGTAATGCACATATATGTGATTGGAATATATAGTTAAATTTGTGTATCGTTACCCAGTTACTAAACCAAAAAATATATGTATATGTAGAATAAATTATCTTAGCTAAACTCGTTTAATCCGATTTTATTCAAAATGTCCATAGATATTGTCTAAATCGCAAAGAATGATGTGCGGTGCCATAACTTCTGCGTGATTTCGAATAGTTATTAAATTGACTGAACGTCATGTAATTCCACTGATGCCTGTTGGTATACCTACGAAGAAGATGAAATGCTGCTGAATATTTCACGGAGTTACAACAGCATTACTTTGTAATTATATGTGCGATCATCGATGTTGCGTATTAATCATCAACACAACAGCAAAAATTTCGTATTCGATATGTCGATCTTAACATGATCATAATTTCACATTATGATTGCAGCAATTCTAAATTAATTAATTTACACATATTGTACTCTTCGTAAGCGCAGAAAAATATTCAATTTCAAATATCAACAACAGTAAACATTTAAATACGCACGAGGTCTTTGAAATCAATAACTTTTTACTCTTCACAAATCCATTTGTTACAAAACACAATATAATTATTGTATTTTAATCATAATCTCATCATAACATTTGTCATTCTTGTATGGTACCATATAACGTATCAAAATTACATCAAAATCGAGAAGTTATATACCAAATGGATGGCGCATATTTCGAAAATTCACCGTGCCCGTACCATTATTCTCTTCCATGTAACTTATAAATTTCAAAGAACAAGGAAATTTAAGGGTTCTTTATAAGGATAATTTTTGAATTTTTTTCATACTTCAATTCATACGAACGACAATGAAACGAGGAACAGAGTAAAAAAAAACGGCATCAAAGAATGAGCATATACAACTTTAGGTCGATCCATTAACAATTTCAGTTCTATATATTCAATCAGTTTAAAAAAATTGATCTTTTATATTAGGTGCTTATGACTAAATTCAAAAATTATATTCAACAAAATTATCTTTATTATTTTTGAGACTTCAAACTTTTACTCAATATCTTATTTAATTATGTTTCACATGAGTTGTTTGCATTTTTCAATTACAATACTAAAAAAATTATCCTTTGTTCCATCCTATAGATTCTTGCAGCCGCGCTGTTGAGAAGGTTACCTTAAACCAAAATTATGCTAATAAAATTCGGCGAATGTCCTTAATCCTTTAAACAAACGAATTTACTTTGTAAAAATAAGAAGCCAACATTAAGTTTTGTCTTAACATTGGTAAAAATGAATGACATAGACGATTAAGTAATTTTTGCGGTAAGAGCATCAACAACGATTACTATATAGCAAACATCTAAACAGTGCAATTTATGAAATATAAAAGTTAGCAAGAAATTTTCAGTTATATTCATGGAAATGGAATTTGCTAAACCAAAAACAGCAATGAAATGAAATTTTTAACTGAAATATTCGTCTACGAAAGGTCGTGTTCGTCCTGAATAACGATATCCAGACAATTTGACGATTATTGCACCGGTTTGTATCAATTGAACAATTTGCATGGTATTGAATGACTTCTTGAACCCGTCATTATTGAATAATTATCTAATGCGCGCAAATCTGTGCGACAACTTAGACAAATATTTTTTGATTATTTAATAAATAGTACTAATCTGACCCGCAGTCACTGGATATATTTTTGCACTCATTAATTTCGATAATCAGAACACATCATCTTATTCTTAATTATGTATAAAAACTCGTAAATACCTTATAGTGATTACATTTATGAAATACCCGGCAATCAAATAGCAGATAAAACCGATAACTTAGTGACAAAATTTCAATTATTAATAGTGGCGGTAAATATGCATTTTTGTCTTATTATTTGTAACTATGGAGTAAAGAGGTTGAATGTAGCTAATTTTGATATAATTTAGTAATACTGTATGATTAAAGTAGTAACGGGAGCATTATTGACACAATTCTCGCCAATATTTGTATTAATACCCTTTAACTCTAAAAATCAAAATGTTTTCGATAATATTTATTTATATTTTTTTATACGATATTTAACTAAATAATATAATTTATTTTATTTCATGTTTCTAATTTCATAAATTTAAATTTGTTATTCAGAGCACAGGCACACACACAACACACACACATGTGCCATATGTATTGTGTACAAAATAAAATGATTTTATATATAGAATTTATAAGAATATTTTTTGGAATATACAACGTCTGTCCCATAATAATCCGGAATGAATTAAAAAGAACACAAATTTAAATATTAAATATAAATATACATGCGTTCGCACAAATGAATCAAAAGACTTTTTTATGTCTGTGATTGGACGGATGTTGAGAACGGTTTTCATCGCTTTTTGAATGCCTTTAACTGATGCAAAACGGTTTTCTTTAATAGTCAAATAAAGTTTAGGTAATCGAAATTAGTTGCAGAGAGTCAAATTAATTATTAGTTCAATTCGGTGTAATTTTTAATAATCATTTAATTGATGTGGAACAAACTTTGAACTCTATCGCTGACCAATTTTTTCAGTTAAAATTCGATGAATTATTGTATTCGGTATTGCAAGTTCTAAATTCTTAGAAATTTTCACGAAATCAAGTGCTTTTTTAATATTTTCTTCAGTAAATTGATTGAGAAGGTCGATCTGAATGTTCATTATCATTGACAACTTCGTTGCCTTCTGTGAATCTGTGTTGGATCACTTTATAATATTTATGCCATTTAACACACAATTATAACCATACGATATTTTAAACAAATCTTACGTTTGACTAGCTTTTTTACCAATTTTAAAACACATTTTAAGATAGGCTCCTTGTTTTTATATTCATTTTTCAAACGAAGCACAAGAACAGCTGTAAATTTATGTGTTGTATTTTTGTTTCTGCTGCGAATGTAATGTCATGAAATTTTGACAATTTGTTAAGGAACATTCACAGAACATAATCACAAAAAATTTGAATGGTGGCGCTACATATTTTATGGTTTAACCATAACCATTCCAGTTTATTTTGGGACATTGGGTGTATATGCGGAATCACAAAAGTAATTTTACATATATAGAAAACGGCTGTTCCATATACGACGAAATATAATATTTATATAGAAAAAAATATCGTACAATGGCGAATATCGTCGTAAAAACAAACAAATAATACACATCATTTTATATTTGGTTATGTCTCTCGGTCGTCCTATGGTTTTTTGGCATATATATATATTTTTATGTACATTTATTATTATTATTATTATTATTATTATTATTATGGTGATGATATAAAATTGTGAACGGGCGCTTTGGGACTATATAACCAAAAATTATGGTTTACCAACACAAAAAAAAAAGAAAATAAATATATTGCGGAGGTATAAAAGAAGAAGAAAAAGTTTTTATTTGCCTTTTACATTTCTTATATAAAAATATATTTTATAATAATGTGGGCAAACATATTTAGGCACAATGCAGTAATAAGATCCTAACCTAACCTATTTTATTTTTTTTTATTTTTTTTCATATAATTTATTTTTATAATACAAAAGAAAGATACACTAAAAGATAAAATATGCTTTTTTAAATGTAAAATATAAAACAGTATAGAAATTTCCCATATCCATAACAAAATATGAAACTTATTATTATGAAATTTCTGTATTCGCGTAATAATAATAATAATAATAATAATACGACTCCTATCACATTAATAACCTTTTCCTATGAAGTAGTAATATTCATTTCGTTGTTTCTACAGTTTTTTCTGTAATTCTTTTTTATACGCTCATGTAATGAATATTTTTTTTTATGACGTTGTGTTGCTTTTAATTTTCATTTGCATAAGCAAAGAAAAATAGTGAAATATTTATGTGAAAATTAAAATCACACATAATAATATATGCTGAACCTATGCTTCTTTTAAATGTATATATGCATATCCCATTACTTATACATACCGTTATAGTTAGTTTGTTTGGGGGTGATTCAAAAAACTAATTTTTAACAACTTTGAATTCCAATAATGTAAGATCTTATGAGATAAATGATTTATTGAATAATCTTTATGGAAATATTTGGTATTTAATGAGTCAATATTTAGTATGTGACATCAGTATTTTGAATATATATATATATATTAACAACATGTTATGTTCAGAGTAATTCCACATTTCGGGGTTATATAATATATAAAAAATAAGGTGAAACTATAATTTTTACCTCCTCTAAAAACTCAAAACTTAAAGATGTATCCAAAAAACGGTTGTTTTAATCATAAGACATTGTTTGAACAACTATATGATTAAATAAACTCTGTTTCAAGTCAACCATGTTTAACACAACAACATTCATATGTAAAACTACCACTTTTAAATGCATTCCGCATTTATAACAACATTGGCAATAAAACAATCATCATTATCAACATTTATTTCTGTTACTCCGCGGCGAAACAATTGTTTCGGGCCATCGAATATGAAACATTCTGCGAAGGTAATTATTTACTGTAAACCTACAGGCTTCGCATGCGAATAACAAAACACCATTTACGTTTGAGTCAAAACTTCGTAATTTTGTATTAAAAGAGACTATAACTTTGGACATCCCCCCCGAGATGTTGTTTTCATATCTGAACCACAATGATTGTTCAAAAATTATCTAATTTTAAAATAACCTTGGTTACATATCCTTGTAAACACCTGTGTTCTTTCCAAATATCTACCGGGATACTATATACTAGTTGATTACTTAGACATTCGACAAGCCATCCCCACTATATAATGCAACTAGGGCATCCGTCTAACATTATGTAGTCGATTTGGTTAGTTACTCCGTATGTGAGTATGTGTAACATTAAAAATGTGCATATGAAAATGTTTATCTTTCTAATTCTAATTAATATATTTATATATATTTATTAATTTAGATTTTGGCCAGTATAATCACCTTCCACACAATTCAAGTCGTGATGTCCAAATTTGTATACAGTTCTCCATTAATAGATAATTTAAATTTTATTCTTGTTTTAAACCTTTTTTTTTAATGATTATATTTTCTTAATTTTTTTTTTTTTTAAATAGGCAGTCATCATTTATATGGCCGCAATTTTGTCTACAAATTACATCGCATAATACTAAAGCAGCTTGGTAACGAAAATCTGGGGGTAAGTGAAATTAAATCACATTTATTAATAATATAAGTATAAATTAATAGATATTTTATAATATTCTTGTCAACTCATCGCATCTGACAGGATCTATAAGGTTGTCAACTATCTCCCTTCCGCCTTTTTGCTCTTTATTCAATGCTTTATAAAAAGTGTTACAGTAATCGGATTTAGTTCAAATATGCGCCGTTTTGTTCGATAATCTGTTTCCATCTAGACTGCAACTTCATAATACCTCCCTCGTAGAAGCCCCCCTCCTTATTTGCGAAGAACTCGGACAGCCACTTTTCACAAGCCTCTTTTGAGATCAACTTTACACCACCAAGGGCGTTCGCCATGGACAGGAACAGGTGGTAATCACTTGGCGCTATGTCCGGGCTATATGGTGGATGCGATAAAACCTCCCATCCGAGCTCCCGTAGCTTCTGACGAGTCATCAACGAAGTGTGTGGTCTGGCGTTGTCCTGGTGGAACACTACACCCTTCCTTTTGGCCAATTCTGGACGCTTCTGGTCGATCGCCTGCTTCAAGCGGTCCAGTTGTTCGCAGTAGATGGTAGAATTAAGCGTCTGGCCATATGGGAGCAGCTCATAGTGGATGATTCCCTTCCAATCCCACCAAACACACAGCAAAACCTTCCTGGCCGTCAATCCCGGCTTGGCCACTGTTTGGGACGATTCACCGGCCTGCGACCACGACCGTTTTCGCTTGATATTGTCGTATGTGATCCATTTTTCGTCGCCAGTCACCATCCGCTTCAAGAATGGGTCGAGTTCGTTCCGTTTCAGCAGCATTTCGCAAATGGAAATTCGGTCCATTAGATTTTTCACTGTTAATTCATGTGGCACCCAAACATCAAGCTTTTTTTTGTATCCAGCCTTCTGCAGATGGTTTAAAATGGTTTGGTGACTAACTCCCATCTCCTGGGCGATGTCACGAGATGCCACATGCCGGTCTAACTCGATGTATTCCATGATTTGATCGGTATTTGTCGTCACAGGTCTTCCGCCGGCTGGCTTATCCATGGTGTCGTTTTCACCGGCTCTGAATCGTCGAAACCATTCCTCCGCGGTTCGAAGTGATAGAGTACCATCCCCCAAAACACCATTAATCTCACGGAACGTTTCTCTAGCGGATTTGCCTTTAACGAAGGAAAACTTTAAAATAGCGCGAATTTCGGCGTTAGTGAACTCCATGTTTACACGTCTATAACTGTTGAACGCAATATCCAAACTAATCATACATAGCGTCGTTTTGTTTGTTATGTCAAGAGCTTTCAAATTATGTACAGTGTTGCCAGATACGAGCTCTGTAGCGCTTTGTACATAGCCGCGAAATTAAAAAGACAAAAAGGCGGATATTTGACAACCTAATATATAAAAGATAAAATCATGATATAAGATATATCTCAAAAATCTAAATATATATCAGTCTCTCTGTGTAAATAATCGTATGATATGTAATTTCTACCAATAGCATTGTTCTTGGATGCCAATAGTATACGTCAAATGATATACAATTTATAATGAAGTTAAATAACGATTCTTTTGAGTATATGAAATCTTATTTTGAAATTGTTATACAAATAAAAAAATTTGATCGTCATTAAATTCGATTACATTTTACTGAATGTATGAAACAATTTGTGTATGAAACAATTGCAATTAAATGTGTATGAGCTGCCAAAGTAAAATTATCAATTAGTTGTCGCAACGTTAGTGAAACATTTTCAATGGCTCGTTAGTAAATTTAATTTTAATTTAAAATATTTTCGATATATCTTCATCGCACATTTTTGACAGTTATGTCTTAGGGATAGAAAAATATATATTTTGAACCACTCTAAAGTATTATTTTATAGTTATTATATATGGTATTGTGTTATATTGTGAACCGAAATATATACTAGTGAATGTGTGTGTGTGTGTGTGTAATATATAACATAAATTATAAAACATACAAAATTACATGTTATATCTGAATGGAATATGATGTGTTATACTTGTTTTAGAAATTGAATATACAATAATACACATGTATATACTAAAATCTTTCATATAAGGTTTAAATTTAAATCTATATAACAATGAAAGTTTAAATCTCTGTACTCGGAAATTGTAATTTCAACATCCTTTTTAAACATAAAATATGTATAATACATACATAAATAAAGCCAAAATACCAACCAATCTGTAAAACCATATAATGTACTTATTTACCATGTGTATAACATACAATATATTATATATATGCATATGTGAATCAGTGCTGGTGTGTGTTTGTGTAGACTTAACTATACATATTATATTTATTATGAGTCAAATCATATTTGATATAAAATATTTATTTCTTTATATAGAATTTATTTATTCTATTATTGTTTTTTTTCTTTTACCCTTAATAACGGCTCTGCAGATAACAATACTCTGATCCAAAAAAAACCCAAATTTATGTATATGGTGTAATAACCGAACCGAACCATAATTTTTCTTTTCAAATTTATCGATAAAATTTGAGGTAACAATGGAAAAAATAATTTAAATTAAAATTATAAAAATTGTGTCTACAGATTTTTTTTTGCTATTGCAAACAAAATATTTTTGTTGGATAAAAAGACTACATTGTTGCTTTAGTGACATATATTTATACACTTCTGCAAATGTGACAGCCAAATAATTTTAACATAATCAATTTAGAAACATATGTTGACGAGCATTGTGCGATGCAGTAAAATTACTTTTTCAGTTTGTATGCAAAATCTCCACTTTACGGAGTCGAACGTCAGCAATGTGTTCACATTGAACATATGTTCAGCCTAAGATGCTAAACTTTATATTATAATGAACAATTCCGCAAATAGCTGCACTACAATTATTTCTATATAATATATATATGTATTTGCAAATTGTTTCTGCAAAAACAATTCAGTTTTCATATTTACCAAAAGTAATTCCATCGATTGGAAGAAATTTTTGCTTGATATTGTATTTACTATTTGACTTATTTGCTCAGTCATTATTCGACATTACTGCTATTATGTAAATTGAATTTTGCCATATTAAGCAAATATGGAAAATTTTGGATCGCCTATTTAGTTCTTCAATTATGCTATAGTAGAATTTTTGATGCAACAGTAATTTTTTTCGGTCAATATCCAGCAGAAATAGATGTGTGTGTTTTGTAGATTTCTTTTTTTTCCGGCGATACCAAGAAAAATGTGCAATGTTATTAAAAGATCAACAAATAACAATTTTACAAAATCAGACAACTTAACATAAATACTATAATTTTATATCCATTTCCTGCACCATCATTCTTATCGAGTTTTAACAAAACCCCTCATTAAATATCATTAGGAGGCAGACTCCGATTTGTTCAATCTAATTAAAACTTTGCGAAGTAAATGTTTAGATATCATTGAATCTGATTATAAAGAGAATTACGTAGAAGTTGCTGACGGCAATAAAAATAGAAATGTTAATGAAAATTGTTTTAATAATTTTATGGATTAAACTTTTGGCATTAAAGGAAATTCTATATTTCACTATAGTTCGGGTTACTTTTGATCATATCATTAGTATATTTGGTTGGAAACACATATATGCAGAGAGCGGTTTAGTTTTATATATGAATGTTATATATTATAATACAATACATTATATACCTCATATATGTGATTATGTACATTACTTATATATATGTATTCTAAAGGATATTAAATATTTCATAATCGTGAAAAGTCATAAGATTAATGGAACCACTTGTTTTCATAAAAATTTCAATATAATAATGCGGTATAATACGGAAATTGTGGATTGTTGTAATACTTGGGTAATATGTGTACAGACACACACATAAAAGGTCTAATAAATATTATGTATATAAAATATATATTTTTTATTAGGTATATATCGTCAAACGGGATTCAATTGACTAATTAACTTCAATTATCGCATATGCAAATTAAATGTATCTTTCCAGGGAATTTTATACTTCTAAATATACATCTATATATTTCATCATCATTAAAATCAATTCAAATTACTCCAAGTATAGAGCTTATATACCAAATAAAGATGGTAAATTACTTCGAAAGGGAATGCATATAACAATTCACCAAATATAGGTCTCCAATTAATATATAGAAAGATAATAAATGCTTCCATATATTATATATTATTTTAATTTTATATTAAGCCACCATATAATGTGTATTTCAATAAGTTTCATATTAAGTAAAAATTGTGAAAAAATTTGTCAACATTTGAGTAATTATTGAAAATTTGTATATAATTACTGCACTTTGCAGCTATCCGTTTCAATTGACGCATATTTAAACAGTGTTAAGCGATGATCCAAAAGTGTTTAGTAATACATTTTGTTGATTGTTTTTATAGCATGTTATTATTGATCGTGTATACCGAGGTTGGCATCTTCGCTTATTGTCAACATTTAAATTTTCATTTGATCATTAATCTTTGTAATAAACTACTTCTGCTACTATAAAGTTTATTGAACGATATGGCGAGTTGTAAAAGTAATTCTATCTGGCACTCCTTAATATTTGTGCACACAATATATATATTATATGACACTTCCTCTAACGACATAAAGGAATTATTCCATTTTATTAAGGTTTGTGTGTGATATTTATAAATATATCTCGTTGCATTGCTATAAACTTTCAACTATAACTTTGATTATATTTATAATATTAATGCTATATTATTAAACCGCAAATATTGTTTTGCTTATCGTTGTTAAAAAGTTTGCAAGTTGTTAATGATTTTATTTTTCACAGACAGAGTATAATGGCGTTAATTGTTAACATTATTATATGCATGAAATCGATTGTTTTTCTATATTTTTCAACAGAATTATATATTTTCAAAATACTGTCGCCTTTGTTTGGGCCCCATTTGACGCTATTAAATTTATTTTATATATATTATATACATATTTTACAATAGAACTATAAATATATGCATCACATATACTCGTAATATATTATATATATGAGCATTGAGCACTCTTATACTTTCTATATAAATTTTATTAGATATTATTAAATGTGCACACATAGTGATTATATGATATATATTGTATTTGATATGGTATTACTACATATTATAGGTATTGATAATGTAATGTCATGCTGTTCATAAATTATATAATAATAATAATATGTTAAATATCTACAAAATATGTTATATGTTATATCGTGTGTGTGTGTGTGTGTGTGTATGAACTATGAAATTATTCAAATTTTTGAAATATTTATTTGCATTTTTGTATAGTATTTTTTCGGAATAACATTTAATATAGAGGTTTTTATAATACACACACACACATATAGTTATGTATTTTATGTAGTATACATTTTAAATATAGTAACAAGTGTAAGGAAATTTGACTATAAACATAAATAATAAATAAATTTTATATATTTAAGAACGTAGTACTTCAACAACAGACTATTGATTCTTATAATCTCTGCTAAAATGAATGAAGATATGAAGATAAAATCTATCGAAAGCATTTATTGAGTCACTAAACCTAAACGATTGTAATGAACTGCCGTGTATAACGATAACGCGATGACTATTCACCATTCACCAACCTAAACCGTTGATATCAAGACTTTTCAAAAACACTATACAATTCAAATTCTGCGCTAGAGAAACCTGAACAAAGGACCGCAAATGTGTTGAATTTGACAAGAATTAATATTAACTGGAGTTTTCTAAATGTCAAATTATTTGAATACAAGTTGAGCAGACAGACTATTTTACAAATAATTAATGTAACATTTCTAGAAATTCAACAAAGATTAATTTACCATATTTTTCAACATACTTTCTTTATAGCTAGCTACACTTATTTGTACACGCCCTTTCAAATAATAGGATTCGTTGACCACTGCAAATTAAGCGATAATTGCTTCGATAACTTATTCGGATTTTGTTGCAAACCACATATCAGCTCAATATTTTTATATCCGGAAACAGAAAATAGTTACTGGGTGCATTAAACCTGGAGAATACACTTGATGTGCGAAAGCTATTCATAACGTAATTTGTGTCATGCCATCTGATGCATTAAATGGTGCATAATCGTGATAAAATATTTCATTACTTTCTTTTATAAATGCATATGTTTTTTCTTAATTTTTATCATTCATGTGGTCTAGTAATTACAAATATTATGAATATATCTTTCTTTTTCTAAATATTCGATAAAAATTATGTACACATGGGCATTCGAAAGAAAACAGTTTCCATAACCTTACCAACTGATGGAATTGTTTTAGAATTCGTTAGTTTCTGGTATGTATTGTGATTAATAAATGATATATGAACAGTGGCGTAAAAATTCTTACAGATTTATTTCTGCATATGTTACGCTGTTCGGTAGATCACCCATCGGAGCAGTTATTAAATATTAATACAAAATCAATCAATACGCAAACACGATGCTACCGTTTAACGTCTATCTGGAATGCCATATATAAATGAACGGTGGGATTTGGGTAATAAATGACAATACTGGCAGTATCAGAATTTTGATAGCTTTTGTCTTATAAAGTTTATCGTATAATACGACGGGGTGCAAATATACCAGATTGAAAAATTGAGCTGAATCATTCTCAACAAGTTAACAAATTATTAACTCATTGCTCACAAAATATAGTGTTTTTGGAAAAATTAATCGCAAGACTAAGAGTTTCCGTACACAATTGATAATTATTTTTGGAAGCATCGTATTTTTAATGATAAATTATTATGAACAGCCGTCTATTCTTACATAAATATTGCATTTGTAAACATTAATATAATTGAATATTTTATATATACGCACCTGTTTGTGTACCTGTATAAATTTAGATCACACATTATTTCTTTTCTTATAATTTATACAACATTTTATAAAATATTAGTTCATTCAAGTAGTTCCCGGCCTAATTACATTAAAAGTTTTTCTAATATATTTATAGTGTTGCTTAAAATTACTTTAAATTTTCAAGTATAATCACATTGGATTGGATTCGATAACTTTGAGCATTTATAGTTATAGATGATCGTGTTTAGTAGATAATTTCTTTTCCAAATCCCAGCAAACACATGTTACTTTGTGCGTTTAACACTTTCTGCAAAAATATTGATTATTGACATCCATATTTACTCACACAGTGAACGATAAACGGTTTTATAAATGACTGAAATTTGTAAATGTTTATATGGCAAATTAATTAACAGGCACAGTTACGGACAATACGCGTCTGTTAAGAACATATAACTGAGTGTTCATACACTTGTCATGAATAATATTATTTTGTACACCCACTTTGGAAGATTCCATATGGAAGATTGTCTACCAGATTTAAATATTTACGGCAATATTTACATTTTCACCTTACTAATTTCTGTATGTAATGTACCAAGGTAATTTTTTTTAAATGGCGACTATTTCCACGAAGTTGAACATAGAATTGTTCAGAAGAGTGGCGTGTTATATATGTATGCAGACCTGTTCTAGAAACAATTACTTAAATTTTTTAATTTTTCTATATATTCTTATATCAGAATTTTCCCATTTGTGAACAATAACTTTATTTATAATCGTTTTTACATATCTTAAAATTAGCATCAGAATTTTATTTAAATTTCAAAAATCTTATCAAAAATCCATATATAAAAAAAGACGTCGCCAAACTTTTGAATGATCTCTCACATTTTTCATTGTTTCATTATTATAATAATAATATATGTAAAATATATGTAAAGTATATTATCACTTGTTTTAATTTAAAATAAAAAAATAGACCCACAAAAAACGAGAAATGACATGGATTTAAATTTTATGCGGGTTTAAAACAATAAAAACCTATTATAATGTACATTGTTTGTCTGTCTATATATATATATATGGTACGTCTGTCTCTGTGTCTGTGCCTGTTAAGCATGCATATATAACCCTTAAATATAAGGTGTATAGACTTTTATAAAATTCAAAAAAATATTTATTTATCAACGAAAAATGTCATAAAAAAAATATTTTATATTCTAATAATAAATAATAAATGTTCTGCATAAAATATTATAATTAATAATAACAAATTTTTATAAGTAGCTGTTTGGAAAAAAAAAATAAAATAAATCCTATTTAGGTAGAGGTATACGACAGAATGAATTACAATTTTTCCAAAACCTGAAATATATAGGTTCATATATAAATTTATACAATCGTCACTCACTACATCGATCTCCGAACCGTCTATACTTTTTTTTTTTTTTATATCCTCTGCATCCAAAAAACATACCAATAAAAAAAATTATTATTACTTTATTTTTCTTACACAAAACATTATATTTATTGTATAAAAAAACATATAAATAATAATAAAATATATATTTATTTATTTATTTTTTTTTTGCTTTGTAATCACGAACTAATTTAATATCGATCTAACCTGCTCACGTTTTCATTTCGATTGTGTATATACACCTCAATAATACTATTTATACATATAAATTACATATATATTTGTACGCCTATCTACAACGTTGTGTATAATAAAATGTCTATATTTAATATATACGTGTCCGTACACATAACAAATATCATCCGTATTGAGTTGAGTTGAATGTAATAGATCCATCCATTACCACATCAAAATAATATTAAGAGAAAAAGAAAAAAAAAAATGTATGTTATTTTATTATGCCAAAGCTTTAATGTAAATATACATTATAAAATCATTGAGAGCATATCTTCAAAATAAATAAATAAAATTAATAAATATGTATAGGGAGGTACGACTATAAAAAATTTTTATAATATATATTTTTGGTGAAATCTTTACTTTGCCAAAACATATCCGAACATTTATTTACACCTTTATTATATATCTTCTATATTAATTTTCCTATAAGAATACATATATTGGTGTTGTGTATATTATATTGCTTGACAAGTCACTATTCAGAGGTGGAATCATGTAAGGTGATAAGTGACATTTCACCTTGGTGATATTCAAAAGTGATCACCTATTTTTTTGGCATCATGTAAGGTGATCACTTTTAAACTCACCACAAGGTGATTTTTATAATGTCATTCGTCATTCGGCGGTGAGTAAGAAATATATTTTGACATGTTCCATCTTTATATTACTGCTAAAAAAAAATAAAATCTACAAATAAATCATAGAAATATAATCAAAATTAAGATAATAATATTTTAGCGTTAATAAAAAATATAAATGTTTAGTTCAGTTTCGATTGAATTATATTGTTCAGGGACGATGGAATACAATGGTTTAGGATTTATTTGATTGTAATCTTTAATAAAAAAAATTAACTATTTTAATAATAATAAAACCATTACAATTTACAACGAATTAAAATAATTTGTAAACAATTTATAATATTAAAATTGAATTTTCGGTCGTGGATGTAGCAAATATTATATCATTATTTTTTCTTTCAACATAAATATAGAATATATCTCTATTGGTTATTGCCTTAAAAATATTGATAAAATATATTGCTAATCCATACTTAAAAACGCAAGTACAAATATTTGATAAAATATATTATTTCTTTGTAAAATGTTAACAAAAAAAAATTACGAAATGTATTCCTTGAATATAATATGAAAACTAAATATTTTCCTTTAATTTATTTTAATATTTTGCGTAGCACATCGAATTCACAACAAATAACAATGAAAGAATTTCTTTTTTCCCAAAAAAATATAACATTATTGTGCTCAAAACGACAACAAAAAAGCTATCACCTGAAAATCGTCACTTTTTGGTGATAGTCACCGGTGATATCGCCATAGCCGATGTAACATTTATAAAAGGTGACAGTGACTGTCACTTATCACCTTACATGATTTCACCCCAGGGCTTTCCATTACTCAGTCGTACACATCCGAAAGACGCATGATCCTGGGACTTTTTCCAGTAAAAAATTGTTCAAAAGCTATGTCCGATATAGTGATTCCTAGTGTCATATATTTTTTATTTTTTTTTTCTTTAAGTCATATTTTGCTCCTAGTGGAGCTTTTTTTGTCATCTAATAAACCTTTCATTACAACCAAGTTGGTAAATTACTCTGCATAGGAGTATATAACAATTTATCAATTGTACTGTAATTAACGAAAGATAGATGTTTTCATAATACTATTATTTTTTAATATGGGTGATTAGCCCATAGTGATGTGTGTGTGTGTGTGTGCAGACATTGTTAATCTTTGAATAGCGTCCAACATCATAATTTCAAAGATATCCGTTTTTCTTTTTATTCCATAAACGAACAAATGGTCACCGAACAGAAAAATTTTAGTATTAAAATAAATACCGAAAAATTTACTATGAAAAAATAGCGGATTTGAACCCGCTATATTTCATGATTTCATGCGCTGCCGAGTGTTATTAGTTAGTCACTGAAACGGTCACTTTATATATCTACACAAATCAACAGAAATAATTACATATAATTTTCAATATGTGTGTTCCATTTTTCTACAAACAAAGTTGAAATCTTGTCACACACTTTAAAAAATTTCATATAATTTTTGTTGTTAAATTGGAAATATCTCGTAAAAGTAGATAAACTATTGCCTCCGGTTCAGTTGGGTTTCAACAGCTGTTGTACCTTCCCGCAATATAAGTAATTTAAAAAAATTATAATTTTTCAAAATTATTCATCATTATCACTAATAATAAAAAAACAAATTTTAATCTAAATACAATTATTGTTCACTTTAAAAAAAAATGTCGATGACTTAAGTATAACGTCAGTGCGATATTATACTCTTTAAACAATGCTCATGGGTTCGGAATGGGTGAATTTTTCATGCGTGTACAGAACAAATTGGCTGGTGAAATTTATTTATGAAATTAGAATTACTTATAAATTCACCGATAAATTCTTTGGTAAATATTTTAATGAATTAATATTAATGAGTTCATTGGTGAATTTATTCATGAAATTGGAAGTACTTACAATTAATGTATGCATTCGTTGAAGAAATTCGAACTACATACAGAAATTCCCACTTATTCATACTTATACACACTTACGTGTAATCTCTGTAATGATTTTAAATTGGAAAATTATATCCGAATTCTTAATAAAAATGAAAAATTCATTTACTTAAATATTTTTTTATTTTATTATTATTATTATTGTTATTAATGACGCTTCTGTATGTTATAAAAAACAGAAATTCGTGATATCATTCCATTAAAAAAGTGATACAAAAGTTATAAATTGATGATTTTTTATATATTTATATATAGTGTGAGGAAGTACATACAAAATTTTGTTAATTCATTCAAATACCATATATTATTAAATTCATCCACATTGCAACTGATATGACTAACTATTTATGGACAATTTTCGACAATGAAATACACCATACAAAAACCGATAACGATCTTGTACACATATTCTCTCGTATAAATAACTTTAATATTACATAAATATAACTAACTAACATTTATTATATGTAACATATTTTAAATAAGAAGTTGAGATAATATACGTATATTTTCATTTTCATTGAATACATGTAATAATAATATGCAGGCTGCAGGTGATTTTGAATAAAATATCAATTAACATGTCTGTATCAATTGTATTTTAGTTTTTTTAAATATTTAATAAAATAATATTATGAGAATATAATGGATATAAACAACAACAAAAAAATTAAAGAGTTTCCTTTTATTATAATATAATTTTGTTAGACAAATCTTTTGTGTTTTATACAATAATAAATTATAGTATAATATAAATAAAGTTTTCAAATATTATGGTGCACTTTTAACATATAACATATCGCATATAAATATTTATACGAAGGATACGAACATAGTATAAGGCATTATAATTGTATATACTATACATATTTTATGTATGCAGTACATTACTCTCGCATACCGTGTATACTATATTTTGTTTGGATACAACCTATGTCCCATAATAACCCAGAATGGATTAAAAGAACACAAAATGAAATATATTAAATTGACTTCATCCAGAACTGAAATAACAGACCAATTGAAAAGTCCCCGGTCTACCATAGTAATACACATTTTTTTGACAAAATTTGATTTTATTATTCGACATCGTTGCCTTCGATGGCGATACAGCGATTATAGCGATCTTCCAACTTTTCGATACCATTTTTGTACTACGATTTGTCTTTTGCTTCAAAATAAGCCTCAGTTTCGACGATTACTTCTTCATTGGCGCTAAATTTCTTTCCAGAGAGAACAGGAAAAAGTTGCTGGGGGTCAGATCTGGCGAATACGGTAGATGCGGAAGCAATTCGAAGCCCAATTCATGCAATTTTGCCATTGTTTTCATTGATTTGTGACACGGTGCATTGTCTTGATGAAACAGCACTTTTTTCTTCTTCAATTGGGGCGGTTTTTTAACGATTTCATTCTTTAATCGATCCAATAACGCTATATAATAATCGCTGTTGATGATCTGGCCCCTTTGGAGGTAATCAATGAATATTATACCTTGCGCATCCCAGAATACTGTTGTGTTTTTGCTCGCTTTGGATTCGGTTCATCGTGTGCAGTCCACGCAGCTGACTGTCGATTGGACTCCGGAGTGAAATGATGGAGCCATGTTTCATCCATTGTCACATATCGACGCAAAAATTCAGGTTTATTGCGCTTGAACAGGTTCAAAAACTGCTCAGAATCATTAACACGTTGTTGCTTTTGATCGATTGTGAGCTCACGCGGTACCCATTTTGCACACAGCTTTCTCATGTACAAATATTCGTGAATGATATGATTTACACACGTTCAGATGATATCTTCATAATATCTGCTATCTCGTTCAACTTCACTTTACTGTCATTCAAAATTATTTTGTGAACTTTTTTGATGTTTTCGTCGGTGACAGCCTCTTTTGGGCCTCCACTGCGTTCGCCGTCTTTGGTGTTCATTTCACCACGTTTAAACTTAGAATACCAATCAATGATGGTTAATTTTCCTGGTGCAAACCCCGGAAACTCTTCATCAAGCCAAGCTTTTGCTTCAACTGTATTTTTTCCCTTCAAAACGCAAAATATTTTATCAACACACGAAATTCTTTTTTTTCCAACTTTTTTCAAATAACAAAAGTAGCTACACTCACAACGCAATATCTCACAAACTAATGATCGGACTGCTGTCAAATTTTGACACGTATCGTTTGAAGGTTTCTACTAACTAAAAATCATATGGATTTAATACTAGCACTGCCATCGGTGTGTCAGACCGGGGACTTTTCAATTGGCCTGTTACATTGATTTGATTTGCTCACGTTCAACAAGTGAATCAAATGATTTTTTTATTTTTGTGATTGGTGGTCGTTGCCTATATTGAATGCCTTTAACTGATGCAAAACAATTTCCTTTAATACCCAAATGAAGTTTAGATAATTGAAATGCAGGGAGTTAAGTGAATATGGTGAATGATTAAACAAATTATTTTCATTATTAGTTTAATTCGGTGCAATATTTTGATCATCATTTAATTGATGTAGAACAAATTATGAATTCACCTATATCGTGGACCAGTTAAAATTTGATAAATTATTGTTTTCGATATTCCAAGCTTCATTTCGATAAATCTCGCTAAACATTTCTTAGAAATTTTCACGAAATCATCAATGTTTTCTTCAGTAAATTGCTTCATATGATCGATCTGGATCTAGTTCATCATCACTTATAGCTGCTTGGCCTTCTGTGAATTATTTATGTCATTTAAAAACTTGTGCTTATATCACACAATTATAACCATACGAGGAGATTTTAAACAAATCATATGTTTGAGTAACATTTTTACTAATTTTAAAACAAAATTTTATGTTAATTCTTTGTTTTTATATTCATTTTTCGACCGACGCACAAAAACAGCTGTAACTTTATGTGTTGATATTTTCGTTTCGTACTAAAATAATATTGTCATAAAATTTTAACAGTTTGTTGAGGAACATAATCACAAAAAATCTAAATAGTACCACTACGTGTTCTATGGTGGTTTACAGAGGCATCCTCTTTTATTATGGGACAGACGGTTGTATACTTTCATATTGAATTATTTTAATATTTTAAAAGATCATCATCATAAATACTATAATCATGAAAATATGTTGTCAAGATTTACGTTTAAACGTTTATATTTATATGTTACAAAAATATGCAATGCATTTTTACATAACATTTATTATATTTTTATATGTATAAAAAAAAATTTCTAAAGGTGCTTCTCTTTGTTTTTTATGTTACATAAATAATGTTAATGTTTGTTTGTATAATAATAATACTGTGTAACATATAGTAAATGTAATGCGCACAAGTTTTAACAACTATCTGGCTATAATGAAAGTTTATTTCCATGAATACATATTATTATAATTTATATAATTTTGATTACTTAAATTATGTATTCATTGCAAACAATTTTATTATTTATAAGAATTATATTAGAGGGAATATATATGGAGAAAAAAAAAATGTAAATGTAATATTAATTTTCAAAACATGTAATCACATACGCACACACACACGGACATGATGCATCAGTAGTTAGGATACTGTCAGCATATATGGATACACCTTTTATTATTCTATAATTTTGTTTAATCTAACTTAACCTATGCTCCGTCGTACCTAAATGGATTGAAATGTTATCAAGAAAGATTCTATTTGATTATCAGCTATTTTCAGAATTTTTCGATTACCCATTTCTTATGCAATCAAACCGGTCAAAACATCGCCTACAAATTTCGAAATATTTTGATAAAAATTGACAAAATATCAAACGTCGTTTTCTGTTAATTTCGTTTATCTTTCTGGCAAAATATTGAAGCCGTCTCTAAAAAACTGTACATTTACTTGGATGTAATTTCTTGCATTTCCTAATATTGTTATGCTGCTACCCCAACATATGATTCACTGCAACGATCGCAAGAAGTAATAACCCGATGGAACCAATTTTGGTGAATACCTGCAACTAACGTAATCTTAACAATTTTTCCGACATATGTATTTGCATGCGGCCATGTCAAAAAATCACTTGATCTTTTCTCTTGACATACACTGACATTTTTTCCGGCAATACTCAATGGTTCGCCATCGCTTTTTGGATTAATAAATCCAGTTTTCATTACCCGTAACAATTCTTTATGCAAAAAACATTTTCTTTTTTCCGTTTTTAGCAACTCGCATTTCACTCATTTTCCATTTGATACCTATAAAAACCAGTCGCAACATTATGTTTTTGATAGCGCATGTTTTCCACAAGGAAAAAACAATGACTATCATAACCATTAGTTTTAATTGTCTTAAATCCTTCCGGGTGCTGCCATATAGTACCCACCACCAAACGTTCGCAATATAATTGTTGCATTTATCTGCGATTTTCTAGTATATTCAAATATTTGATTCAAATAACTACAAATAATATTCCATAATATTATCTTAAATATTCATTAACTATCCGACCACTATATCGCATGTGTTAATATTCCTTAATATTAATATGTAGCTAATCGTTTACCCTTTAATTCTTACGATCTGCAATGGTGTTATTCCCGGAAATAATTTAAAGAATTAATATATAGACGTGTAGCAAAGCAAATAAATTTTATAATTTATCGCGAATCGATGGGTTCCGAATTTTGCTAAGGATGGTAACACATTCTAATTCATTCACATGATATCTGACCACATGCTGTGCATTTTCCTATTAAAATTAAAAAATTGGGTATAGTTTTCATATTTATTGGCCGCCTTTTTTTTTTTTTTGTGCGCTAAACTGATATTATTCATATCGAAAAAAATTGTTGGAAAAAGTATCCATTCTCCAAAATAATAGAATATTAAAAGAGGGTAGAGAAGGTGAAAAACCATATTATCTATTGTGTTGCATTTACAAACATTCCCAAGTGGAACTGTTAGCTGAATTTAAATTTTTAGCAATTCTGAGCACATCAATATCCCGATCCACATAAGAAAAGTTTGTATATAACCATATTGTATCGCAATCAAAAGGGAATGGAATACCATTTTGTTGTTGCGATAACGTTAGGCAAAATTAATTGGCTATACAGTTATAGTTACTAATATGTAAAATTGAGGGACGTAATTGCAACAATCAATTTGCAGACACTAAATATTGATTTTCATTATTCAAAAATCAGTCAGTTTTCAGCTATTTAATCGTCGCTGCATTAATGCATAGCGTCGCACATTGTTCTGTATAAGTAGTTCACCCAATGATGCTGTAATTTTTTGTACATTGGTTGTGCATATCAACAAAATATCAGCAATATAAATGCGTGCGTCCTTCAAATAATAATTGTTATTTCCATATTTCAATTTAAAATATGTAGATACTAAAATTCCAATATAAAATAATTAATAGTAATAGTATAGGCCACTACGCTTTGTCGCAGTCATTTTCTTTCAGTATATTTTCTGGAACCATCCATTAAGTTCTACTTGGGTGGGTTACTGCTGCTATATATTGTATATTGTATATGCAAATATTCTTTATCTATTGTATATAAATAAAAATGGTTATTATATAGCAATAGCCAATCTATAAACAAATTTGCGACTATAGGACAGACAAGATAATATTTTAATTTTAAAATTTATGATTTATTATACCAATCGAAATTAGATTAAGTTTTACTATTAAATTTGGATAAAATAAAAATTTTCGTACATAAATAATGAATGAGAAAATAAATTTATACTCATCATAGGATTATTGTAATTTATAAATAGGAAAAACTTTGTTCACTTCACTTTACCTATACGCTCGCTATAACTATAACTATATCTATTATAAAGGATTCATAATAAAACTTATATATATAATTTTATTACACACACAGACATCCATACATATATGCACCTATACATATTCATCACATATCCTTTTTGAATTTTTGGACATAAATATTTGATGAGTACAAAAATCTAATTTATTTTTTTTTTATGTTTTCTCAAAGTTTAAGATGAAAATGTTGTTATTGTTTTACATATAAAAATAATAATAATAATAATAATAATATGCGAAATGGATATAAGACGGCGGAAGTAAAAGCGAAGAAAAAAAAGTTAAAAAGGAAAAAAAAGGTATATTACAATTTAATTTTTTTTTTCCTTTCACTTGTAAATGTTACCTTTAACCTTTTTACTTGAAGATGAGAAAAAAAAATAAAAAATAAAATAAAGGACGATAAAGAAAATATATAATTTTTCATGTAATATTTGTGTCTTGTGTGTGTGTGTTTGTGTGTGTATTCGTGTGTGCTGTTTGTGTGTAAGAACTTTTCTTTTAAATAATATACGCTCAGCGAATGAAATTTTATTTATTTAATATTAAATTATTTATAACGTAAATTTTTAATGTTTGTGATTGCGAACGGATATTTGGTGATCAAAAAAAAACACAAAATAATATATGCAAATATGCAAAAATGTTATTATAAATAGTCGAGATATATGTGTGTGTGTGTGTGTAGAAAAGGATATACGGGCAAGGATATCCAAATGGCATTATATATTATTTATATTTAATAGAATATTATATTATGTATTAGTTAATGTATGTAATAAATTATAATATATAAATCTAAATAATAATAATAATAATAATAATAATAGATAAAAAGAAAGATAAATATCAGATAAAAATGCCTAACGGGCAATTGTTTTTACAATAATATACTGCGATATAAAATAAACTATATTTACCATACGAAAGATGAAACATGATAATACATAATATAAATATAGTAATTTGTTTAACAATTATTATACCATTATTATTATTATTATTATTAATAATAATTATAATAATAATAATAATAATAATAATATTTTATAAATTACACAGTGAAAATCGTTAATTCGGACCAAAAAAAATGATTGATTATTAGCATTTGCCTCGATAATGTGGTTAAAGGTGTTGTCAAGTTTTGAATTCATACAATGTATGCACAAGAACGCGTTTGTTCATAGTTTCGAAAATAACATATACCACGACGTGGTTGTGAATAAGCGAAATTTTCTTCTAGCTGTTTTTGAACTTCTTCAAATTGTGTGAACCCCTAAAATACATGCGTTTTCGCTTGCCGCTTCTCTTCAATATAAATCGCTTACTGATGAAGAACATTTTGTTTTGATAATGTCAGTCATGGTACATTAAATTTTCACTGATTTTAAAAATCCTTTCGATAAATTGTCAAATAAATTGCTTAGATTTAGTTTTAATTCAAACTTTGTTACTTTGTGTAAAAACTTAGATATCGGATCGTTCTTTGTGTCGAGTATTTTGTATAATATTTATTTACTCTAACAAATATGCTTTTACTATTACTTCTAATTCTAGCCTAGGGTAGACATTTATTTGTAACCGATTTCTGTCTGTTGATACATGATCTGTCTTCGATTATTAATAATTCAAAATACAAATATACAATTTATGCAGATGATTTAATAATTTTTTGTTCGCGTTAATGACATAATTAATATTAATATTTTGCTGCCGTCAGATTTATTTATGGGGGTTTTATGTGTGTGTGGTGTGTCCCAATTTTGTTTTTTTGGATTTTGGTATTTTTATTATGGATCACAAGTTCAATTTTAATAATGGCAAGAGTTACCATAATGCAATGTTTTTTTTTTTTAGAAAACTGTGCAAAGTACACGCGGTCATTTCTATAAGGTTTCTGCCGTAGCAGTAGTCAAACTTTAAAAATTATGAATTAGTAGAAAATTGCCAAATACCTTCGTTAAAACCAAATGACTAAACCATAAATATCATTAATGTTTCAAACGTATATAAAAGTTAGGATTGATTGTATTGTAATTAAATTTCATTTAACTTTAATAAAATTTTGTGGTGGATCGCTAATTTTTATCAATTGGGTGTTTATCGTATCCGTTATGAACGTTTCAATAGACCACATTGAATTTATAATAATTATTTGTTAGATAATATAAGGTAAAATGTTTAGATTTTAAATTCTATAGTAATTCAGTGTAATATAAACAATTACAATACACACTTCTTATATTATAATATGCGAACAATATCCAAATGTAGAACGATAAAATTTAGATAAACTCTGTCTTTGTTTTGTTTAATAAAAAAGGAATCGTACATAAAGTTAATACAATTTTAAATGAAATGCTATACTATTTGAAAATATTTCGTGGAAATTATTTAAAGTTTAGTGGTTTTAATAAAAAGAATGATTCTCAGTTCTTGACATGGTTCTATATTCACTTCAAATTGTGTATTATTACTTACGGTTTTGGGTAAATTTTCACAGAAATTAATTAAATATCCATACAAAAATGTAAAAATAAGGAAATGTGTTTTGGAATAACTCAAATATTTGCTTAATTCTGATGACTCTTGTTGATATTATTTTATAATTAAATCCAATTTGATTTTTTGTGATCCAATATTATGTCGTCTTTAATTGACGTTTTATTATATATGGCGAATCCTAAACTATAGATTCTTATGCGGGAATTGAATGCCTATAATGAGTTTGCTATATGTTACCATTGGATTGTGGTGGATAAATTCCTATAATTTATTATTCGATCTAAGTTATATTCTAAATGTTTTGTTGATTGTTGTGTTGAATTAATATATAGTTCACAGGCCATATATAGAAATATTTAACGAGTTATTTTGCAAATATTTCCTTATGTTTATTAGTTTTTATACTCACAATCAAAAGTGTTCGATGATTTAAAATGTGTTCGGATTAACGATTTTTGCTGTGTATTATTTATATACATTTATGTATAGAAGAGTCATCGTCGTCTTCGTCGTCATCATCTATTTGATTTTAATATTCTGTATGTATAGCACTTATAATACCTTTATTTATACTTTTAAAAACCATATATATATATGAAGACTATTTTGTATATTATTAATATTATAATAATAATAATAATATAATAATATAAACATAAACGTGAGCAAACATTATCGCGATATAAAATTATTTCGTGATTACTAAGCAATAAAAATAATAATTTTTAATAATTTCTTTACATATAGCAAAAGATATAGCTGCCTTCGATTTATATTATATTTTATAGAAGAAGATTTACCATTTTTCGTTTATGTTTATAATAGTACCTTTTTGGTTTCAATTTTTATATTTATCCATCGTCTTCCTTCTTGTGATAGATAATATGTGTGTGTGTGTGTGTGTGTGTGTGTATAAAAAATATAATAGACAATAATAAAAAAATAACTTATAATAGACATTGGCTACTGAATATTAATTTTTTTTAAAGATGCTTTTTATTAGATAAAATTGTTGTGTGTGTGTGTATGTGGTGACTTGTATAAAAATTGATTTTGTACCTTTATCGAGTGAATGAGTTAGTTTTTTCTTCTTCTTTGCTTATAACTAATCTAATATCTATATAATAAATATATTGTATTATACATTCTGTGTCTGAAAAGTAATCGAAATATGGATTTAATGGACAAGTGCTTCAAATGACTTTTTTAAGTAACTATGATTGTAATTTACTGTTGAGTTTATGACATTCGTTGTCTGTTTAATATCTTCAATTGATGCAAATCTGTTTGTTTTTAACGACAAGTGAAGTTTAGGGAATAGGAAATAGTAACATTTAGATAAATCGATTGAATTAGGACCAATGTTAAAACAAATATATTTTAATTTTTTAATTCTCAGAATATAAAATGTATATATTAATATGCTAATGATGTAAACATTTATAGATCAAATGTGTCATCAGATGATTCATGATCTGTACAAACTGACATTAATACATTTTATAAGTGGTGTCCTTAAAACTGTAGGTTTTTTTTCTAATTCTAACAATTGTTAAATAATGAATTTTGCTTGTAAAAATAGTATAGAATTATTTATTTTTACTAATTTAATGGTTTTATTTTGAATAATATTGGCATGTAATAGTTTTAAGTACCATGTTTTGATTATGTGTTTCCTGTAGGAAATATTCTGTAATGTATTTTATTTAACATGAATCTTGTGATCTTACTGATCTGTATTTTATCAGAGCATTGATTTTTACTTTTTCCATTCCATTCTTAAATTCTAAGGTTTAACATTTATTTGTAATTTAATAAATTTTGATGTTGATTAACTGAATCATCAGTCAATCGATGTTTAGTAACAATTCCATTTTTAGTTAAAATCTCATGAATTGTTGTTGTTACGTTACCCGATTCATATAAAATCATCAGAGAAAGTAATTCCTGTTATTTTTCGAACAGATCGTGTATATATTTTATAAATATATAAATTTATGCGTTCGATGAAATGGATAAATTGATTAATTTTATATTATTAAAATTATTATAATAATAATTATTATTATTATTATTATTATATTATAATTATTATAATTTATTATAATATTCAAAATGGGAACCTTTTTATTATTAATTATTATTCGAAAATACGTATATATTTTATTTTATCTCTCTAGTATGGGGTTTGTTTTTTTTTTCTATATTGTTTTCACGCAATTATTGATTAATCATCAAATTATTATAATAAAATATTAATGCGGTATAGGGAATAAATTAACAATAGAGATATTAAATGCAACAAATTTCATATCCAATAACACTAACAGTCTGTGTGTCATATTTTTTCGGGCGACTTTTAATTTTGTCATGGAAAGATTTCTATTTTTAACTACACACATATTTTATTTAGATAGAGGTACACATAGTTTATTAACAAAGTTAAGTTGGTCCATATACAATTTGTACTGGCTGTCAAAAAATATTAAAACTATTTTTCTTAATATATTTGTAATTTGCTTTGTATTCCTCCAACACATCACAAGGATTGTTTCTCAAAGTATGGTTAAAAGTCTTTCTGAAGTAACTATTTGGGATCTTCAGTTTCCCACAACAACAGGAGCGTTGGATATTGCTCTACCACTAGAGGTAATAAAGGCCAATGATTTACTCCATCCAATACAGTGTCTGATGACTACATTCTATTGGTATACGATAAGGAATAGATAAATTACCCATGCAGCTAAAACATATCAAATACTTAATTATGCGATTAATATTTTTTTAAGAATTTCATAAAAACTGTTTAAATATAATCCCATTCTAACGCAACAAAAGATTTCAATATTCTGTTAACAAAAATCTTTGTCTGCGTATAGCCATATATTGTTCGAGAAATTGTATGTGATGGTGTTTATTTTGAACTTAAATTATCTGCTGTTTATAAACAATTTAGTTCAAGAAATTATATCTGATACTATAATATATAATTACATTGTATTTAATCTTAAATATAAATATATTTGCAATATCATTGTCGGACAGACATCATTTGTGCGATCCGAGAATTTTTGCTATACTAAATTTATCCGTAATATTGAAATTAACGTAACTGTGAGAAAAAGTATAGCATTTTAAATCGTTCACTTTAAATTTCTTTCCATCATTTTGGCTATATATTGACGATAATTTTTATCGATGAACTGTTTTGCACTGGTGCAAGACATCGTATAGTCAACCCTACTTCAATAATAATTGACAATGTGTGACCAAAGATGTGCGGGGCTTTGTGTTGTCATGCGGTGAAACACGACATCTTTTCGATTTCCCAAATCTTTTCTTAAATTGTATTGTTCAGTTTGATTAATTGTTGTCTATATATATTTCTCTAAATTTATGTTTGGTTGTGAATCGGAAAATTTTAACATAGACAATGCATTTGTAATCCCTCCAAACTGATAGCATAGCTTTGTTTTAATAGTTCATCTTTTTATCTCCACGATATTTTTTCGATTTATATTTACACGTGAAGGAATATCATTTTCCTTTTACACGTTTCATAATTAAATAGCAGATGTTAATGTGTTGTGAATTTTTTTAATTTCATGAGGAACACATATTTAGATTTTTTTTTGTTTGTAACCAAGTTGTTTTAAACGATTTAAGAAGGTTATATGTTTATATAGTTGTTCTGCCATCTCATTTGTTTTGCTATGACGATCGGCATAACTTTGATTTGATAGTCATCAACTTCAACTGGACGACGTGAACGTTGTTTTCATTTTTTAGTAAGTGAAATCACCAGAACGAAATCCTGCGAACCAATTTCGACACTGTCGTTTTTTTATGTTTTGTTTTTTTATTGAAACGCTGTCACCAAATACACTGCACATAATTTTTTATGAGCTTGTGAAGCGTTGTTTCCTTCATGAAAGCAAAAACATATCTAACGAAAATTCTCATTTTGATTTCCCATTTTTCAACAATAATTTTTACAGAATGAAAATAAATAATAGGGTTTTGAAATTTCGAATGTGTAAATGTATTTGCGTCAAAAAAAAAGTGCAATTTATTAGTGTACAACCCAATTCTGAAATGAAAAATATGATGTCATAATATATGCTCATATTAAAATAAAGAAATTAAATAAGAAACATCTATTTTTCGTGCTATATAATTGCAGACCATAATTGGTGTTTAATTTATATACTATTTATTACCCACAAATGTGATACAATTTGTACTAAATTTGGCTATAATGAATGTCATAGATATGTGAGCTATAACATATATGTTTCACGTGCTCTTATACACAGTAACACACATGACTCAATGTATTGATGATAATAAAATCATTTCGAAAATTTTCATGATTATATCAATAAAAATATGTATATAAATTGAAACCATAGATTGATTGAAATTCAATATATGTTAATACCTAATTAATTCAACTGAAATATTGGGTAAGAATGTGTATTTCACCGTAGGCCTTTTATTATGTAAACGTATTTATACGTAAAACATATAATAATAATAATAATAAATCTGGTATAAATGCATATTTATATACCCTCTCTCTCTCTGTGTGTGTGTGTGTTATAAGGGCGGAAACTGTTATACAATTTCAATTGAATTCATAAAAAATAAACATCCATTTTCAATAATATATTATTTGTTTGTTGTTTTTTTATTCCGTTTTGAAAATCCTTGGTGTATTATGGGAAATGGAAAAAAATAAAAATAAAATCTTTGTATGTAATAATAAAAAAATCAAGTACAAAACATTAAAAATCACTCGCCTGGCATATATTGTACAATATATTTAGGATATACGAGAATCGGGAGTAGGTTGTAGTAGTACTATATATTTTTATTATTATTATTATTATTATTATTATTATTATTATTATTATTATTATATGCTGCATGTTGTTTTGTTAAGGGATCGAAAGATGTTCTGTGATGCACAACCTTTTTCCATCGCACATTTCTAAAATACTGTACACATATACGAGATGAGTTTGCCTATACATTTTGTAATACATATATTTAAAATGAATCACATTTTCTATATAAATTTATTTTATTTTTTAAAATTTGTTATTTTTCCATTGTTGTTGTTGTTGTTGTTGTTGTTGTTGTTGTTGTTATTGTTGTTGTTGGTATCCACTTGTTATTATGGCTTTTTTTTTCTTCTGTCTTCATCGTTCAATCAATAATTCAATATTAGTATTTTTCATTTCATATATTGTTTATTTATTATAATATCCATCCGCACATAAAAAAGTAGGAAAAAGTGAAATATTAAAGAGTGAATGTCACATATGGGAATAATCTTTACTATGTGTATTCAATTGCTGTATGTATTATATAGGAAAAATTATATGGGCGGGCATGTATTACTCCATCTAATTTTGTATAAATATATGGTAGTTTCTTGACAAATAAAATACAAAAAAAAAAAGGATGAGAATTTTTTTCATTTTTGATGTTATGCACATAAAAATGTATGTATTTTCTTAGATCAGTCATTTGGAAAGTGCAACTAACCGAAACTAATATTTTTTTATTATTATTTTATTTTTTTTTCATTTTACTTCCTTATATATGGCCGATATGTATGTGCATATGTGTATGAATGCTGAATCTAGCTCTATATACAATATATCTATTTGCACAATGTGTTGTTATTCTTTGCTTATTTTTCTTATTTTCACTTTGGTGCCACATTCCGACATTGTTACATACGCATTTGGAAAGATTCACTTATACGAGACGAGTATTGCTCTATATAGAGACATTATATACTTACCATAAATATAATATATGTATTTCTTTACAATTGAATACATATATGCCTAGACAAATTCTTGTACACAATTTGTCCGAAAACGAACCGAAATGGATTGGGAATGAAATTTTGTTAGGACACATCGCATGATTTTTCAATTTAATTGTAGAATTTTCATTTATTTAAATTGTATTTTCATTTGTGGTTTTTCAATATGGAATTATATTGACGGGTTGTTGAAGAATGTCTATGAAATATATGATGTTTAATACTTTGTTTATGGCCTCTTTGCGTTGACTATGGCGTATTTTATCTCCCGCTCTACCTTTATTTTGTTTTTCAATTCTGTTGGAGAAGAAATACAATTTCCATAAATTAAACTTTATGTCCTCCTTGCGTTGACTATGCGGTATTTTATCTCCCACTATACCTTTATTTTGTTTTTCAATTCTGTTGGAGAAGAAATATAATTTCCATAAATTAACTTTGCAAATATTCTATAAAAAATATTCTATAAGTTTATTGTTGAACGTGCACATCAATCTAAAATGTTAATGGCAAGTGTGTTTAACGCCAATTACTCGTATGCAGTGATTGATTTGTGTGAAAGCGTATTGGATCGTCGTCCTAATTGAATTTCGGTTTCATCTGAAAAATAACGGCTTGCCACTTTTCCTTCCACCAAGCATTTACATTTTCCGGGAAACTTTATGCGATTATCTTTGTGAAGTTGAGCTGGTCATTTAAAATCGATTACTGGCATTTAGTGTTGTATAATCCTGGATAATTGGACGTGTAATTTTGAAATCTTTTGCAATCTGATTAGCTGCGTCTATTGATGTTGTGATACTATAGTAACAAAAAAAACGACGCATATGATCTTTGTATTACTAGGCGCTTTTCAATTTTTTTGCATTCGGCTTGTTTCGTGAAATTATCAATATTAATCCTGGATAATTGTATTTATTTTTATTTTCAATCAAATTTACAATTAGATAAATCATATTCCATATAATTTATGTTATAGTTATTTCTCGCTCAATATCAAACATTGGTATTTATTTATCACTTTTAATAATAACTACAATTAATTACAATAATAGCGAAATGATAAAAAATTACCAAATTTATGATATAACATTTTGTGTTAGTGTGTATTTTTATCGGATTCGGAAAACTTAGCACCCATAGTTTTTTTGCAGATTCGTATATATATTGAAAACACCATATGTTTCATATGTTGTTAATTGGTTTTTAAAAATTTATCGACATTTTCAGAGGCTTTGAAATGATCAATTTTTTCATTTAAAATTTCATAAATGATGTCTTTATCGCATCATCCGACTTAAGTCTTTTTTCGGTAAATAATATAAGTATTGTTTGTCACATTTCGTTTTCATTTCATAGAATTTATGATGTTATTTTGATTTAAATTTTTCGTTTTTGTTCATCTACCAGAAGAAGTTCATGGAAATGGTAAATTACTGGTGTTCTGCATTTACTTTTATTAATAAAATGAAAATTTTCATCGATATTATTATCATTTTTGTACAAATTTGTATTTGCTCATATATGATGAAGATGATAATGGTGGTAAAGCATTTGTTGATTTTTAAAGTTTTTCTGTGTAATCTAAGTTCCGTTTCCGTAAATCTCCCCTAAGATTTATTATTAATTTTCACGAAATCACGTATTTTTTTTGATGTTTTCTTCAGTAATCGTTGTAGATGCTGTTTAGTACCATAATCATTACGTTCGTCGATGCCACTCAAAAACATTTGTTTTGGATAAACAACTATTATCATAAGTGATTTTAAGTAGTATTTCAGTAGTAGAAATTTTAAGTATTTTAAGTAGTAGATAGTAATAGCGATTATTTTTCGAACAAAGGGTGTGTATGAACATAAATAAATAGTAGATAGATATCGTAAAAATCGGATTGGAATCGCATATTTTTATATAATATGGATTTGGTAATATATAGCGGAAGGAAAACGGATATAGTGCAAGTTGTTTTTATTACTTTATTATTATTATTATTATTATTATCAATTTTATTATTGATTTCAAATCAAAACATTTTTAATTAAATTTTATATTTTCAAAATAATAATGGTATATATTATTTTTTTGTTTGGCATATGTTCTTATGCCATTGAGTATTTGATGTTGATGTAGATAATAATAAAAGAAATGATGCTTTCTATGCATATTGAATTTTATATTTATATAATTACTTGTGTATGTACATATTTTGATTGCATGTAAATTACAGGTTGTGCGAACATTAAAACAAGAATTTATATAAAGACCATAAATCCGATACCATCGGTTCTGATTCAATTTTTAATGATTTTTATTAGACTTTGTGCAGCCGTAAATAAAAATTGTCCATATTATTTACTCATATATGCGCTATATCAGATTTATAGAATACAGATGGAATTTTTAAATTAGTCAAGTCGCTACTTTTGTCTGCCAAGTCGTAATTAGTATTTTTTTTTTCATAATAAATCTGTCGTCTATTTGCTACTTCGTTTTATATTATACTTGTTTAATTCTACCTAATATAGTTGTAAAAAGCTTATATATAACTTTCATCAAACACTTAGTAGTAGCTCAAATGGTAGAGCGTAAGTCAGTTGCGTTACCATTTCATTTATGGAATAAAAATAAAATTGAAAATATTGGGTTGGACCCACAACAAGATGATGGTAGCAGGAGATCACCATCAAACTTTATGGTATTTGACAATTGCACGCTGTCTATACAATATATCTATCTTGAACACCAATGTAGAATATAAAGTTTTTAACTATTTTAGTTATTATTTTATGTTGAATGTGTACTGTTGTAATATAATATATTAGAAATGCAACTCAAGTTCACAACAATAGGTTTTATTACACTTAAAATTAACTATACAATATATATATATTTATACCACAAACTATATATTTTATATTAGTATATATACTAAAATAATATATACAGAAAGTGATATATATATATAAAAATACATCGATATATATTCGTTTGTGTTTTGTTGATGGCGGTAATTGTTAGTGGGTTGGCACTTTATTGCAAACAATCCCATAAAATATATTTATTTATTTATATTAGTATTATATTAAAGAAATAGATACAGAAATTGTATAAATGTTAATGTGAATTGTATAACAACAAACAATATAAAAATACAAAACCATAGAGTTTATGTTGTACTATACGCATATTAACTATTGTCTCTATTGGATTGGGTCTGTAAAAACTGGCCATTTGCCAGATTTTATATTCTTAAATATTTTGTAAATATAAAATATATTCTTGAATATTTTTTATTTTAAAAATTGTAATTCTGCTTATTGGTTTACATGTGCACGTATATTTTGTAACAAAAATTGTATATATGAAAATTTTGTAGATTAACTCATCATTGTCACAGTAAATAAATATTTGTTAGCTGTAACACACAAGTGTTCAGAATAGATAATTACATCCGTAACAATTCACGCACATTAAATTATTCTATTGGTGATTTTAAATTAGTAATCTCGAATATTTTAGTAATATATGGGATTTATAATATAGCATAATTTTTTTGGTTCTATGAAAATATACGTCTTTACATAAATTTATTCTATGTTCGATATATTTTTAATTTTAAAAACATATTTGTATGTGATTGTATAGTGTATACGGCGATTACATTTATAAGAAAATGTAAAGTATTATGCACTTAGCCAAAAGCAATTTTTGTTTTTTGGCGTTGAAATATAAATAAATTTGATTATTTTCCTTATTTTCTAAAACAGAAAAATAAAATACGGCTATTATTAGACAATGACAATAAAATTAAAATGTTTTTATGTACAAAATTCCATGATTATCATAATAATATAATAACAATAACAATAACAATATAATAATAATTAAATACACCAGTTACACACAGCTTTTGTTATAGTTTTTATTATTTATTGTAGCTAATAAATTTGTTTAACGTTCTGCGGTTCTGTTCATGGACGCTATTATAAACGGGATAATATGTAATTATTAAATAAATTGTACATCATTTACAATAACAAAACATTTCCATACCATATTTAAAAAATAATAATAATATATTGTATAACGTTTTTTTACTATGCATATTTAACATAGGCTTTTCTGCCCATACGAATTATTGGTTGAAAATAGGAAACTTCAAACATTCTTGCATTGAATCTTTGTTAACCATTAGATCTCATGCTACAAATGTCTGTGTAAATTATGGATTACTAAAATATTCGTAGTTCAAAAGAGCGTATATAGTTTTGTTATGAATTTTTATAAAGAAATGCATTTTAACTTGACCTATTTTCTTTCTAATTCAAATGGGATTATATACCCGAAGATACTGCAAGACAAATTTCTTTCAAAATTGATACTACTGTCATTTTGGATAATATTATTTGGTAAAAGATAGTAAGATATATTATTATTAGTTCACTTATAACCTTATTTTTCAAATATAATCAAAATTATTATCAGCAAAATAAATCTATATGGTTTGTAGAGATGTCTTGCGGGTATATATTTTCTATAAATTTGTTAGAAGCCAACCTTTTTAATCACATTCTGAATCTGCATTCATAATTTCATTTAAATTTGTTTCAGAAAATTGGTTTACAAGTTTAGATTGGATTTAGATTTGCTGAACTAATGTGGAATATCCATTTTTAAAAAGCATTGCCGAGTGACCTTAAAATTGTCTTGTAAACTCTCATACAAAATTTCATTCAAATTTTGATGAGTTGTTCAGTGGATTCTACAAAATATGATCAGTAGCTCTGCTCCAACGGTTATCTACCATAATTTGCAGAACTATCATAATAATAATAATATCTTCATAACATTCATATATAATACCATTTATTATATCTGAAGGATATGGTTGAACGCTACTTGTGGGAAATAACTCTTTATAGTATTTCCAATAGATGGTCTAACAATAATATGGCAGTTAACCAGTTTCTAATACCAACCCGATGTCTTCATAATCATTTTTAAGGTTGTAACTTTATCTGTCCCACAGTATGAGCAGCCGTAGTTCTCGCAATGCTATACGGTGACACAAGAAATGTTCTGCAAACTCGATGTCTTTTACATCCATCCATACAGTCCACCGTACAGAAATGCAATCTTTTGACTGTGATACCTATTGCAAAAAGTTCTATAATTCAACAAAACACAAGTTGCCGTCATTTTCATTAATCTGCTGTGTTGAAATTTCCTCTGTGAAACTCTTGAATATTTTAGCGAGGTGGCACTGAATTCTGTTTCCAGCGGATTGTGTCTTTATTTATCATCTCAGTTCAACTAGTTTATCTGCCTTTCCGTACCTAATCACGCCTCAATGACCGGACAGCCATAGCATATTGTGACATTATGTTAACGTATGCGGTTCCAAGTAACTTTAAACAATCCCGTACTCTTATCTACTATATTTATTCATTCCAACTTAGATTAGGCATTAAAATTCTATCCTGTGGCGGATCACATCGAACCACTTTACTTATAGAGCTAGAATTTAGTTTGTGAATGTGCTGCAAAGTATATGATCAATGCCCGCAGTTAACGATTAGCAACAACACTTGTAGTGCCCGTAACTTCAACAATTTACTTTCGGCATAAGCCTGTTGTGCGTTACTTAAATATTACCCTTGATGTTCTTTACTAAATATTACCCTTGTTGTTCTCTACAGTGTCAATCTATTATACCTCTTCATATAACAACTTCAATGGAGCTTTAAATAAAAAATTAGCATATATTATTTAAATTTTTGCCATTATATTTTGACCGACTTCTCCAATAAAAATATTTAGGTCGTATTATAACAAAAAGATAATAAAAAACACACACATTGATTTCCGGAAAAGTTTTTTTTTTTTATCTAAATCTTTTTCAATCGCAGACATAGAAAAAGTGATTAAAAAAAAAAACTTTTAAATCTTTTCACATAACTTAAATTCTTTTGTGCACGATTTTCATTTCATAATATTTTTGTCTTTTTTATTTATACAAAACAGAAATTTATTAACAAAACTTTCAAGCGATTTATTAAATGCGCGGCACCCGCTTTGTATATATTTTAATATTTATTTAAGAAAATCCTTATTTCCATTTTCACATATAACAAATTCATTGAAATTCGATTGATATTTAAAGAAAAAATTTACATAATCCTCACATCGTACACACACACACACAAATACATAATCCTGTGACTGTACAGAGAAATAAAAATAAAAGGACATTTTTCAATAAGTATTTAAAAAATTTTTTTGTATAATTTTTTACAAATTCGAAAAGAATTTGAATAGTAAATTCAATAGAAAAGTGGTTATCAAACTTGAAGAATTGACTCCAATGGAAAAAGAGTTACGTGTCGAATACGAGCCAAAATCATCAATATCCCTCTCCATTCTTTTGTCGTCCATTATGAATCAAATCAGAATCTGAATATTGAGATAAATTTTCTAAATAGATCTTGTTTCGTGCCGATTTTTTTTCAATAACGAAGGTTTTTCCATACACAAATCTTGCTGATACTATATCGAAACGAAATTTTATCTACCGAATATAGTGAAACTGCGTTCAAAGTAGATTCTGGTATCATCCAATGTCGATAAAAGTAAGTAAGTATGTAGGTTCAGAATGAGATAATATGAACAATTTTCATAAAATTTTCGTTACACGAGCATTGAGCATTGATAATTTATCATCCTCTATAATGTTGATCAAATTAGATACAGGTACACGTTGAGAATGAAAAGAGACTATGTGAACAAAAAATCATGAAGTTCCTACAAAATGATATCCAGTTGAGGTTACAGGAGAAGATTCCTCAAACTATGGTCAATTTGGTCAGTTCTCATTCTGTTTTAGAATGATATTATATTTTATGAATAATTTTCATGAAATACTCAAAAAATAATATTTACAAAAGGTTTGGTCATTTCTTAAACCATTTTGTTCTAATTTCGGTTGTATGTACATATATTGTATATACAGAGGTTGAGAATGGCAAATCATACAGAACAATTTTCATGAAGTTCCCACAAAACGATATCGAGGAGAGGTTTCAGCCAAATGCTTTTCTCAACTTACATTTACCAATGATGATTTTAATGTTATGAGGAGACCGAACCCAATGCAATTTCAGGTTTTTACAGAATTTTCTATCGTGCGATCGTGTTCATTATAATTATCTTTCTGTACCAACAATCGATGAACTTCAGTTAGAATAATTTTATCGTTGACATTTTTTTGAATTTTAACAATTGTGTATGAATTTAGTCTAATTTTATCGTTGCTATTTTTAATATATCTTCGTACACAATTGTTAAAATTCAAAAAATCTCAACGATACAATAATACTAACTCTAACCAAATCAATTGTATGAGTTATCATATGATATGAAATCCTTTTAAATTATCCTTGTTTAACCTATGTGCATATAGCAATAACAGCTTTAGTTAATCTCTGTTTGCAATGCATTTCATGTAAAAAATTTAAAGGAAAAATCATAATCAAATTATCCTTATACATTTACTGATATTTAAATTTATTTATATAATTTCATTTCATCATAATATATATTATAATGATTGTGTTTGTGTGTGTGTGTGTGTTTAAAAAATTTGTATATGCACAAATTTGTATTCTGAAAAATATCCTCTTTAAATAAATATATAATAAATGATCGTATATACCTATTTAGAAAAATTTGTCGACCATATAATTGAATATTGATTTCCATTGTGTGTGTGTGTGTCAACAATTGAAATTTATATATAAGAGTTTAATACAAAATAATAATAATAATAAGAAAATATTTGAATGTAAAGAAAAATAGAAAATGAGTGATTTTTATTCAGTTTATTGAATAAGAAAATTAGAATCATTGATCAACTTCAGCCCAGCGTGTCCAAATATGGTTTACCAAAATAGTACTCCTCCTATATAAATCTATTGTATATATATTTATACTGATACAGATGCACGTACACGACGTTGTTATTTATTATGTGCATATAACATTTACTATACACAACACTGAAAACCCGTGCCGTGTTCAACCCACTTATATTACAATATTTAAAATAGAGCCAATAACACAATATATTATTTATATTAAATTATGTACTATTTCAGAAAAAAATTTATGTAGTACAGAAAAATGGAATAAATGAAGATGTGAGTGAATATATATGGTTTAAGGTAGCGGACCCAAACATCTGTCACTGTTCCATTGACAGGCATTTTTAAATTTAAACTTAACCCGTTGAATTTATTATGAATGAATTTTGTATTTTATTTGCAGCGATTCAATCTGTGATTGTGTTTCATTTAAATTTACCAAAATACTGTGTACACTTTGAAAATTATTATATTAATACCATTGTCCAAAGTTAAAGTTTTCATAACATGGCAAAGAGTTTCTTGAACATGGCACCTACTTTAATTATTATTATATTATTAATTAACCTTAATAATTATTAACCTTTTCTAATTTATATAAAACAATAACACTGTTGTTTATTTTTTTTTTCAATTTGGTTAATTAACCAATTATCTTTTAGGTTTAGAAATTACACAATTACTACATACACAATAGTTTTACATATAGCATACAATTTTTTGTCCGACTGATATTGAGACATTTGGTATATAATTATATTTTTCAGTTATTTTTCTGAATTTAATAAAGATTTATCATTAAAATTTTTGTATTTCACTGAAATTAAAATATGATATGCAAATAATAATAACATTTAAGTAAAACATACAATATATATTTAATTCCGGGATCATTCATATCATTGTCCAAAGTGAAAGTTTTCTTCGCATATGACAGGGATTGGGACCACTACCTTATATTATATTTTTTTTTTAACCATATTATGGTAATGTATACCATCGTTGTCGTCGCAATATGCTACTGGCACAATGCCGTTGATTTTTTTTTTTTTTGTCTTCGGTATTCTTTTCTCGTATTTCATTCATATAAAATTTAGCTAATAATACTAATAATAATAATAATATGGAGTGGAAACCCAGAAAAAAGGTACATATATTTTTAAATTATATATAACATTGGCAAAATACTGATTTTTCTTTCAGTTTCAAACATATTTATTCATTATATGTATATTGAATTGTAGCCTTTTAAATTGAGTAATATAATTATAAATTCAAAATTTCTATACTGGCATTTCATATTAGTTTGTGATGGTATTTATATTTATGATATGCACTAATGATTGAAATATCACATTTGCATATAATGAATAATTACCATTTACCATATAAATTTACATTCCATACCTTCATTACATGGTGATTTTCTAACAAAGTCTTCACCTCAAACTACTCTGTCTATACAATAACAAATGTTTTTCGTTTTAACGATTTCCTTATACACTTCATCCACCACCATATAACAATCAATCTAATGAAAAGCTATATAGTTTATGATTTCATTTGTCGATTTAAATTGTACAAAAGTTGAAAATGTTTAAGTAATCCGAAATTCAATTTTAACTAATTGTAGAACCACACACACACAATGCCGCTGCGCTTACGTCGGCTACAAACAATGAATTTATATGCAATTATTTTCCACAATGAATGTTTCGTTCGCCAGCTTTACCATAAACTAGGCTATTTTCTATTTTTAAGATGTTGACGCGACGTATGGGTGATATAATTTTCCAGGAAAAAAGGATGTACAAATAATAATAAATGAAATTAATTTTATAAATTAAAATGGAAATGTCAATGAAAAACTTAACGTAAATTACGATGATGCGTTTCGTATGTTTTGGAATAATTTGTATGTTTGTGAATATAAGTATCGATTGGTACAATATAAAATATAATTTAACTTTAATTATCTGTTATTATTATTATGGGTAATTTCATTATTAATTCATTTTGGCCATTTGATCCATAGTATTATAATTGATGTAATCTATTGACTCTTTTTTGTCAAAACTCTTTTTGAATAAATTAATCATTGACTATTTTACAGAAAATATTCCGTTTTATAATTACTTTTGTTGTTGTTATCGCAGAATAGCAGGAGACTTGGTAGGATACATTATTTGAAATTTGAGTAAAAGAATGAGAATGACTGTTTACTTTCAGCAAAATACCAAAATACCAATGTAAGGTTAAAATATACAAAATCAAATACTATCATATTTTTGTTATTATATACATAAAATATGGTTTATTTCTGTTAAAGTGTGCCGCCCATAGAAAACTTGTTGTTTTTGTATTGTAACAGGCAAGCAGAATTTGATTTAAATTTTTTTTCAATTTATTATTTATTGGTTTTTTCTTTGATTCTTTTTCAATAATTTTAAAATATTATGGATTTCTACTGCGTGTGTTGTTGTTTTTGTTTTCTCTATATACGATGACAAAAAATTTTTAAAGAACTAATTTTTGTATTTTATATTTTATGTTTTTCTGGTTTTTGATTGTAAATAAATATAAATTGAGTGACGTATAGGTTTGGCAACAAATACGTAGTAATTTTTATTCGTTCTTACTACTGATCATGTTATTATGATTTTTTTTTTGTCCTAGCACTTTAGAAGAATTATAAATAATAATTGTAAAGATTTTGAAGTTGTGTAATACAATATTGCGATGAAAAATTTAAACTTAATATAATTTTAATTATCTGTGCATTTTTATGCGGTATTTTAAAATGCTAATATTCTTTTTTTCGTTTATTATTTATATTTTTTAATTATAAAGGTATCGATCGATTGTTCTGTTTTTTTCGATTAGTTTTTTTGTCAATAATCTTGATCATTGGAATTTTGAGAATTTATAGAATTTATTTATTTTATTATTTTATTGTTTCAATTTATTATTAAGTGTTTTACTATTTTCAATTTTATTGCTATTTTTGTGCGTTCTACTACTCATATTGTTTTTTTTTTATTTTTGAATAATACCTAATTGGCTGAAGTTTTTTTATTTCAATTTTGATATTATTTTATTTAACTTAAATTAATTAAATAAATTACGATGTATTACTAAATTTGTAACATTCTAGTATAAGTTAAGAATTGTCTGAATCATTGATTCATTACCAAATTATTTCCATACATATTTCTATATATAATATCTAAACAATTAATAATAATAATTTATTTATTTATTCGCAGAAGCTGACAGTAGCTATCAATCAACAGTCAACGTAGCATCAACAACATCAACAAATTGATAAAATGTGGGACACAGCATAATTTTCCAAACAGAATCATATATAAATGATTAAAATTATTTTGAGGATTCAATTTCGGCTGATACTGATTTTGATACAAGGATGCAATATGGAAGATTGGTTACATTTTCAATTCAATCATACAAAATAATCAACGGTGCAGTACAAACCAGAGATTGTAATAGTGACTGAATGACAACAGAATGCTATTTTTAAATCGTCAACTGATACAACTACTGATTGTGAGTTTCAAATTTGTAAGTATTATTTTAAATATAATTTAATATAATTTTTAGTCATAATTTTTATTAATTATTCTACTTTTTTATTCATTATCATTTATAGAGCCATGTGACGAGGTGGTATACCTATACCAATCAATTTAGATGATTATGGTCCAGTGTATTTAAATGTGGTATAATAATTCACATCGTATTGTAACATCGCATCAAATTCATCACCATTAATTAATATAATAATCATAATTATTTTATACAGCAACAATTAGAGCCAATAATAAATAAATAAATTAGTCAATTTTAAATATATGTCAAATATTTATTGTATTTAATATTATTAAAATATTGTCATTGTAAAATTGTACAATTTATAAAGAAATTAAATGTATTCAAATTTAATTCTATATTTTTTATTAATTTACTCCAGAAAAACAAATGGAATACCGTTAATTATGACCCTCCGGATAGAAAACCCGAAAATGACAGAAAAAAAGATCTCTTCTCCGGAAAAATATACTACTTAGGGAGCTTTCGGTAGAAAATCCGAAAATGCCGGCAACATAGGTATGAGTCATAAGCTATGATGTGCTTCACAATCAAATAATTCACAATGACACGAAATATATAATTTAATTACCTATCATTTGATATCTATCCCACCCTCCCATCACTTCAGATGGCTGAGTTATAGCGATTTTAAAAAATCCATAAAAATTACCACAAAAATAACCAGCATTTTTCAGACCAAGTAACAGTCGAGCAGAATTACCAGGAGGCAAATTTTTTTTTAAATTCTTTTCTTTTTCACTTTTGACCCACTTAGAGGCGGAATTTTCGAAAAATCTCAACGGATTCTTGTTCGCACGACCAGCCCCGATCGTTTGAGCCTATTTTCAGCCGTAATTTTTCACGGAATTTTCCGGAATTTTCATTTTTTGTTTTTCATTTTTGACCCACTTAGAGGCGGAATTTTCGAAATATCTCAACGGATTCTTGTTCGCACGATGACCCCCGATCGTTTGAGCCTATTTTCAGCCGAAATTTTTCACGGAATTTTCCGGAATTTTCATTTTTTGTTTTTCATTTTTGACCCACTTAGAGGCGGAATTTTTGAAAAATCTCAACGGATTCTTGTTCGCACGACCAGCCCCGATCGTTTGAGCCTATTTTCAGCAATTTTTTGGAAATTTTTTTGGAAAATTTTTGGAAAAAAGATCCATTTTTTATGTTACCAAAAGTTAGGTTATGTAATTACCTATCGTTTGATACATATCCCACCCGCCTACCACTTCAAACGGCTGAGTTATAGCGTTTTTAAGAAATCCATAAAAATTTCCACTAAAATACCAGGCATTTTTCAGACGAAGTAACAGTCGCGCAGAATTACCAGGAGGCAAATTTTTTTTTTTTAATTTTTTTCTTTTTCATTTTTGACCCACTTAGAGGCGGAACTTTCGAAATATCTCAACGGATTCTTGTTCACACGATGACCCCCGATCGTTTGAGCCTATTTTCAGCCGTAATTTTTCACGGAATTTTCCGGAATTTTCATTTTTTGTTTTTCATTTTTGACCCACTTAGAGGCGGAATTTTTGAAAAATCTCAACGGATTCTTGTTCGCACGACCAGCCCCGATCGTTTGAGCCTATTTTCAGCAATTTTTTGGAAATTTTTTTGGAAAATTTTTGGAAAAAAGATCCATTTTTTATGTTACCAAAAGTTAGGTTATGTAATTACCTATCGTTTGATACATATCCCACCCGCCTACCACTTCAAACGGCTGAGTTATAGCGTTTTTAAGAAATCCATAAAAATTTCCACTAAAATACCAGGCATTTTTCAGACGAAGTAACAGTCGCGCAGAATTACCAGGAGGCAAATTTTTTTTTTTTAATTTTTTTCTTTTTCATTTTTGACCCACTTAGAGGCGGAATTTTCGAAATATCTCAACGGATTCTTGTTCGCACGATGACCCCCGATCGTTTGAGCCTATTTTCAGCCGTAATTTTTCACGGAATTTTCCGGAATTTTCATTTTTTGTTTTTCATTTTTGACCCACTTAGAGGCGGAATTTTCGAAAAATCTCAACGGATTCTTGTTCGCACGATCACCCCCGATCGTTTGAGCCTATTTCCACCCATATTTTTTTGACCACTTTTTGGCTTGAAAAATAGTGGGTTATAACCTCATGCCGAAAAAATTTTTTTGCCCGTAGGACATTCATATTTTCAGGGATTGTAGAGCTCGGAAAAAAAACACTTTCTGTAGACCCCTTTCTCCGATTTCCCTCGGGGGGCGGAGCTACGGAGCTTCAAAAGTACCAAATTGGTCACTTTTGGACCCCTATAACTCCGGGAAAACTCAATATTTTCCGATGAGCTTCTCACCAGCGATAGTCCTCATCCAGGGCTACAAATTATATTATGGGGGTAACTTTCTATCTGTCTGGGTTTTCCGGCTATGGCTGCCTAAAGTTTGGAAAATCGTTTGCAGACCAATCTTTAGGTACCTGGGAAATCGCCAAAACTCAATATTCCAAAAATATAATGATGCAGAAATGTAAAGAAAAGTTCAATCTACGTTTTGAATCTTTTCCGGAATTTTCCAATGGGAAATACGGGTTTTCCAGGAACAACGAAAAACATCGATTTTTGTGTGTTTTCAAATTGGAATTTTCCAGCTTTTCCAATTGAATTTTCCAATGCCCTATTTATCACTGATAGTGGACTATATGCCACGTACTTTAAGCCTCACCACAACATTGTACGTTTAACAGATTTCCCACAATGACCGCCCAAAGTGAGGCTTACACGAAAATTCCCAAATCTTAAATCGGTCATAAGTCGACCCATATATTTTTCACAGAAAAAGTCCAGAAGCTTTATTGTGCGCCTTAAGATTCTCTATAACATGGCCGTAACAAAAATTGGCTACCTAATTTTTTTGCATCGTGAAAATCAAAAACTTCGTTTTCAAAAATTCCGGAAATTTTCTCCAGCGCAAAGTTGATGACTTACAGATGTCTTATAGCCATAAATGGATTTAGATGGTAAAAGTATTGTGGGAGTGGTACTGAACATTTTTCCTAACTATTACAGTTTTCCCGTAATTTTCCGATTAAAATTAAAGTTTTCCGGATTTTCCTGAAAATTTCCAGATGTCTTAATTACAACATTAGAAACAATTTTTACAACTAGAGGACCCGAATATTTTCACGGGTTTTCCCGGAATTTTCATATAACGGTTTCATATGCATGGTGAAAAATGGATGTTTTTATGTTACCAAAAGTTAGGTAATTTAATTACCTATCATTTAATACCTATCCCACCCGCTCACCACTTCTAACAGCTGAGCTTTATAGTTTTTTAATAAACCAAAAGTATGGTGAAAAATCCATGTTTTTATGTTATCAACAGTTAGATAATTTAATTACCTATCATTTGATACCTATCCCACCAGCCCACCACTTCTACGGCTGAGCTAGGCTGTTTACCGTGTACTAAATGTACCATCATTTTTCCACATATTTACCTTCAGATTTCCTCATTAATTATTTTCGATTTGCCTTAAATTTTCCTATTATCAGTTTGTATCACTATATTTTCAAGTGCTTCCCCAGAATATTCATTTAAAGTTGTTCATATAAAGTCATTTCTTTTTATTTTACTTTTTCTTTTCCATTCGAAATAATGTAAACAAAAAAATAAAACATCGTTGGTGTTTGTTATTATCTTCTTCTTCTTTTATTTGTAAGTTGTTTATTAATTTGTTGTATATTTTAGTTCGACCTTGAAAAGCAGTAAATCGAAATTGACTTTATTATTGTATTATTTTTCTCCTATAATAAATTTATAAATAAATAAAAATTAAATAATATTTTCATTAGCATGTGATTCTGATCGCTTGATAACTATTCTCAAAAAAGAAGAAGAAGAAGATAATAACAAACACCAACGATGTTTTAGTTTATTGTTTACATTATTTCGTATGGAAAAGAAAAAGTTAAATAAAAAGAAAAGACTCGTTTAAGCCTATTTCCAGCCATTTTTTTGGAAAATTTTTTGGCAAAAACATCCATGTTTTTATGTTATCAACAGTTAGATAATTTAATTACCTATCATTTGATACCTATCCCACACACCCACCACTTCAAACGGATGTGTTATAGTGTTTTTAAAAAATCCATAAAAATTTCCACTAAAATAACAGGCAATTTTCAGACCAAGTAACAGTCGCGCAGAATTACCAGGAGGCAAATTTTTTTTTTTAATTTTTTTCTTTTTCATTTTTGACCCACTTAGAGGCGGAATTTTCGAAAAATCTCAACGGATTCTTGTTCGCACGATCACCCCCGATCGTTTGAGCCTATTTCCACCCATATTTTTTTGACCACTTTTTGGCTTGAAAAATAGTGGGTTATAACCTCATGCCGAAAAAATTTTTTTGCCCGTAGGACATTCATATTTTCAGGGATTGTAGAGCTCGGAAAAAAAACACTTTCCGTAGACCCCTTTCTCCGATTTCCCTCGGGGGGCGGAGCTACGGAGCTTCAAAAGTACCAAATTGGTCACTTTTGGACCCCTATAACTCCGGGAAAACTCAATATTTTCCGATGAGCTTCTCACCAGCGATAGTCCTCATCCAGGGCTACAAATTATATTATGGGGGTAACTTTCTATCTGTCTGGGTTTTCCGGCTATGGCTGCCTAAAGTTTGGAAAATCGTTTGCAGACCAATCTTTAGGTACCTGGGAAATCGCCAAAACTCAATATTCCAAAAATATAATGATGCAGAAATGTAAAGAAAAGTTCAATCTACGTTTTGAATCTTTTCTGGAATTTTCCAATGGGAAATACGGGTTTTCCAGGAACAACGAAAAACATCGATTTTTGTGTGTTTTCAAATTGGAATTTTCCAGCTTTTCCAATTGAATTTTCCAATGCCCTATTTATCACTGATAGTGGACTATATGCCACGTACTTTAAGCCTCACCACAACATTGTACGTTTAACAGATTTCCCACAATGACCGCCCAAAGTGAGGCTTACACGAAAATTCCCAAATCTTAAATCGGTCATAAGTCGACCCATATATTTTTCACAGAAAAAGTCCAGAAGCTTTATTGTGCGCCTTAAGATTCTCTATAACATGGCCGTAACAAAAATTGGCTACCTAATTTTTTTGCATCGTGAAAATCAAAAACTTCGTTTTCAAAAATTCCGGAAATTTTCTCCAGCGCAAAGTTGATGACTTACAGATGTCTTATAGCCATAAATGGATTTAGATGGTAAAAGTATTGTGGGAGTGGTACTGAACATTTTTCCTAACTATTACAGTTTTCCCGTAATTTTCCGATTAAAATTAAAGTTTTCCGGATTTTCCTGAAAATTTCCAGATGTCTTAATTACAACATTAGAAACAATTTTTACAACTAGAGGACCCGAATATTTTCACGGGTTTTCCCGGAATTTTCATATAACGGTTTCATATGCATGGTGAAAAATGGATGTTTTTATGTTACCAAAAGTTAGGTAATTTAATTACCTATCATTTAATACCTATCCCACCCGCTCACCACTTCTAACAGCTGAGCTTTATAGTTTTTTAATAAACCAAAAGTATGGTGAAAAATCCATGTTTTTATGTTATCAACAGTTAGATAATTTAATTACCTATCATTTGATACCTATCCCACCAGCCCACCACTTCTACGGCTGAGCTAGGCTGTTTACCGTGTACTAAATGTACCATCATTTTTCCACATATTTACCTTCAGATTTCCTCATTAATTATTTTCGATTTGCCTTAAATTTTCCTATTATCAGTTTGTATCACTATATTTTCAAGTGCTTCCCCAGAATATTCATTTAAAGTTTTTCATATAAAGTCATTTCTTTTTATTTTACTTTTTCTTTTCCATTCGAAATAATGTAAACAAAAAAATAAAACATCGTTGGTGTTTGTTATTATCTTCTTCTTCTTTTATTTGTAAGTTGTTTATTAATTTGTTGTATATTTTAGTTCGACCTTGAAAAGCAGTAAATCGAAATTGACTTTATTATTGTATTATTTTTCTCCTATAATAAATTTATAAATAAATAAAAATTAAATAATATTTTCATTAGCATGTGATTCTGATCGCTTGATAACTATTCTCAAAAAAGAAGAAGAAGAAGATAATAACAAACACCAACGATGTTTTAGTTTATTGTTTACATTATTTCGTATGGAAAAGAAAAAGTTAAATAAAAAGAAAAGACTCGTTTAAGCCTATTTCCAGCCATTTTTTTGGAAAATTTTTTGGCAAAAACATCCATGTTTTTATGTTATCAACAGTTAGATAATTTAATTACCTATCATTTGATACCTATCCCACACACCCACCACTTCAAACGGATGTGTTATAGTGTTTTTAAAAAATCCATAAAAATTTCCACTAAAATAACAGGCAATTTTCAGACCAAGTAACAGTCGCGCAGAATTACCAGGAGGCAAATTTTTTTTTTTAATTTTTTTCTTTTTCATTTTTGACCCACTTAGAGGCGGAATTTTCGAAAAATCTCAACGGATTCTTGTTCGCACGATCACCCCCGATCGTTTGAGCCTATTTCCACCCATATTTTTTTGACCACTTTTTGGCTTGAAAAATAGTGGGTTATAACCTCATGCCGAAAAAATTTTTTTGCCCGTAGGACATTCATATTTTCAGGGATTGTAGAGCTCGGAAAAAAAACACTTTCTGTAGACCCCTTTCTCCGATTTCCCTCGGGGGGCGGAGCTACGGAGCTTCAAAAGTACCAAATTGGTCACTTTTGGACCCCTATAACTCCGGGAAAACTCAATATTTTCCGATGAGCTTCTCACCAGCGATAGTCCTCATCCAGGGCTACAAATTATATTATGGGGGTAACTTTCTATCTGTCTGGGTTTTCCGGCTATGGCTGCCTAAAGTTTGGAAAATCGTTTGCAGACCAATCTTTAGGTACCTGGGAAATCGCCAAAACTCAATATTCCAAAAATATAATGATGCAGAAATGTAAAGAAAAGTTCAATCTACGTTTTGAATCTTTTCTGGAATTTTCCAATGGGAAATACGGGTTTTCCAGGAACAACGAAAAACATCGATTTTTGTGTGTTTTCAAATTGGAATTTTCCAGCTTTTCCAATTGAATTTTCCAATGCCCTATTTATCACTGATAGTGGACTATATGCCACGTACTTTAAGCCTCACCACAACATTGTACGTTTAACAGATTTCCCACAATGACCGCCCAAAGTGAGGCTTACACGAAAATTCCCAAATCTTAAATCGGTCATAAGTCGACCCATATATTTTTCACAGAAAAAGTCCAGAAGCTTTATTGTGCGCCTTAAGATTCTCTATAACATGGCCGTAACAAAAATTGGCTACCTAATTTTTTTGCATCGTGAAAATCAAAAACTTCGTTTTCAAAAATTCCGGAAATTTTCTCCAGCGCAAAGTTGATGACTTACAGATGTCTTATAGCCATAAATGGATTTAGATGGTAAAAGTATTGTGGGAGTGGTACTGAACATTTTTCCTAACTATTACAGTTTTCCCGTAATTTTCCGATTAAAATTAAAGTTTTCCGGATTTTCCTGAAAATTTCCAGATGTCTTAATTACAACATTAGAAACAATTTTTACAACTAGAGGACCCGAATATTTTCACGGGTTTTCCCGGAATTTTCATATAACGGTTTCATATGCATGGTGAAAAATGGATGTTTTTATGTTACCAAAAGTTAGGTAATTTAATTACCTATCATTTAATACCTATCCCACCCGCTCACCACTTCTAACAGCTGAGCTTTATAGTTTTTTAATAAACCAAAAGTATGGTGAAAAATCCATGTTTTTATGTTATCAACAGTTAGATAATTTAATTACCTATCATTTGATACCTATCCCACCAGCCCACCACTTCTACGGCTGAGCTAGGCTGTTTACCGTGTACTAAATGTACCATCATTTTTCCACATATTTACCTTCAGATTTCCTCATTAATTATTTTCGATTTGCCTTAAATTTTCCTATTATCAGTTTGTATCACTATATTTTCAAGTGCTTCCCCAGAATATTCATTTAAAGTTTTTCATATAAAGTCATTTCTTTTTATTTTACTTTTTCTTTTCCATTCGAAATAATGTAAACAAAAAAATAAAACATCGTTGGTGTTTGTTATTATCTTCTTCTTCTTTTATTTGTAAGTTGTTTATTAATTTGTTGTATATTTTAGTTCGACCTTGAAAAGCAGTAAATCGAAATTGACTTTATTATTGTATTATTTTTCTCCTATAATAAATTTATAAATAAATAAAAATTAAATAATATTTTCATTAGCATGTGATTCTGATCGCTTGATAACTATTCTCAAAAAAGAAGAAGAAGAAGATAATAACAAACACCAACGATGTTTTAGTTTATTGTTTACATTATTTCGTATGGAAAAGAAAAAGTTAAATAAAAAGAAAAGACTCGTTTAAGCCTATTTCCAGCCATTTTTTTGGAAAATTTTTTGGCAAAAACATCCATGTTTTTATGTTATCAACAGTTAGATAATTTAATTACCTATCATTTGATACCTATCCCACACACCCACCACTTCAAACGGATGTGTTATAGTGTTTTTAAAAAATCCATAAAAATTTCCACTAAAATAACAGGCAATTTTCAGACCAAGTAACAGTCGCGCAGAATTACCAGGAGGCAAATTTTTTTTTTTAATTTTTTTCTTTTTCATTTTTGACCCACTTAGAGGCGGAATTTTCGAAAAATCTCAACGGATTCTTGTTCGCACGATCACCCCCGATCGTTTGAGCCTATTTCCACCCATATTTTTTTGACCACTTTTTGGCTTGAAAAATAGTGGGTTATAACCTCATGCCGAAAAAATTTTTTTGCCCGTAGGACATTCATATTTTCAGGGATTGTAGAGCTCGGAAAAAAAACACTTTCTGTAGACCCCTTTCTCCGATTTCCCTCGGGGGGCGGAGCTACGGAGCTTCAAAAGTACCAAATTGGTCACTTTTGGACCCCTATAACTCCGGGAAAACTCAATATTTTCCGATGAGCTTCTCACCAGCGATAGTCCTCATCCAGGGCTACAAATTATATTATGGGGGTAACTTTCTATCTGTCTGGGTTTTCCGGCTATGGCTGCCTAAAGTTTGGAAAATCGTTTGCAGACCAATCTTTAGGTACCTGGGAAATCGCCAAAACTCAATATTCCAAAAATATAATGATGCAGAAATGTAAAGAAAAGTTCAATCTACGTTTTGAATCTTTTCCGGAATTTTCCAATGGGAAATACGGGTTTTCCAGGAACAACGAAAAACATCGATTTTTGTGTGTTTTCAAATTGGAATTTTCCAGCTTTTCCAATTGAATTTTCCAATGCCCTATTTATCACTGATAGTGGACTATATGCCACGTACTTTAAGCCTCACCACAACATTGTACGTTTAACAGATTTCCCACAATGACCGCCAAAAGTGAGGCTTACACGAAAATTCCCAAATCTTAAATCGGTCATAAGTCGACCCATATATTTTTCACAGAAAAAGTCCAGAAGCTTTATTGTGCGCCTTAAGATTCTCTATAACATGGCCGTAACAAAAATTGGCTACCTAATTTTTTTGCATCGTGAAAATCAAAAACTTCGTTTTCAAAAATTCCGGAAATTTTCTCCAGCGCAAAGTTGATGACTTACAGATGTCTTATAGCCATAAATGGATTTAGATGGTAAAAGTATTGTGGGAGTGGTACTGAACATTTTTCCTAACTATTACAGTTTTCCCGTAATTTTCCGATTAAAATTAAAGTTTTCCGGATTTTCCTGAAAATTTCCAGATGTCTTAATTACAACATTAGAAACAATTTTTACAACTAGAGGACCCGAATATTTTCACGGGTTTTCCCGGAATTTTCATATAACGGTTTCATATGCATGGTGAAAAATGGATGTTTTTATGTTACCAAAAGTTAGGTAATTTAATTACCTATCATTTAATACCTATCCCACCCGCTCACCACTTCTAACAGCTGAGCTTTATAGTTTTTTAATAAACCAAAAGTATGGTGAAAAATCCATGTTTTTATGTTATCAACAGTTAGATAATTTAATTACCTATCATTTGATACCTATCCCACCAGCCCACCACTTCTACGGCTGAGCTAGGCTGTTTACCGTGTACTAAATGTACCATCATTTTTCCACATATTTACCTTCAGATTTCCTCATTAATTATTTTCGATTTGCCTTAAATTTTCCTATTATCAGTTTGTATCACTATATTTTCAAGTGCTTCCCCAGAATATTCATTTAAAGTTTTTCATATAAAGTCATTTCTTTTTATTTTACTTTTTCTTTTCCATTCGAAATAATGTAAACAAAAAAATAAAACATCGTTGGTGTTTGTTATTATCTTCTTCTTCTTTTATTTGTAAGTTGTTTATTAATTTGTTGTATATTTTAGTTCGACCTTGAAAAGCAGTAAATCGAAATTGACTTTATTATTGTATTATTTTTCTCCTATAATAAATTTATAAATAAATAAAAATTAAATAATATTTTCATTAGCATGTGATTCTGATCGCTTGATAACTATTCTCAAAAAAGAAGAAGAAGAAGATAATAACAAACACCAACGATGTTTTAGTTTATTGTTTACATTATTTCGTATGGAAAAGAAAAAGTTAAATAAAAAGAAAAGACTCGTTTAAGCCTATTTCCAGCCATTTTTTTGGAAAATTTTTTGGCAAAAACATCCATGTTTTTATGTTATCAACAGTTAGATAATTTAATTACCTATCATTTGATACCTATCCCACACACCCACCACTTCAAACGGATGTGTTATAGTGTTTTTAAAAAATCCATAAAAATTTCCACTAAAATAACAGGCAATTTTCAGACCAAGTAACAGTCGCGCAGAATTACCAGGAGGCAAATTTTTTTTTTTAATTTTTTTCTTTTTCATTTTTGACCCACTTAGAGGCGGAATTTTCGAAAAATCTCAACGGATTCTTGTTCGCACGATCACCCCCGATCGTTTGAGCCTATTTCCACCCATATTTTTTTGACCACTTTTTGGCTTGAAAAATAGTGGGTTATAACCTCATGCCGAAAAAATTTTTTTGCCCGTAGGACATTCATATTTTCAGGGATTGTAGAGCTCGGAAAAAAAACACTTTCCGTAGACCCCTTTCTCCGATTTCCCTCGGGGGGCGGAGCTACGGAGCTTCAAAAGTACCAAATTGGTCACTTTTGGACCCCTATAACTCCGGGAAAACTCAATATTTTCCGATGAGCTTCTCACCAGCGATAGTCCTCATCCAGGGCTACAAATTATATTATGGGGGTAACTTTCTATCTGTCTGGGTTTTCCGGCTATGGCTGCCTAAAATTTGGAAAATCGTTTGCAGACCAATCTTTAGGTACCTGGGAAATCGCCAAAACTCAATATTCCAAAAATATAATGATGCAGAAATGTAAAGAAAAGTTCAATCTACGTTTTGAATCTTTTCCGGAATTTTCCAATGGGAAATACGGGTTTTCCAGGAACAACGAAAAACATCGATTTTTGTGTGTTTTCAAATTGGAATTTTCCAGCTTTTCCAATTGAATTTTCCAATGCCCTATTTATCACTGATAGTGGACTATATGCCACGTACTTTAAGCCTCACCACAACATTGTACGTTTAACAGATTTCCCACAATGACCGCCCAAAGTGAGGCTTACACGAAAATTCCCAAATCTTAAATCGGTCATAAGTCGACCCATATATTTTTCACAGAAAAAGTCCAGAAGCTTTATTGTGCGCCTTAAGATTCTCTATAACATGGCCGTAACAAAAATTGGCTACCTAATTTTTTTGCATCGTGAAAATCAAAAACTTCGTTTTCAAAAATTCCGGAAATTTTCTCCAGCGCAAAGTTGATGACTTACAGATGTCTTATAGCCATAAATGGATTTAGATGGTAAAAGTATTGTGGGAGTGGTACTGAACATTTTTCCTAACTATTACAGTTTTCCCGTAATTTTCCGATTAAAATTAAAGTTTTCCGGATTTTCCTGAAAATTTCCAGATGTCTTAATTACAACATTAGAAACAATTTTTACAACTAGAGGACCCGAATATTTTCACGGGTTTTCCCGGAATTTTCATATAACGGTTTCATATGCATGGTGAAAAATGGATGTTTTTATGTTACCAAAAGTTAGGTAATTTAATTACCTATCATTTAATACCTATCCCACCCGCTCACCACTTCTAACAGCTGAGCTTTATAGTTTTTTAATAAACCAAAAGTATGGTGAAAAATCCATGTTTTTATGTTATCAACAGTTAGATAATTTAATTACCTATCATTTGATACCTATCCCACCAGCCCACCACTTCTACGGCTGAGCTAGGCTGTTTACCGTGTACTAAATGTACCATCATTTTTCCACATATTTACCTTCAGATTTCCTCATTAATTATTTTCGATTTGCCTTAAATTTTCCTATTATCAGTTTGTATCACTATATTTTCAAGTGCTTCCCCAGAATATTCATTTAAAGTTTTTCATATAAAGTCATTTCTTTTTATTTTACTTTTTCTTTTCCATTCGAAATAATGTAAACAAAAAAATAAAACATCGTTGGTGTTTGTTATTATCTTCTTCTTCTTTTATTTGTAAGTTGTTTATTAATTTGTTGTATATTTTAGTTCGACCTTGAAAAGCAGTAAATCGAAATTGACTTTATTATTGTATTATTTTTCTCCTATAATAAATTTATAAATAAATAAAAATTAAATAATATTTTCATTAGCATGTGATTCTGATCGCTTGATAACTATTCTCAAAAAAGAAGAAGAAGAAGATAATAACAAACACCAACGATGTTTTAGTTTATTGTTTACATTATTTCGTATGGAAAAGAAAAAGTAAAATAAAAAGAAATGACTTTATATGAAAAACTTTAAATGAATATTCTGGGGAAGCACTTGAAAATATAGTGATACAAACTGATAATAGGAAAATTTAAGGCAAATCGAAAATAATTAATGAGGAAATCTGAAGGTAAATATGTGGAAAAATGATGGTACATATAGTACACGGTAAACAGCCTAGCTCAGCCGTTAGAAGTGGTGGGCTGGTGGGATAGGTATCAAATGATAGGTAATTAAATTATCTAACTGTTGATAACATAAAAACATGGATTTTTCACCATACTTTTGGTTTATTAAAAAACTATAAAGCTCAGCTGTTAGAAGTGGTGAGCGGGTGGGATAGGTATTAAATGATAGGTAATTAAATTACCTAACTTTTGGTAACATAAAAACATCCATTTTTCACCATGCATATGAAACCGTTATATGAAAATTCCGGGAAAACCCGTGAAAATATTCGGGTCCTCTAGTTGTAAAAATTGTTTCTAATGTTGTAATTAAGACATCTGGAAATTTTCAGGAAAATCCGGAAAACTTTAATTTTAATCGGAAAATTACGGGAAAACTGTAATAGTTAGGAAAAATGTTCAGTACCACTCCCACAATACTTTTACCATCTAAATCCATTTATGGCTATAAGACATCTGTAAGTCATCAACTTTGCGCTGGAGAAAATTTCCGGAATTTTTGAAAACGAAGTTTTTGATTTTCACGATGCAAAAAAATTAGGTAGCCAATTTTTGTTACGGCCATGTTATAGAGAATCTTAAGGCGCACAATAAAGCTTCTGGACTTTTTCTGTGAAAAATATATGGGTCGACTTATGACCGATTTAAGATTTGGGAATTTTCGTGTAAGCCTCACTTTGGGCGGTCATTGTGGGAAATCTGTTAAACGTACAATGTTGTGGTGAGGCTTAAAGTACGTGGCATATAGTCCACTATCAGTGATAAATAGGGCATTGGAAAATTCAATTGGAAAAGCTGGAAAATTCCAATTTGAAAACACACAAAAATCGATGTTTTTCGTTGTTCCTGGAAAACCCGTATTTCCCATTGGAAAATTCCGGAAAAGATTCAAAACGTAGATTGAACTTTTCTTTACATTTCTGCATCATTATATTTTTGGAATATTGAGTTTTGGCGATTTCCCAGGTACCTAAAGATTGGTCTGCAAACGATTTTCCAAACTTTAGGCAGCCATAGCCGGAAAACCCAGACAGATAGAAAGTTACCCCCATAATATAATTTGTAGCCCTGGATGAGGACTATCGCTGGTGAGAAGCTCATCGGAAAATATTGAGTTTTCCCGGAGTTATAGGGGTCCAAAAGTGACCAATTTGGTACTTTTGAAGCTCCGTAGCTCCGCCCCCCGAGGGAAATCGGAGAAAGGGGTCTACGGAAAGAGTTTTTTTTCCGAGCTCTACAATCCCTGAAAATATGAATGTCCTACGGGCAAAAAAATTTTTTCGGCATGAGGTTATAAACCCACTATTTTTCAAGCCAAAAAGTGGTCAAAAAAATATGGGTGGAAATAGGCTCAAACGAGTCTTTTCTTTTTATTTAACTTTTTCTTTTCCATACGAAATAATGTAAACAATAAACTAAAACATCGTTGGTGTTTGTTATTATCTTCTTCTTCTTCTTTTTTGAGAATAGTTATCAAGCGATCAGAATCACATGCTAATGAAAATATTATTTAATTTTTATTTATTTATAAATTTATTATAGGAGAAAAATAATACAATAATAAAGTCAATTTCGATTTACTGCTTTTCAAGGTCGAACTAAAATATACAACAAATTAATAAACAACTTACAAATAAAAGAAGAAGAAGATAATAACAAACACCAACGATGTTTTATTTTTTTGTTTACATTATTTCGAATGGAAAAGAAAAAGTAAAATAAAAAGAAATGACTTTATATGAAAAACTTTAAATGAATATTCTGGGGAAGCACTTGAAAATATAGTGATACAAACTGATAATAGGAAAATTTAAGGCAAATCGAAAATAATTAATGAGGAAATCTGAAGGTAAATATGTGGAAAAATGATGGTACATTTAGTACACGGTAAACAGCCTAGCTCAGCCGTAGAAGTGGTGGGCTGGTGGGATAGGTATCAAATGATAGGTAATTAAATTATCTAACTGTTGATAACATAAAAACATGGATTTTTCACCATACTTTTGGTTTATTAAAAAACTATAAAGCTCAGCTGTTAGAAGTGGTGAGCGGGTGGGATAGGTATTAAATGATAGGTAATTAAATTACCTAACTTTTGGTAACATAAAAACATCCATTTTTCACCATGCATATGAAACCGTTATATGAAAATTCCGGGAAAACCCGTGAAAATATTCGGGTCCTCTAGTTGTAAAAATTGTTTCTAATGTTGTAATTAAGACATCTGGAAATTTTCAGGAAAATCCGGAAAACTTTAATTTTAATCGGAAAATTACGGGAAAACTGTAATAGTTAGGAAAAATGTTCAGTACCACTCCCACAATACTTTTACCATCTAAATCCATTTATGGCTATAAGACATCTGTAAGTCATCAACTTTGCGCTGGAGAAAATTTCCGGAATTTTTGAAAACGAAGTTTTTGATTTTCACGATGCAAAAAAATTAGGTAGCCAATTTTTGTTACGGCCATGTTATAGAGAATCTTAAGGCGCACAATAAAGCTTCTGGACTTTTTCTGTGAAAAATATATGGGTCGACTTATGACCGATTTAAGATTTGGGAATTTTCGTGTAAGCCTCACTTTTGGCGGTCATTGTGGGAAATCTGTTAAACGTACAATGTTGTGGTGAGGCTTAAAGTACGTGGCATATAGTCCACTATCAGTGATAAATAGGGCATTGGAAAATTCAATTGGAAAAGCTGGAAAATTCCAATTTGAAAACACACAAAAATCGATGTTTTTCGTTGTTCCTGGAAAACCCGTATTTCCCATTGGAAAATTCCGGAAAAGATTCAAAACGTAGATTGAACTTTTCTTTACATTTCTGCATCATTATATTTTTGGAATATTGAGTTTTGGCGATTTCCCAGGTACCTAAAGATTGGTCTGCAAACGATTTTCCAAACTTTAGGCAGCCATAGCCGGAAAACCCAGACAGATAGAAAGTTACCCCCATAATATAATTTGTAGCCCTGGATGAGGACTATCGCTGGTGAGAAGCTCATCGGAAAATATTGAGTTTTCCCGGAGTTATAGGGGTCCAAAAGTGACCAATTTGGTACTTTTGAAGCTCCGTAGCTCCGCCCCCCGAGGGAAATCGGAGAAAGGGGTCTACAGAAAGTGTTTTTTTTCCGAGCTCTACAATCCCTGATAATATGAATGTCCTACGGGCAAAAAAATTTTTTCGGCATGAGGTTATAACCCACTATTTTTCAAGCCAAAAAGTGGTCAAAAAAATATGGGTGGAAATAGGCTCAAACGATCGGGGGTGATCGTGCGAACAAGAATCCGTTGAGATTTTTCGAAAATTCCGCCTCTAAGTGGGTCAAAAATGAAAAAGAAAAAAATTAAAAAAAAAAATTTGCCTCCTGGTAATTCTGCGCGACTGTTACTTGGTCTGAAAATTGCCTGTTATTTTAGTGGAAATTTTTATGGATTTTTTAAAAACACTATAACACATCCGTTTGAAGTGGTGGGTGTGTGGGATAGGTATCAAATGATAGGTAATTAAATTATCTAACTGTTGATAACATAAAAACATGGATGTTTTTGCCAAAAAATTTTCCAAAAAAATGGCTGGAAATAGGCTTAAACGAGTCTTTTCTTTTTATTTAACTTTTTCTTTTCCATACGAAATAATGTAAACAATAAACTAAAACATCGTTGGTGTTTGTTATTATCTTCTTCTTCTTCTTTTTTGAGAATAGTTATCAAGCGATCAGAATCACATGCTAATGAAAATATTATTTAATTTTTATTTATTTATAAATTTATTATAGGAGAAAAATAATACAATAATAAAGTCAATTTCGATTTACTGCTTTTCAAGGTCGAACTAAAATATACAACAAATTAATAAACAACTTACAAATAAAAGAAGAAGAAGATAATAACAAACACCAACGATGTTTTATTTTTTTGTTTACATTATTTCGAATGGAAAAGAAAAAGTAAAATAAAAAGAAATGACTTTATATGAAAAACTTTAAATGAATATTCTGGGGAAGCACTTGAAAATATAGTGATACAAACTGATAATAGGAAAATTTAAGGCAAATCGAAAATAATTAATGAGGAAATCTGAAGGTAAATATGTGGAAAAATGATGGTACATTTAGTACACGGTAAACAGCCTAGCTCAGCCGTAGAAGTGGTGGGCTGGTGGGATAGGTATCAAATGATAGGTAATTAAATTATCTAACTGTTGATAACATAAAAACATGGATTTTTCACCATACTTTTGGTTTATTAAAAAACTATAAAGCTCAGCTGTTAGAAGTGGTGAGCGGGTGGGATAGGTATTAAATGATAGGTAATTAAATTACCTAACTTTTGGTAACATAAAAACATCCATTTTTCACCATGCATATGAAACCGTTATATGAAAATTCCGGGAAAACCCGTGAAAATATTCGGGTCCTCTAGTTGTAAAAATTGTTTCTAATGTTGTAATTAAGACATCTGGAAATTTTCAGGAAAATCCGGAAAACTTTAATTTTAATCGGAAAATTACGGGAAAACTGTAATAGTTAGGAAAAATGTTCAGTACCACTCCCACAATACTTTTACCATCTAAATCCATTTATGGCTATAAGACATCTGTAAGTCATCAACTTTGCGCTGGAGAAAATTTCCGGAATTTTTGAAAACGAAGTTTTTGATTTTCACGATGCAAAAAAATTAGGTAGCCAATTTTTGTTACGGCCATGTTATAGAGAATCTTAAGGCGCACAATAAAGCTTCTGGACTTTTTCTGTGAAAAATATATGGGTCGACTTATGACCGATTTAAGATTTGGGAATTTTCGTGTAAGCCTCACTTTGGGCGGTCATTGTGGGAAATCTGTTAAACGTACAATGTTGTGGTGAGGCTTAAAGTACGTGGCATATAGTCCACTATCAGTGATAAATAGGGCATTGGAAAATTCAATTGGAAAAGCTGGAAAATTCCAATTTGAAAACACACAAAAATCGATGTTTTTCGTTGTTCCTGGAAAACCCGTATTTCCCATTGGAAAATTCCGGAAAAGATTCAAAACGTAGATTGAACTTTTCTTTACATTTCTGCATCATTATATTTTTGGAATATTGAGTTTTGGCGATTTCCCAGGTACCTAAAGATTGGTCTGCAAACGATTTTCCAAACTTTAGGCAGCCATAGCCGGAAAACCCAGACAGATAGAAAGTTACCCCCATAATATAATTTGTAGCCCTGGATGAGGACTATCGCTGGTGAGAAGCTCATCGGAAAATATTGAGTTTTCCCGGAGTTATAGGGGTCCAAAAGTGACCAATTTGGTACTTTTGAAGCTCCGTAGCTCCGCCCCCCGAGGGAAATCGGAGAAAGGGGTCTACAGAAAGTGTTTTTTTTCCGAGCTCTACAATCCCTGAAAATATGAATGTCCTACGGGCAAAAAAATTTTTTCGGCATGAGGTTATAACCCACTATTTTTCAAGCCAAAAAGTGGTCAAAAAAATATGGGTGGAAATAGGCTCAAACGATCGGGGGTGATCGTGCGAACAAGAATCCGTTGAGATTTTTCGAAAATTCCGCCTCTAAGTGGGTCAAAAATGAAAAAGAAAAAAATTAAAAAAAAAAATTTGCCTCCTGGTAATTCTGCGCGACTGTTACTTGGTCTGAAAATTGCCTGTTATTTTAGTGGAAATTTTTATGGATTTTTTAAAAACACTATAACACATCCGTTTGAAGTGGTGGGTGTGTGGGATAGGTATCAAATGATAGGTAATTAAATTATCTAACTGTTGATAACATAAAAACATGGATGTTTTTGCCAAAAAATTTTCCAAAAAAATGGCTGGAAATAGGCTTAAACGAGTCTTTTCTTTTTATTTAACTTTTTCTTTTCCATACGAAATAATGTAAACAATAAACTAAAACATCGTTGGTGTTTGTTATTATCTTCTTCTTCTTCTTTTTTGAGAATAGTTATCAAGCGATCAGAATCACATGCTAATGAAAATATTATTTAATTTTTATTTATTTATAAATTTATTATAGGAGAAAAATAATACAATAATAAAGTCAATTTCGATTTACTGCTTTTCAAGGTCGAACTAAAATATACAACAAATTAATAAACAACTTACAAATAAAAGAAGAAGAAGATAATAACAAACACCAACGATGTTTTATTTTTTTGTTTACATTATTTCGAATGGAAAAGAAAAAGTAAAATAAAAAGAAATGACTTTATATGAAAAACTTTAAATGAATATTCTGGGGAAGCACTTGAAAATATAGTGATACAAACTGATAATAGGAAAATTTAAGGCAAATCGAAAATAATTAATGAGGAAATCTGAAGGTAAATATGTGGAAAAATGATGGTACATTTAGTACACGGTAAACAGCCTAGCTCAGCCGTAGAAGTGGTGGGCTGGTGGGATAGGTATCAAATGATAGGTAATTAAATTATCTAACTGTTGATAACATAAAAACATGGATTTTTCACCATACTTTTGGTTTATTAAAAAACTATAAAGCTCAGCTGTTAGAAGTGGTGAGCGGGTGGGATAGGTATTAAATGATAGGTAATTAAATTACCTAACTTTTGGTAACATAAAAACATCCATTTTTCACCATGCATATGAAACCGTTATATGAAAATTCCGGGAAAACCCGTGAAAATATTCGGGTCCTCTAGTTGTAAAAATTGTTTCTAATGTTGTAATTAAGACATCTGGAAATTTTCAGGAAAATCCGGAAAACTTTAATTTTAATCGGAAAATTACGGGAAAACTGTAACAGTTAGGAAAAATGTTCAGTACCACTCCCACAATACTTTTACCATCTAAATCCATTTATGGCTATAAGACATCTGTAAGTCATCAACTTTGCGCTGGAGAAAATTTCCGGAATTTTTGAAAACGAAGTTTTTGATTTTCACGATGCAAAAAAATTAGGTAGCCAATTTTTGTTACGGCCATGTTATAGAGAATCTTAAGGCGCACAATAAAGCTTCTGGACTTTTTCTGTGAAAAATATATGGGTCGACTTATGACCGATTTAAGATTTGGGAATTTTCGTGTAAGCCTCACTTTGGGTGGTCATTGTGGGAAATCTGTTAAACGTACAATGTTGTGGTGAGGCTTAAAGTACGTGGCATATAGTCCACTATCAGTGATAAATAGGGCATTGGAAAATTCAATTGGAAAAGCTGGAAAATTCCAATTTGAAAACACACAAAAATCGATGTTTTTCGTTGTTCCTGGAAAACCCGTATTTCCCATTGGAAAATTCCGGAAAAGATTCAAAACGTAGATTGAACTTTTCTTTACATTTCTGCATCATTATATTTTTGGAATATTGAGTTTTGGCGATTTCCCAGGTACCTAAAGATTGGTCTGCAAACGATTTTCCAAACTTTAGGCAGCCATAGCCGGAAAACCCAGACAGATAGAAAGTTACCCCCATAATATAATTTGTAGCCCTGGATGAGGACTATCGCTGGTGAGAAGCTCATCGGAAAATATTGAGTTTTCCCGGAGTTATAGGGGTCCAAAAGTGACCAATTTGGTACTTTTGAAGCTCCGTAGCTCCGCCCCCCGAGGGAAATCGGAGAAAGGGGTCTACAGAAAGTGTTTTTTTTCCGAGCTCTACAATCCCTGAAAATATGAATGTCCTACGGGCAAAAAAATTTTTTCGGCATGAGGTTATAACCCACTATTTTTCAAGCCAAAAAGTGGTCAAAAAAATATGGGTGGAAATAGGCTCAAACGATCGGGGGTGATCGTGCGAACAAGAATCCGTTGAGATTTTTCGAAAATTCCGCCTCTAAGTGGGTCAAAAATGAAAAAGAAAAAAATTAAAAAAAAAAATTTGCCTCCTGGTAATTCTGCGCGACTGTTACTTGGTCTGAAAATTGCCTGTTATTTTAGTGGAAATTTTTATGGATTTTTTAAAAACACTATAACACATCCGTTTGAAGTGGTGGGTGTGTGGGATAGGTATCAAATGATAGGTAATTAAATTATCTAACTGTTGATAACATAAAAACATGGATGTTTTTGCCAAAAAATTTTCCAAAAAAATGGCTGGAAATAGGCTTAAACGAGTCTTTTCTTTTTATTTAACTTTTTCTTTTCCATACGAAATAATGTAAACAATAAACTAAAACATCGTTGGTGTTTGTTATTATCTTCTTCTTCTTCTTTTTTGAGAATAGTTATCAAGCGATCAGAATCACATGCTAATGAAAATATTATTTAATTTTTATTTATTTATAAATTTATTATAGGAGAAAAATAATACAATAATAAAGTCAATTTCGATTTACTGCTTTTCAAGGTCGAACTAAAATATACAACAAATTAATAAACAACTTACAAATAAAAGAAGAAGAAGATAATAACAAACACCAACGATGTTTTATTTTTTTGTTTACATTATTTCGAATGGAAAAGAAAAAGTAAAATAAAAAGAAATGACTTTATATGAAAAACTTTAAATGAATATTCTGGGGAAGCACTTGAAAATATAGTGATACAAACTGATAATAGGAAAATTTAAGGCAAATCGAAAATAATTAATGAGGAAATCTGAAGGTAAATATGTGGAAAAATGATGGTACATTTAGTACACGGTAAACAGCCTAGCTCAGCCGTAGAAGTGGTGGGCTGGTGGGATAGGTATCAAATGATAGGTAATTAAATTATCTAACTGTTGATAACATAAAAACATGGATTTTTCACCATACTTTTGGTTTATTAAAAAACTATAAAGCTCAGCTGTTAGAAGTGGTGAGCGGGTGGGATAGGTATTAAATGATAGGTAATTAAATTACCTAACTTTTGGTAACATAAAAACATCCATTTTTCACCATGCATATGAAACCGTTATATGAAAATTCCGGGAAAACCCGTGAAAATATTCGGGTCCTCTAGTTGTAAAAATTGTTTCTAATGTTGTAATTAAGACATCTGGAAATTTTCAGGAAAATCCGGAAAACTTTAATTTTAATCGGAAAATTACGGGAAAACTGTAACAGTTAGGAAAAATGTTCAGTACCACTCCCACAATACTTTTACCATCTAAATCCATTTATGGCTATAAGACATCTGTAAGTCATCAACTTTGCGCTGGAGAAAATTTCCGGAATTTTTGAAAACGAAGTTTTTGATTTTCACGATGCAAAAAAATTAGGTAGCCAATTTTTGTTACGGCCATGTTATAGAGAATCTTAAGGCGCACAATAAAGCTTCTGGACTTTTTCTGTGAAAAATATATGGGTCGACTTATGACCGATTTAAGATTTGGGAATTTTCGTGTAAGCCTCACTTTGGGTGGTCATTGTGGGAAATCTGTTAAACGTACAATGTTGTGGTGAGGCTTAAAGTACGTGGCATATAGTCCACTATCAGTGATAAATAGGGCATTGGAAAATTCAATTGGAAAAGCTGGAAAATTCCAATTTGAAAACACACAAAAATCGATGTTTTTCGTTGTTCCTGGAAAACCCGTATTTCCCATTGGAAAATTCCGGAAAAGATTCAAAACGTAGATTGAACTTTTCTTTACATTTCTGCATCATTATATTTTTGGAATATTGAGTTTTGGCGATTTCCCAGGTACCTAAAGATTGGTCTGCAAACGATTTTCCAAACTTTAGGCAGCCATAGCCGGAAAACCCAGACAGATAGAAAGTTACCCCCATAATATAATTTGTAGCCCTGGATGAGGACTATCGCTGGTGAGAAGCTCATCGGAAAATATTGAGTTTTCCCGGAGTTATAGGGGTCCAAAAGTGACCAATTTGGTACTTTTGAAGCTCCGTAGCTCCGCCCCCCGAGGGAAATCGGAGAAAGGGGTCTACAGAAAGTGTTTTTTTTCCGAGCTCTACAATCCCTGAAAATATGAATGTCCTACGGGCAAAAAAATTTTTTCGGCATGAGGTTATAACCCACTATTTTTCAAGCCAAAAAGTGGTCAAAAAAATATGGGTGGAAATAGGCTCAAACGATCGGGGGTGATCGTGCGAACAAGAATCCGTTGAGATTTTTCGAAAATTCCGCCTCTAAGTGGGTCAAAAATGAAAAAGAAAAAAATTAAAAAAAAAAATTTGCCTCCTGGTAATTCTGCGCGACTGTTACTTGGTCTGAAAATTGCCTGTTATTTTAGTGGAAATTTTTATGGATTTTTTAAAAACACTATAACACATCCGTTTGAAGTGGTGGGTGTGTGGGATAGGTATCAAATGATAGGTAATTAAATTATCTAACTGTTGATAACATAAAAACATGGATGTTTTTGCCAAAAAATTTTCCAAAAAAATGGCTGGAAATAGGCTTAAACGAGTCTTTTCTTTTTATTTAACTTTTTCTTTTCCATACGAAATAATGTAAACAATAAACTAAAACATCGTTGGTGTTTGTTATTATCTTCTTCTTCTTCTTTTTTGAGAATAGTTATCAAGCGATCAGAATCACATGCTAATGAAAATATTATTTAATTTTTATTTATTTATAAATTTATTATAGGAGAAAAATAATACAATAATAAAGTCAATTTCGATTTACTGCTTTTCAAGGTCGAACTAAAATATACAACAAATTAATAAACAACTTACAAATAAAAGAAGAAGAAGATAATAACAAACACCAACGATGTTTTATTTTTTTGTTTACATTATTTCGAATGGAAAAGAAAAAGTAAAATAAAAAGAAATGACTTTATATGAAAAACTTTAAATGAATATTCTGGGGAAGCACTTGAAAATATAGTGATACAAACTGATAATAGGAAAATTTAAGGCAAATCGAAAATAATTAATGAGGAAATCTGAAGGTAAATATGTGGAAAAATGATGGTACATTTAGTACACGGTAAACAGCCTAGCTCAGCCGTAGAAGTGGTGGGCTGGTGGGATAGGTATCAAATGATAGGTAATTAAATTATCTAACTGTTGATAACATAAAAACATGGATTTTTCACCATAGTTTTGGTTTATTAAAAAACTATAAAGCTCAGCTGTTAGAAGTGGTGAGCGGGTGGGATAGGTATTAAATGATAGGTAATTAAATTACCTAACTTTTGGTAACATAAAAACATCCATTTTTCACCATGCATATGAAACCGTTATATGAAAATTCCGGGAAAACCCGTGAAAATATTCGGGTCCTCTAGTTGTAAAAATTGTTTCTAATGTTGTAATTAAGACATCTGGAAATTTTCAGGAAAATCCGGAAAACTTTAATTTTAATCGGAAAATTACGGGAAAACTGTAATAGTTAGGAAAAATGTTCAGTACCACTCCCACAATACTTTTACCATCTAAATCCATTTATGGCTATAAGACATCTGTAAGTCATCAACTTTGCGCTGGAGAAAATTTCCGGAATTTTTGAAAACGAAGTTTTTGATTTTCACGATGCAAAAAAATTAGGTAGCCAATTTTTGTTACGGCCATGTTATAGAGAATCTTAAGGCGCACAATAAAGCTTCTGGACTTTTTCTGTGAAAAATATATGGGTCGACTTATGACCGATTTAAGATTTGGGAATTTTCGTGTAAGCCTCACTTTGGGCGGTCATTGTGGGAAATCTGTTAAACGTACAATGTTGTGGTGAGGCTTAAAGTACGTGGCATATAGTCCACTATCAGTGATAAATAGGGCATTGGAAAATTCAATTGGAAAAGCTGGAAAATTCCAATTTGAAAACACACAAAAATCGATGTTTTTCGTTGTTCCTGGAAAACCCGTATTTCCCATTGGAAAATTCCGGAAAAGATTCAAAACGTAGATTGAACTTTTCTTTACATTTCTGCATCATTATATTTTTGGAATATTGAGTTTTGGCGATTTCCCAGGTACCTAAAGATTGGTCTGCAAACGATTTTCCAAACTTTAGGCAGCCATAGCCGGAAAACCCAGACAGATAGAAAGTTACCCCCATAATATAATTTGTAGCCCTGGATGAGGACTATCGCTGGTGAGAAGCTCATCGGAAAATATTGAGTTTTCCCGGAGTTATAGGGGTCCAAAAGTGACCAATTTAGTACTTTTGAAGCTCCGTAGCTCCGCCCCCCGAGGGAAATCGGAGAAAGGGGTCTACGGAAAGTGTTTTTTTTCCGAGCTCTACAATCCCTGAAAATATGAATGTCCTACGGGCAAAAAAATTTTTTCGGCATGAGGTTATAACCCACTATTTTTCAAGCCAAAAAGTGGTCAAAAAAATATGGGTGGAAATAGGCTCAAACGATCGGGGGTGATCGTGCGAACAAGAATCCGTTGAGATTTTTCGAAAATTCCGCCTCTAAGTGGGTCAAAAATGAAAAAGAAAAAAATTAAAAAAAAAAATTTGCCTCCTGGTAATTCTGCGCGACTGTTACTTGGTCTGAAAATTGCCTGTTATTTTAGTGGAAATTTTTATGGATTTTTTAAAAACACTATAACACATCCGTTTGAAGTGGTGGGTGTGTGGGATAGGTATCAAATGATAGGTAATTAAATTATCTAACTGTTGATAACATAAAAACATGGATGTTTTTGCCAAAAAATTTTCCAAAAAAATGGCTGGAAATAGGCTTAAACGAGTCTTTTCTTTTTATTTAACTTTTTCTTTTCCATACGAAATAATGTAAACAATAAACTAAAACATCGTTGGTGTTTGTTATTATCTTCTTCTTCTTCTTTTTTGAGAATAGTTATCAAGCGATCAGAATCACATGCTAATGAAAATATTATTTAATTTTTATTTATTTATAAATTTATTATAGGAGAAAAATAATACAATAATAAAGTCAATTTCGATTTACTGCTTTTCAAGGTCGAACTAAAATATACAACAAATTAATAAACAACTTACAAATAAAAGAAGAAGAAGATAATAACAAACACCAACGATGTTTTATTTTTTTGTTTACATTATTTCGAATGGAAAAGAAAAAGTAAAATAAAAAGAAATGACTTTATATGAAAAACTTTAAATGAATATTCTGGGGAAGCACTTGAAAATATAGTGATACAAACTGATAATAGGAAAATTTAAGGCAAATCGAAAATAATTAATGAGGAAATCTGAAGGTAAATATGTGGAAAAATGATGGTACATTTAGTACACGGTAAACAGCCTAGCTCAGCCGTTAGAAGTGGTGGGCTGGTGGGATAGGTATCAAATGATAGGTAATTAAATTATCTAACTGTTGATAACATAAAAACATGGATTTTTCACCATACTTTTGGTTTATTAAAAAACTATAAAGCTCAGCTGTTAGAAGTGGTGAGCGGGTGGGATAGGTATTAAATGATAGGTAATTAAATTACCTAACTTTTGGTAACATAAAAACATCCATTTTTCACCATGCATATGAAACCGTTATATGAAAATTCCGGGAAAACCCGTGAAAATATTCGGGTCCTCTAGTTGTAAAAATTGTTTCTAGTGTTGTAATTAAGACATCTGGAAATTTTCAGGAAAATCCGGAAAACTTTAATTTTAATCGGAAAATTACGGGAAAACTGTAATAGTTAGGAAAAATGTTCAGTACCACTCCCACAATACTTTTACCATCTAAATCCATTTATGGCTATAAGACATCTGTAAGTCATCAACTTTGCGCTGGAGAAAATTTCCGGAATTTTTGAAAACGAAGTTTTTGATTTTCACGATGCAAAAAAATTAGGTAGCCAATTTTTGTTACGGCCATGTTATAGAGAATCTTAAGGCGCACAATAAAGCTTCTGGACTTTTTCTGTGAAAAATATATGGGTCGACTTATGACCGATTTAAGATTTGGGAATTTTCGTGTAAGCCTCACTTTGGGCGGTCATTGTGGGAAATCTGTTAAACGTACAATGTTGTGGTGAGGCTTAAAGTACGTGGCATATAGTCCACTATCAGTGATAAATAGGGCATTGGAAAATTCAATTGGAAAAGCTGGAAAATTCCAATTTGAAAACACACAAAAATCGATGTTTTTCGTTGTTCCTGGAAAACCCGTATTTCCCATTGGAAAATTCCGGAAAAGATTCAAAACGTAGATTGAACTTTTCTTTATATTTCTGCATCATTATATTTTTGGAATATTGAGTTTTGGCGATTTCCCAGGTACCTAAAGATTGGTCTGCAAACGATTTTCCAAACTTTAGGCAGCCATAGCCGGAAAACCCAGACAGATAGAAAGTTACCCCCATAATATAATTTGTAGCCCTGGATGAGGACTATCGCTGGTGAGAAGCTCATCGGAAAATATTGAGTTTTCCCGGAGTTATAGGGGTCCAAAAGTGACCAATTTGGTACTTTTGAAGCTCCGTAGCTCCGCCCCCCGAGGGAAATCGGAGAAAGGGGTCTACAGAAAGTGTTTTTTTTCCGAGCTCTACAATCCCTGAAAATATGAATGTCCTACGGGCAAAAAAATTTTTTCGGCATGAGGTTATAACCCACTATTTTTCAAGCCAAAAAGTGGTCAAAAAAATATGGGTGGAAATAGGCTCAAACGATCGGGGGTGATCGTGCGAACAAGAATCCGTTGAGATATTTCGAAAATTCCGCCTCTAAGTGGGTCAAAAATGAAAAACAAAAAATGAAAATTCCGGAAAATTCCGTGAAAAATTACGGCTGAAAATAGGCTCAAACGATCGGGGGTCATCGTGCGAACAAGAATCCGTTGAGATATTTCGAAAATTCCGCCTCTAAGTGGGTCAAAAATGAAAAAGAAAAAAATTAAAAAAAAAAAATTTGCCTCCTGGTAATTCTGCGCGACTGTTACTTCGTCTGAAAAATGCCTGGTATTTTAGTGGAAATTTTTATGGATTTCTTAAAAACGCTATAACTCAGCCGTTTGAAGTGATAGGCGGGTGGGATATGTATCAAACGATAGGTAATTACATAACCTAACTTTTGGTAACATAAAAAATGGATCTTTTTTCCAAAAATTTTCCAAAAAAATTTCCAAAAAATTGCTGAAAATAGGCTCAAACGATCGGGGCTGGTTGTGCGAACAAGAATCCGTTGAGATATTTCAAAAATTCCGCCTCTAAGTGGGTCAAAAATGAAAAACAAAAAATGAAAATTCCGGAAAATTCCGTGAAAAATTACGGCTGAAAATAGGCTCAAACGATCGGGGGTCATCGTGCGAACAAGAATCCGTTGAGATATTTCGAAAATTCCGCCTCTAAGTGGGTCAAAAATGAAAAAGAAAAAAATTAAAAAAAAAAAATTTGCCTCCTGGTAATTCTGCGCGACTGTTACTTCGTCTGAAAAATGCCTGGTATTTTAGTGGAAATTTTTATGGATTTCTTAAAAACGCTATAACTCAGCCGTTTGAAGTGATAGGCGGGTGGGATATGTATCAAACGATAGGTAATTACATAACCTAACTTTTGGTAACATAAAAAATGGATCTTTTTTCCAAAAATTTTCCAAAAAAATTTCCAAAAAATTGCTGAAAATAGGCTCAAACGATCGGGGCTGGTCGTGCGAACAAGAATCCGTTGAGATTTTTCAAAAATTCCGCCTCTAAGTGGGTCAAAAATGAGAAACAAAAAATGAAAATTCCGAAAAATTCCGTGAAAAATTACGGCTGAAAATAGGCTCAAACGATCGGGGGTCATCGTGCGAACAAGAATCCGTTGAGATATTTCGAAAATTCCGCCTCTAAGTGGGTCAAAAATGAAAAAGAAAAAAATTAAAAAAAAAAAATTTGCCTCCTGGTAATTCTGCGCGACTGTTACTTCGTCTGAAAAATGCCTGGTATTTTAGTGGAAATTTTTATGGATTTCTTAAAAACGCTATAACTCAGCCGTTTGAAGTGGTAGGCGGGTGGGATATGTATCAAACCATAGGTAATTACATAACCTAACTTTTGGTAACATAAAAAATGGATCTTTTTTCCAAAAATTTTCCAAAAAAATTTCCATAAAATTGCTGAAAATAGGCTCAAACGATCGGGGCTGGTCGTGCGAACAAGAATCCGTTGAGATTTTTCAAAAATTCCGCCTCTAAGTGGGTCAAAAATGAAAAACAAAAAATGAAAATTCCGGAAAATTCCGTGAAAAATTACGGCTGAAAATAGGCTCAAACGATCGGGGGTCATCGTGCGAACAAGAATCCGTTGAGATATTTCGAAAATTCCGCCTCTAAGTGGGTCAAAAATGAAAAACAAAAAATGAAAATTCCGTGAAAAATTACGGCTGAAAATAGGCTCAAACGATCGGGGCTGGTCGTGCGAACAAGAATCCGTTGAGATTTTTCGAAAATTCCGCCTCTAAGTGGGTCAAAAGTGAAAAAGAAAAGAATTTAAAAAAAAATTTGCCTCCTGGTAATTCTGCTCGACTGTTACTTGGTCTGAAAAATGCTGGTTATTTTTGTGGTAATTTTTATGGATTTTTTAAAATCGCTATAACTCAGCCATCTGAAGTGATGGGAGGGTGGGATAGATATCAAATGATAGGTAATTAAATTATATATTTCGTGTCATTGTGAATTATTTGATTGTGAAGCACATCATAGCTTATGACTCATACCTATGTTGCCGGCATTTTCGGATTTTCTACCGAAAGCTCCCTAAGTAGTATATTTTTCCGGAGAAGAGATCTTTTTTTCTGTCATTTTCGGGTTTTCTATCCGGAGGGTCATAATTAACGGTATTCCATTTGTTTTTCTGGAGTAAATTAATAAAAAATATAGAATTAAATTTGAATACATTTAATTTCTTTATAAATTGTACAATTTTACAATGACAATATTTTAATAATATTAAATACAATAAATATTTGACATATATTTAAAATTGACTAATTTATTTATTTATTATTGGCTCTAATTGTTGCTGTATAAAATAATTATGATTATTATATTAATTAATGGTGATGAATTTGATGCGATGTTACAATACGATGTGAATTATTATACCACATTTAAATACACTGGACCATAATCATCTAAATTGATTGGTATAGGTATACCACCTCGTCACATGGCTCTATAAATGATAATGAATAAAAAAGTAGAATAATTAATAAAAATTATGACTAAAAATTATATTAAATTATATTTAAAATAATACTTACCAATTTGAAACTCACAATCAGTAGTTGTATCAGTTGACGATTTAAAAATAGCATTCTGTTGTCATTCAGTCACTATTACAATCTCTGGTTTGTACTGCACCGTTGATTATTTTGTATGATTGAATTGAAAATGTAACCAATCTTCCATATTGCATCCTTGTATCAAAATCAGTATCTGCCGAAATTGAATCCTCAAAATAATTTTAATCATTTATATATGATTCTGTTTGGAAAATTATGCTGTGTCCCACATTTTATCAATTTGTTGATGTTGTTGATGCTACGTTGACTGTTGATTGATAGCTACTGTCAGCTTCTGCGAATAAATAAATAAATTATTATTATTAATTGTTTAGATATTATATATAGAAATATGTATGGAAATAATTTGGTAATGAATCAATGATTCAGACAATTCTTAACTTATACTAAAATGTTACAAATTTAGTAATACATCGTAATTTATTTAATTAATTTAAGTTAAATAAAATAATATTAAAATTGAAATAAAAAGCCTTCAGCCAATTAGGTGTTATTTAAAAATAAAAATGAAAAAAAACAATATGCGTAGTAGAACGCACAAAAATAGCAAGCCCTACATACGTTCATATATTTTAAAATTGAAAATAGTAAAACACTCAATAAATAATAAATTGAAAAATATATTACATCAATTTCTGATAGCCTGTTACAATACAAGACAAGACCTACGTTCATAATAATTATAATAAAAAGAAAATCGCAATAAATAATAAATTCAAAAACAACATTAAATCAAATCAAATTCTGATTGATGTTACGTCCCTTTCAATACCATCACAAAAACTATTTTATTATGCGTAACACAATTGAATTGTGTTATGGCAACGAAAACGAAATTCACATTGTGAACATAAAATGGGCGCAGATAGAAACAGAAAATTACAACAAAAGTTAGAATATTGGAAACATTTTTAACCACTAGGTGACCAACATATTTTCACGGGTTTTCTCAGAATTTTCATTTAAAATTTTCATAGGAATGGTGAAAAATCTATGTTTATTTACAATTAAAAGTTAGATAATTTAATTATCTACCATTATTTGATACCTATCTCACCTGCGCACCACTTCAAACGGTTGAGCCATAGTGTTTTTTTTTTGAAAACTAATAAACTTATATGAAAATATCCAGGATTTTTTGGATTTTGTATCTGGAGAGGATAATATCGAGTCAGTAGTCTTTTCCAAATTTATTTTTTATATAATTCTAGTGTATTTATGAATTAAAAACCCAAAATTATTATACGATTTTCAACACACACGACATTTTTATAGACCGTCTGGAATCACACTAAAAATAATGCTGTATAGAATTAATGGAATAAATGAATTAAAGATTAAGGTGATATGTTTGTGTGTTTATACAACAATGTAATTAAAGAATGTTCCCTGTGAACTTACAACCTGCGCGCATCTGTCAGGTCACTTGCGGAAACCGTTACTGTAAAAGTTTTGTTTGTTGGATGCAATTCAATTATTACGCCAAATATAAGAAATGACTGTCATTCAATTACGGATCCGACTGGATATTGTAATTTAATTTCTTTAAATAAAATGTATACCGATTGTATTATAGTACTTATTTATATTTCGTTGCAGTTTTATATAATATAAACTATATAAAGGATAAGATAATGTGCTGTTGAAAACGATTCATTTTTCAATAAACAACAAAACGTTTTTATTTTCGCTTTTGCTTCATTATACAATAATTAAATTAATAATAATAATAATAATAATAATAATAATAATAATAATAGTAATAATAATAATGATAATAGTAATAATAATAATAATAATAATAATAATAATAATAATAGTAATAATAATAATAGTAATAATGATTATCTTTAGATTATTATTATTATTATTATTATGGTATTATTATTAATTTATATATTGATTATTTCCATATTAATGGTACATAAAGTATTTAAATTAGCCGTTTTTATATCAAATATCTTATAAAATATTAAGTGGGATTGGGGATAAGAAAAATAAAAACAAATTATAATTTGTTTTATTATTTTATTATTTTATGAACAAGTGAATAACTACTCAGACGGCTTACAGAAAATATAGAAATTTGAAAAAATATTAACACTGAAGATTTAATTAAATAGTTTTTGTGAATGGTGTTGTGTTTGTGTATGAGTGTGTTGAGTGTTGTGTGTTGTTATTCATTTTATAATATTTTATTATTAAATACTGGTAGCGTAGATAAATTTATACGATAAGTTTACGTTTTTAATTGGATCCTATTACGTTTAATTTTTTATTTTATTATTATTATTACAATAGCTTTTATTACATATAATTATGTTTTAAATGAAAAAATAAACATGTGATAGCTGCAAAAAAGGCAGTAAGTCGCAGTGTAGTTTGTTTTTATTTTCCCTATTATTATAAAATTTTGTTAAATATCTCTTCGAAAAAAATAATTCTATATAAAAAGGCAATTTTAAAAGAATCAAATTAACGCTCGCAGAAGGCAATACATACACACACACACCCAAGATGGAAAATAGAATTCTATTTATGATTGTAGTATTAACATTATTTTTTTTTTTCGTTGATTATACAATAGAAAATAAAACTCTTATCGAAATTAAAATCTTACTAACAGCTACTTTTATATAATATTAAATTTCTTATATTGTTTGTATGTTAATATAGGGTAGAAACATCAGTTCTCGGCTCCTAACTAGTTTCCAGTCCCCTTATCATGCATTTTAGTATAATATAACGAATGTGCTAATTTTTCTTATAATGGGCCTGAGATTATAGGAAGCGGCTGAGCAGTAGTGTCTCTATCCCCCCCCTCCCGTATTGTATAATACGAAAATACTGATAATACTATAACTTTTATAAAATATCCATATACATAATATGCCAAGGATTTTAAGGATATTGTGTTGTATGGAGCTATTTTGTATATATTGTTCTAAAACATCAAAATTATTGCTTTGTTGTATTTACAAAAAAAATGTTCCCTCTTGAGTCATTATATTGTTTTTATCTTAATACAATTATTTTACTGTGTGTAGTAAATATGCAGTATGATGTTTCTCTGGTTTACAGTTCATTTAGTCATAACTTGGTAATATATGTGTACGAACAATAAGGCGATTCATATGAAATGTTAATTATGGCGGGGTTTGAACAATTTTATGCGAACCTTGAATATTAAGTGTACCTATTATCTGATTAATGTATTATAATAATAGTCATGGTGAAATTGGTTTATCCAGTCCGATCGAGGTACCTACAAAAACAACAATCGTTGACCACGTAAGATATTATTTTTTTTGATGTTTGCAAATAAAAAGAAGTAATTTGATACTAAATCAGGGCTGTACGGCGGATAACCCAATAATTCAATGTTAAAATTTATTCTAGCCAATGTGTGATAGCTCACATTTCCATGATGAAAAATGTCACAGTCTCTTCTTGTTCTTTCCCAGAATTTTATCGAAGACAAAATCAACGACTTACACCCAAATGGCTGTGCACCATTGACCGTCCTATGTGGCTCTAACGCAACTGTAGTCACATGACCACTACTGCCAAAAGAAACAGGCTTAGTGTTGTCAAGGCCAGAAATATAAGTAGCAAACGTCGTGTATAATGATGAGCATTGAATGAAATGCAAGACAAACAAAATTTCATATTCTAATCACACGGTTAAAATGGGGATGAATTGCACATACGTATGAGAAAGCGAGTGGCAAATAGTACAAGAGAATTCTTAAATTGGAATCTACGAGATAGAAGGAAGGTGAAGGGTACATGGTGCAGAAATGTAATTGCTTAAAAAACCGAAGCCCATAGAATAAAACCTGGCAACATATGAAGACTTTGACACTTTCTAATTGATTCTCAATGTATATATGCGCTCCTTTACACACGTTATAACAAAAATCCATGCTATGCTAATGACAAAAAATAAAAAATAATAATTAAATTCGGTGTGTCTTTAACGCGAAAGAGTATTTATAAATATGCATATTCCTAAAATTGTGTACAGTACAAATACCAACATCAAATTATAAATGCAATTGTGATAGGAAAATATATGGGGCCAAATATAGAAAATAGAATAGAAAATTGTAAATATTATTTTCCGTCCCTCTTGATTTCCTTTTTTTTTAATTTTTTTAAATTATGTACTATTTTATGCATTTTTATTTAATAATAAAATGGTTAAGCACTGCAAAAATTAATCTGTATTAAATTTAAATAAATACAATAAAAAGTAAATCAAATACGTACAACCATTTGAAAAATTTTCATATATGGAAAATATATATAATTTTTTTTTTCATTTTGAAGTATCTACGCCTGATGACTGCGACAATAAAAGGATATACTTATTCAAAAATTCAATATTATGCATAAATGTATATTTTTGTTAAATACACACACACACACACACACACACGACCCCGGCACCACCGATAAAGTTTTTAAATAAAAATGTATACAAAAATAAATAATATATTCGAAATACTAAATTATTTTCATGACAAAATAAATAAAATTATAAAAACAGTTTTTGGAAAATTTTTGTGTTGTGCAGATGGTGGAACTGCTGCTGTTGCCGTTGGTATATATGGATGGTTTGAGGTACTGTACTGTTACATCGCATTGCTCTGCGATGATGAACACGACAATATAGATTTAAAATTTAAATTATGTATATATAAAATACAAATAAATTTACATATAAAAATGTTAACATATTTTTATTTATTTAGTTTTTTGTATTTTACACACGCATGAGACTGTTCAACTTTTTAATATTGCCATGTAGTTAACATTTATAAATAAACAAAGAGTTGAAAAACTGCAAACGTGAAAGTTTAAATAAAATATTTGGAAAAAGTTATCAGTTTTGTATTTTTTTTTTAAAGACCATATACAAAAAATTGTCTAATTAAATTTTATTTGATAATTAAATTGGATAAATCTTTTCTTGATGATGGCCATATATGGTCCACACACACACACACACACACACACACACACACAAGCACTGGTACTGTTTCGCTAAATCATTTGTTGTGTTAGAGTTTACAATAAGTGGACAATCCACCAATTTTGTTTTCGTGGTAATCACTAATCTAAAATCTTTTAAATTAATGTCTATGCAGACAATCAGTTGAGCACAATTAAAGGCAGAGCGTTAGCAGCAAGTTCTGTTACTGCGGTAGTGTGACATGAGGAAACAATTTTTCAGTATATTTTTTAAACAAAAAGTTACTCAATTTAATTATCATTTGTTCATTTCTGAAAAGTGAAAATCTTTGAAAATATGGTGTTAAACACTATTCAAAGATTAACAAAATCTCTATATAAACACACAAACACACAAAATATTTTTTTCAGAATAATTGATTAACTAAAACATAATTACATATCAATTGATGAATTGTTGAATACAAATGCAATAGTATTGTGTTGAATACAAATGCAATAATATTGTATTGGGTGTTGTTGGCAAACATTTGTCTGATAGCAATCAACCCATATATAATTCAATCAAAAAGATGATGGGATGATGTTCATACCAAATAGGTATCAAAGTGTAAATTAAATACTTAGAATCTGCGTTGGTATAAATAAATCCTTCAGCTGATCAAATTAATATTAATATTGTTTCACAAAGAGGTGTTATTATAATGTTAGATGTATCGAATATTTGTGTAGAACTTCACATACATATGTTAGATATTGGTACGTGCAAGCAATGATGCATTTTAACTGTTATTGTCAAATTGTGTAGTAACGACTCCCATGCTTCTTTTAATTATTGATCGTATTTTATCATTATCCTTAATTTTAATAATAACCAGATTGTCTCTGTGTAGTTGTATAGTAGTTGTCCTTAACATCACTATTATATAGTTTCATGATTCAGGTCATATTTTATAAATCACTGTATTTTACTGCCATTGATCATGTTTTTTATCCAAACGGTATATACCTGCGGGCAACAAGTTTTGTATTAGAACAATTAATTTTAATTTATTTTATTTATCATTTATATTTTAACTTATTTAACTACCACTTGTAAACTAGTACTTACAAAAAATATTGTAAAATAATCATCTGAAATTTCCAATGTCTCAAAACTGTAAGGCATCATCGTATAGCATAATTTTGACAATGAACAAATTTGTGATCCCACCTTCTATTTTGAAATACACCTCTAATTACTGTTTTATGTCGTATATTATATCGGTTCGTTGTTGGTCTTTTCCATTTGTGGCTGTGGTGTCTTGTTATCATCTGAAAGTAAAATTAAATAAAAAGGAACTTAATAACATAATAAATTTCTATACATTTACAAAATTTTATCGAAATCATTTAAAAAATGTGTGCAGGTGTTGATGAGTTGCGAATCTGGTTATACAACATTTTATATATAAGGGTTTAAGAAATTGGGGTATAATAAATCTAGGTATGACACAAGTAACATCAGTAATTTAAGCAAATCTAATGTAATGTTTGGTAATGTAATGCTCATATATAATATAATGTACAAAATGTATTCGAAATCGTTTTGAGAAATGTATAAAAGATTACCCATAAAAAAAATGATCTGAATGATTTCTTGTAAGAATTTCATAATAGTAAATTGTGCAAATAAACATATAATAAATGCACACACAATAAGTCATCAATGTTTAGTGAAAAATAACCGAATTACCAAGGTCCTGGTTATGATGGCAAACTGTCTTGGATGAATTTCGTACAATCGTCCCGTTTAACTGGTCATATAGTGGCCGTGTCATACAATCCAATTGTAAATCAGAATTTAAAAAATTCTATATATAAATATTGTTGCATATTTCAAATAATCTGACCAACTTTCCCACCAAATTAAAATAATACTAATACCAATAAATAAGTTTTATATATACCTACACCAAAACCATTCATGCCCACCTTCCCATTTGATACGAAATTTTAATTACACCCGATAAGTTCATAATAATTATACGAATGAAATAAATTATTCAAATAAACTTCAAATATATATCTCTAAAATGTACGAGTATTATAGATTTTTTCCTCAAGTAATATCTTAACCTACATTTCAAAAATATATTATACAAATAGATATATAGAGAGAGTAATTTAAGTGATTTCAAATTTCAATATATCCTATGTATTTGTAAGATTTACACTTTAACAGGATATACATATAAAATTATACAAAAGCTATCTATCGAAGATCAAGAATAGGTATCAAATACAAAAATTTAATATTGAAAAAAAAAAATAAATTTGCAGATATAATGTTGTGCAAAATTGCCAGCGACAATATCGCATATTGGTATACGTATTGTAACTTATTGATGTTATTGACAATCATATATGGTATAGTACTGTGAGTGAATACACACACCAAAGTGCAAGACAAAATTGAAAAAATGTATGCCAATGCTCAGAAATACGTTCAGGTATTAATATATTTTATATGATGAATCTATGAGTACTCTACTCTAATGGAAATTATGAATCAGTTTATCACTTCAACTATAACTCAACATTTCTATTTGACCATTCATTTTCGTTTAGTCTTTTGTTAGTATTTATACATGCAATTACTTTCGACGGAATTCATTACCAATTAGTGCTAAATATGCTTCTTCTATGAATTGGCTTTTATATATTATTATTATTATTAAATAACAATATAAATAACTATCTCTAATTTATTAATTACTTAATCGTTCCAATATGTTTCGTGTATCGAAATATATTATATTCAAATCTGACTAATATACAATAATATTCTTCAAAAACTTTAACTTTGACTTGCACCTCAGTGTGTTCGCCTATTGGTTAGTAAAAATGTTATACTTTATATTTTGGTGTCATTATCATAAAAGTTGGTAAATAATTTTAAAACTATTTGAGACTTTGTGTGACAATTGCTATTAAAATGTTATATCAATAGATATACAAGAGTATATATACAAATAGGTACATTTTCACATGTAATTCTTTCAATATATATATATATGTATTTATCTCTATTTTCGTTCAAATATACAAATAATCAAAGATGCGAAGTCCTTTATTTTTCTTATAAAAGAAGATTTTAACTTTAAATTTTATATACACACACATACACACACACATATCCACACATAAATAAAATGAATTTATAATATGCATTGTGAAAATATGTTTGAATAGCATCTTTTGTGTTATATGTCAATTGTGTCTATTCACCATTTTACAATATATTATATATATATATGAGAATATACAATAAATAAAGGATATAATAAAGGATATCTGCTGTTTGACAAAAAAAACTTTAAATGCGAGCATTTTCTTTTCTATTTGTATATGAATTTTATACTATAAATTTTTCTCCATTTATAAATTGAATTCATTTTTCACATATATTGTATAAAAGGTGCAGGGGTCTCCATTGCGCACAATTTAGGATTGTCTCTGTAGTATACGTTAGATTGGGATGTTTACTTGGTGGTCTATGGACCCATTGTGATTGTCTTTTAGTCATTTGAGCACCTAACATATTTCTAAAAGTAATCCGATGTTTTTTTAAAAGCAGCAAATTACATCAGATCGTCAAAGTACTTAATTGCTACAAATGAGAAGCAGTTGTTTTTGTACTATTATGACAGTGACACTACAGAGATCGTACGACGTAGTCTTAGTTTTGAAAAAATGTTTGAACAATTTAAACATGCGCCGAATTATTTGGATGTGCTCTTTTAAAAGTACTTAAATGTCGGTCGGTACTCTTGACTTTGATCCGCAATGAAAATCACTAAATTAATAACTAAATAAATCAGTAATAATAATTATGTGGCAAGTGAAACTATTTTGGAATTTTTATTATTTAAGAGGAGATAAAAGTATATTAAATCTTTTGATACAAAAATTATGGAATATTTGTATTGTTAGAAAGGTCGCTTTTGGATGTTAAATAGACCTATGCGGTCCTCTACACAATGCAAGTTTTGAATACTAAAAACAATGTACTTTCTACCTACACTTTTGAAATAGTATAACTTTCCAATTTTCTATCGGATTAGATTTTTGTAATTTTGGGTGTACTATAGGTTAAAAATGAGTTTATATTATGAAGTTTCTATGTGTTACTCTGGAGTGGTTATTATACACATATACTACTATTTACATACAATGCAATTGAAAGATTTCTAGTACGCCGGTGTTGATAAAATATATCAATTTAAATATAGCTAATGTTAGATTTAATGAGTTATTTTTTAAAAATGCTTGTATACTGAGAGTCCGAGTATCTTATTTAGTGTATATATTTTGTGTCATTGGTAGTAATTAAAAACAATATGTGCGAGAATAAATACATTTTATTTTTAATATCATGATGACCTTATGACATTTAATTTCACTGTTAATAGTAAATTATTATTAGTAAAATAAAAAATCATTTAACTTAATTTTGATATGGTACAGCGCGAGTAACTATCATAAAATAACAAATTGACGAGCTTTATTGTGACGTCTATTTTTATTCATTTATTTTTATTAATATTAAAGTTTTAATTGCTTTATAAAAAGTTTTTCTTTAAAAGTTATGAACGAGAGAATAAACTTCTTTTTTTTTTTTTTCCTTTCTTTTTGTGATAGAACAGAAAAAAAATGGAAACTTTATTACATGTACTGAAAATTAAATTGATTATTGATCTTTTTATTTTACAAAAACTTGTGGAAAAGCTTTCATCTTAAAATTAAAGTAATAAAATAAAGTGCTGCAGAGACAGATGTATGTGTATGTGTGTGTGTGATGTGTAAGTTATGTATTATTAGTGCATAGTGCAATGAAGTAGAAATATAAATTTTTATATCAATACACATTCGATGTGTAATTATTATATACAAAGTTTATTGAACACATATAATAAAGTTTTGTACTCGTATATATTTGAAATTTTTCCAATTTTTCCTGAAAATTTAATGACAAATATAACTATATATTGTGCACACAAACACTTACACAGACGAGGTGTGGATCTAAAATAATGAGATTAATTTTTGTAAAACATTTACTTTTAAATTTAAAACATATTTATTATATTTATATCCACATTATCCATGTACACTCCTCCTCTATCCCAACAACGCTCCATTTAATACATGTGGTACGTTCATTTCCATTGTTCAAAACATTACTTCTGATGTCTTCTTCTGGTGAACTCCTTCATGATGAGTGTTAGTTTTTCTATCACATCTATTTGGATCAATGACATTCAAAGCGGTTAGTATAAGAATTTTCACGAGCTTCGCTTTTGTTCGATTGAAAGAATTTTAACTATCATTTTCTCACACACTTTTTGCATGTTAAAATTGTTATGTAAAATTTGCCTTAAGCAAATCTAAGTCAATGTCTACTGTTTCAGTAATCGTTTGAATAGTAAGCGATTTTTACAATATTTGTTTTTGATGTGGAAGGGCGACCTGAAAGTGCATCATCATTTTGGAAACGCTTACACTCACCAAAAACCCGCTCACCGCGATAAAAATTCATTGCCATATATATTTATTTTAATAAAAGATAGGTTTCAATAGCGGTTTTTTCCCAGTTTAATATAAAATTCACGCGACAATTTGTTGTTCTATTAAAATACATAATCTGTCTGGCAAAACAAAGAAACAGATCTTTTTCAAGACCACATTAATATTATCTATTACAGATACCAAAGGGGCGGCAATCACAAGAAAAGGCTTTACCTTATCAACTGTCGGTCGTACGATGCTTGCACTGTTTTGGTGTTCTATAGTGTAGAAGCATCAATCTTGTTATTTTATAGCCATACCTCGCATAAGTTATTGTTATGTTTTTTTTTAAATATAAATATATGCGAATAATTCTGTATAAAAATGTTATGAAATTTTAAAAAAAAACTTTTGCCTTAAAATTTTACAACAATTTTTAATAAAATAAAAATATTTTTCAAAAAAATTTCCTAAATATTTTATTGTTTGATCTTTTATGTTTGATGTTTATTTATTTATACAATGAAAATGTACATGCTCTTTCTTTACCAAAGCAATTAACTATAAAATAATACCACATAAACGAAATATAAATAACATAGAGGAATATTTTCTAACAAACATACTCCATTATTTCTTGCATAGACAGCAATATGAAAGATACAATTAATACAGTGAGTTTTCTCAAAATATTTACAATCTATAACAGTAATTATTCTCAAAATCTTATTTATTTTCAATTTTCGATTTAGATGTTCAGTTTTGAATGTATTATACACATTATTATTTATGATATGATTATATTTTAGAAATTTATCTTGAAATTTTGAATTAATTTGGATTCTCTTTTAATATCAAATGACTGTTCTCGTCAATGTATACTTTGTTGATGGTCAAATATATTTACGAATACGCGAATATTATTATTGATTATAAAAACGAGAATAATTTTGTGGTACATTTTAAATTTGTTAATAGTAAAATATAATATATTGGAATATACCATATAATTTCTATACAATTTCTAAGAACAATGTAATCACTTTCTCTTAGGCCGATATTATACGATACAATATTATGAATGCATTTAAGGATGTTTTTTGCATTCATAATAATATATAAGTAATAGTTCATTAAATTTTCTGTTGTTTTTAGAACAAAGAATGTTAAGTTAAATGGACTGTATGATGTTGATTGTTTCGTATAGGTTTATTCCTCCATTTGATAGAAATGTTATTCATACCAACGTCCACTTAATTATAGGAATATTACAAATTATTATATAATTCCTCTGAATATACGAGTATATGAACAATTTTTATTATTAGCAATTAATTGTAAGTTCAAATGTTTCTCTTAATATAGGAAATGTATATAAAATGAAGTATTAAGCATCAAAAAGTAACCGCATCAAAATAGCTTTAAAATATAATATATATAGCATTACTTATAATTATAATAATTTTATTACCGTAAAAACGATATCGCAGCCGGCACAAGTATAAGCATAATTTATTCAAAGTAATGTAAATTTATCTCATTGTCAGTAAAAATAATGGGAAAAAAATTTCATAACTTTACCTCATAATAAAAGAAAAACATGACCGCAGTCAAACATCATAATTTCAATCTACAGAATTCATCATAGAATCAGTATTTGGTAAATATATTACAATAACATTAAACTTTTTCGATATGAATAAATTTACACCAAAATAAATATCACAATTGTTTCTCCCCAGCAGCAGCATATTGACTTATTTATATAGAATAACAATATAATACCAATAATTTCATTTAAGATTAAAATAATTTATAAATTTATATTTGAATAGGATAAAATAAAAAATGTATTATTAATATTTACAACAAAATATATATAAAAACTTAAAGATAAAATAATATTGTTTTTGTGCATGAAGATTTCAAAACGGAAAAAAAAAATTATATTTATAAATGAATTTGTTATTTGTGCGACCCCGAAATTTACACACCAATTTATCTTTTGGGTGCGTATGATGTATTTTACGCGAGTTGTTCGATAAGTTAGTGTTAATTAAGAAATCTTTTCTATTTGTGTGAACCAAAACTTATTAGCTGCATATGTTGAATATTCAAACAATATATTCAAGTTTTTGTTAATGCGTTTCAAAATAATATAGGATTTATTGACAACGAATATGGGCTTGCTTCAGTTTAAGAATTAGTTTTCTATAAACACAAAAATTTTTCATTCATAATATCAATTGATAACGTAAAAAATTTGATTAACATCGAATAAGAATTGAGAACCAATTTAACTTGGTTTCGTGAATTGCGTTTTTTCCCAGATTCTAGAATTGAAATTCAATGAATAATATATGGTTGTCAGATTTGTGACCTAAAACACTATCGTAAATAAGAGTGTATGGCAGCTCAAAAGAATTTTCATTGAAAAAAGATTAGAATTGATACTGACGTTCCAGTGATACGTTTGTACTATAAAATCGTTTGGTACTATATATTGTATATGCAATCGAATTATGTAGAGGATATTAATGATTTTGAAGGATCAGAAATTTCACTGGATATTTCATGAACACTTCATTACAAATGTCATTTATATGTGGTATCTCATATTTCAACGAAAATTTAATGAGAAATCTAATGAAGCTGTTGATGATTCAATTATTAGTACCTTATTTTTCATGATGTTTTCAGTACACTATAACGCATGTGTCACGTGGTACCTCATATGAAAGAGAATTTAATGAGAATTCGAATTATCCTAATGCTATATGAATCGGGACCTTTCTAGAATATCAGAAAAATTTTCACACGGGCCATGGTAACTTTATTAGATAATTTAGTTAAAATGTATCAAGGAAACTTAATGTATCACAGAAAACAATTTTTTTTGTCATATTTCATTTTATTGTTTGTAGTAAGCCAAGAAATTTTCAGGTTTTGTTCCTGATAGGCCAACTTTCGAAACATAATACAAATGTATCGTTTGCGTCGGACATCTGTGATTGACGTGGCTTTCTACCAAATCGCGTACGTCAGACATATATGTCTGACATGGCTCATGTAGAACTTCTTAGCGTCAGACACATATGACTGACATGGCTATTAACGTGTTAAGGTCACTTTACCGCAAGTATCACGTTATGCCTCATAATAAACATTTGCATTAACACATTTGATCAGAACATTTTTTAGGTTATTTTAAGGACACTATACTATTACGGATAACATTGCAAATAACTGGGCATAGGATATCGCATTGTTACTAGAATTATATATGGGTTATCGTTTTTGAAGCGTTTTTGATATTATAATATTGCATTCGGTATTAGTGATTTCCAGTCAGATAATTATCATTTACTTATCAAACAGTCCACGTATTATACATGAAAAACATTATTATTTTCTTTCGGAATTTTAAGAAACATATCCGTTATTATTATTTCTATTATTATTATTATTATTGTTATTATTAGATTAGTATTAGTTATTTTAATATATCTGATATTTATTTATGCTTGACAAATATATTCCCCAAAAAAAACGAAAAACAACACGTTGTTATATTATGTTTTTTTTTTTAAATATTTAATTTTGTCACCTTCCTCTTCCATCCTGTATAAATATTAGTACAAACAATAGAAACCAAACAACCAAAAAATAAAAAAAACCTTTTTTTTCCATTTTTTTTCCAATATTAAACCTAACCCATGTGATGTGTACATATGCTTCAAATTAAATTCTATATATATTTGTATATACTCGCACACATATCGTTAGTCGCTATCTATAGTACAAAACATATATATATATACGGGTTAGTGTATAACTAAACTATATATTATAAATATATTGACGGTACATGTACATATTATTATTATTATTATTATAATCCTGGACATGTGAATAGATTTTGTAAACATTCAATAAAATTTTGACACCTAAAATCTTTTGTATATGTAATGTTTTTTTTCCTATTACTTAAATATACAATATATTATTTTTTTTTTGTGATATCGTTTCTATTTTGTTATTCGTTTGCCCTCGCTTTTCTACAATACAAACTAAAAAGTAAACACAAAATTTTGGTTGAATGTCAATAATATTATATTATTTTATTATATTGTATATAATATATATGTTGTAGTTGTATATATACATTGTACAGATTGTACCTATGTACAATAATATTTAGAATATATTTTCATAAATATGGGATTAGAACCAGAAAAAAAAAAACATATCAAAATCTTTTCCTTCTTTTGTTTGAATAAATAAATAGTTAGAATATTATACGATGAGGACGAGAAATTTGTTGTAATATAATGCTTTTTAACAATATATATATACGTAGTTGCAAATACAATGCTAAACTATGTATTTTATAATATCCTCCTCTATAATGCAATATCTAATGGTATAAGGTAATAACACATTTAAATATATAAGGGATTTTCCTTGAACAATGGATAAATATTTTTATAGGCGGATATTATACACACACACACACACACATATCATATAGTTATTTTAAATATACCTTATAATAGAAATAAATTCTTATGATTCTCTTAACTAAACGCTAAAGCTAAACAATGAATTTGAAATTGAAATAAGAGCGATGGTATTTTATTTTTCAAAAATCCAGCTATTACGTTATTTTACGAATCCGATCTTTTATGTTTTGCAAAATAAAAAAAAAACAAAAATATACTATAAAAACATGACTGAATTATTATAGATGACCTTTTTTTCTTCTATTTTATTTTATTTTATTTTATAGCTGCTTATTCTTTGAATTTAAATTCAATGTAAATAAATATCGTATATATACGAATATTTTGTCGTTTCAATTTCACATATATATATTTAATTCACACAGTGACAAGGCATTGTGATGTATGTACAATTGTACAATTGTAGACATCGTGTCTAAAATATACTCGTACACTATATTTCGATTAAGATTTGGTGATATTATAATTACGGCAACCTAAAAGATCTATTGTAGGCCACCCTCAAAAACTTTAAATCCTAGTAATGGCATATATTTAGAGTTGTCACTATACAGTTTCACAAATTTTAATTAATGTTTAGGATAATAAATGAGTTTTTATGTTGATGATTGGCCATCAACGAAGCAATAAGTTCCAAAAAGGTTATCTCTTCTTTTGCAGATATAGGTAGCCCGCACAATTATTGAGTAGCGGTTCTAGGGTTTCTCCTGCATATTGACATTGTCACCATTTATCATTCGTCTACGTAGAACTATATGTTTTTTATAAATATATATTTATAGTCTACAGGACCTGTAAATATTCTTGTTAGAATCATAAGTCATTGTCAAAACTTAATTTGTGTTTCCGGTCTCTCCCTTGCAGTGCATTTTTCTACTCCACAGAGAATTTTCGGTGTATGAATCGTGTTATATATCTCTTTCTTGCTAGACATGTAAGGTTCCCCCAATTATACCAGCTTGTCCCGGCAACCAATATAATGTTATTCTACCAAGTTCGTTTAACCTATTCACACAGATTATACTGCAATTGATAATACTTAATATGTTGTTAAAAATTGACTTCAACTTATTGTCACTAGTTGCGAGAGTTTGTGGCAGGGATAAACTTTGTCGAATTTGTATTATTGTTGTATAATTATGAGGTTGGAAAATTATCCATATAAAATAAAAAATAAAAATATACACGGTTAATTGCTAATTATAGTGTAATATGGAAACAGTGTTATGCAAAACTTGAATGTTATACATATTTAAAGATCGCGTACCATGTGAGAGGTTACGCTTAAATGGATACGATTTAATACATGACATTATGTATTGATACAATATGATTGGTTAATGGCCGCCGCGGCCATTTTGTAAAACCATGTGTATGAAATTGAATAGTGTTCAATTTTACCATACGGTTTTAATGTGGAAAAATTAACATAGAGGGTGTCCCAAATTTCGACGACAATACGAAAACAATAGATTCTTTGGGTCATTTTGCGTTGAAAATATTATTTAACATTTTGGCCGATTCGACTTCGGTACGAAGTTAGAAGCAAATAAACAAATTTTTAATCAGACCATGTTTTGCACTCTACTGGGATCAATATCTCAATAACTAATTAACCGATTTTAAATTTTTAATACACTATTAGCATTAGCATACCGAGATCTTTAATTTGACGGTAAGATAAGTCAATTCGGGCATGTGGTTATCCAGACACTTATAGGAATGTTGACAAATAGTTAAACGTCAATTTTCTTTTTTAAAGTTTGTTCAAGCATAAGTCGAAAAATCATAATGAAAAATTTTTTTCGCTATAAGTTTAAAAACTTCCCACATTCATAAGCTTTCGATTAAGCTATAACATTGCGATGGGGCTCAATTGGTTCCAGCGATATTCAAAAATAACTACAACGATGTAGTCATAAAATTGATTTTCGCTATGGATTTAATTCACACAAACACAAGGCATTGTGATGTATGTACAATTGTACAATTGTAGACATCATGTCCAAAATATACTCATACACTATATTTCGATTAAAATTTGGTGATATTATAATTACGGCGACCTAAAAGATCTCAAAAACTTTAAATCCTTGTAATGATATGTGGTGCATATCTTTAGAGTTGTCACTATACAGTTTCACATATTTTAATTAATTTTAGGATAATAAATGAGTTTTTATGTTGATGCTTGGCCATCAACGAAGCAATAAGTTCCAAAAAGGTTATCTCTTCTTTTGCAGATATAGGTAGCCCGCACAATTATTGAGTAACGGTTCTAGTGTTTCTTCTGCATATTGACATTTATCTCTCAATTTATCATTCGTCTACGTAGAACTATATGTTTTTTATATATATATTTATAGTCTACATTGACCTGTAAATATTTTTGTTAGAATCATAAGTCATTGTGTTAACTTAATTTGTGTTTCCGGTTTCTCCCTTGCAGTGCATTTTTCTACTCCACAGAGAATTTTCGGTGTATGAATCGTGCTATAAATCCCTTTCTTGGCTAGACATGTAAGTTTCTCCCATATTCGTCAATTATACTAGCTTGTCCAGGCATCCAGTATAATGTTAAAATTGTTGTTGTTCTATCAAGTTCGTTTAACCTATTCACACAGACCATTGAATGGAATTGATAGTACTTACTGATGTTAAAAATTGTCACAATTTTTCATTTTAACTTCTTGTTACTAATAGCAAGAGTTTGTGGCAAGGATAAACTCGGTCGAATTTGTATTATTGTTATATAATTATGAGGTTGGAATATTATCCATATAACTTTAATTTTTATCAAGAAACCTATATAATATCAGAATGGCGTGTAAATGTATGTTTTTCACATAAAAATTTGTTGATTGAAGTTACAATTTTATGATAAAGTTTAAGTAAAACTACATGCGATTTAAAATCTTCGATTATACTAAGAGATTCGGTATACCATCGTAGTATAAGAACAAAGTCTTTGATGAAGATCATGTCATAGCTGTAAATTCGTCACCATGATTATTACTACATACTTCAATATGATAATAGTGCTTCAGTTCGCAGTTTATACGGCAAATATATAATTCAAACTTGATGCAAGGGCGAAAAATGATGAGCTCAGCTCAGTGGAATTTTAACCTTATGGATTTTTTATTTGGTCGAACATGATATCAACGATAATAAACAATCACAACAAGATCATCCTGTGCGGATTGTGACATGAAATATCGATGATTGGTGTCATGCGATTCACCTGTGACGGCTTTGAAAACACTTTGAAAAGAGTTAAAACTGAGGAATTATTCCGAACCATTTATTATATAATGAGATGTTATTACGGGTTAAAAAAAACAATTCCGATCGAAAACATTACAACGAGATCTTAAGTGCAAGCTATATACAACATTAATACGTCCAATATTAACGTATGGGTCGGAGGCTTGGTGCATGACACACACAATCAGGAACAAATACTTTGGATTTTCGAACGAAAGGTACTCCGTGGACTATTTGGTCCCGTCAAAGAACAGAGTGGTTGAAGGCGAAAATACAATTTTGAATTAGACAAGTTGTACGGTCAACCAACTATTGTCAAAACAATCGAAATCAATAGATTGAGATGGTTTGGACACGTAGTACGCATGGAGAAGAAGCGCGTCCCGAAAAAAACTGTTAAATGGTAAACCAGAAGGTAGAAGGAGAGCCGGAAGAGCTAAGGCGAGATGGCTAGATGCAGTAAACTGTGATATAAAGATCCTTAAAATTCGGAATTGGAAGACATTGACTGCGGATAGATCAGATTGGAAAAGCGTGTTGGAGAAGGCTAAAACCGCACCTGGGTTATAACGCCATGGAGTTAGGAGTAATAAAGTAATTTATTATATAATTATTCTATATAAATTAACATGTATATAGTTATTATTTCAATCTTATAAATATAAAATATCATTTCACATATACCCTATTTTATTTTTATTAAATTTAAATGTCGTGTATATATGAGATGAGGATATATAGGACACGGTGTTGATTTGTATATGGAATATATATCAAAACTCATGAAATATATAATAAATAAACAACAAGTAATGCAAACATACGTACGTATTTTAATATATTACGAATTTATGATACAATTCAACTTCTATAAATACTTCTATATTTATATGATACAACTCCTATCGGAAATACAAAATATATACAATCAATTTATTCTATCGGAAAAAAAAAGGAAAAAAAAGGTGCAAAATAATAATGTCATTATTTGTGTCAATCGATGACAATATTATTATATATACATAAAATTTATTTAGTGAAATAATTCCCTATCCGTAATTCTATATATAATTTTGTGTATTGTATTTTTTTTTTCTTATAGCAATAATAAATGTTCGGGGAAAAAAAAAAATAGATGAGGATATTTTTTCCCAATATTAAATTCTAAGGGTTATGCTCTGCACAATATATTAAAATAAATTATAGTTTAATACAGTTTATTAATTTAATTGGTAATCTATAAATAAATACCACACAAATTACACAATTTTGCAAGACATAATTATAGCCATAATCGAAAAGTATAGTATACGCAAACCATACAATACAGTGAATATACAAGGACACTGGAGGCTATAATGAATTTCTTGAGGATTGTTTTCACTTCATATACGCACTAATTTTGCTTGTTCACCATATATTCCAATTAAACACATATGAAATTCATCACAATCATTGCCAAAAATTGGTTCTCAATTGTGAACTGATCGAATTCGGTTTATTAGAATTATAATCGTAGTATGGACATAATGTATTATAGATAATTATTTTCAAAACATAAATGGCAAATTATCATTTGTTAAATAAAACTAAAAAAATGGATATCAAAGTTAATTTATAATATATGGGTGTTTTAATTTAATTCAAAGTTCAATCAGTCTATAAAAACCGGCATTATAAGATAATAATTAATTGAATGTGAAAGAAATATAGTAAACGGATCGATATAAAATATGACAAAAATATTCCATAATGGGTTATTAACTTTTGTGTATCCAACTATAAGAAATCAACTTATAATATATTTAAAATGCAAAACAAACGTTAATACGTTTTAAAGTCCGTCTTTTTTAGCTGTTTAATTGTTTGTTATGTTAATAAACCTTGTAATTTTTTCATTTGGTTCATTAAATTATGATTTTGATTTTGTAATAATTTTATACATTTCATTTTCGTGTTTGATTTTCGTCGGTACATTGTTTGATCCGTTCTTCTAAACCATCCACATATTCTTTTTTACGTTTACGTGAATCTTGTGCCGAAATTTTATTACGTATTTTATGTCGTATACGTTTTAATTCACGTTCGTCGTGTTTTGTTAATGGATAATGACCCACCCGGCAATGTTATACCTTCTTTTGCCAATAAACGTTTTTCTTCATTTGTTAATATTAATTTAGGATATATTGCCTGATTATCATTATTATTAATATTATTATTATTATTATCATCATTATCATTTGGTGGCGTAACATCATCGGCCAATGATAATGTTGATGAACCTGATGACAACGAATCATTATTATTTATATTATTATCATCAATATTAGTTTCGGATGTATAGTTATTACGAGGAATTACTTAAATTTATAATTTTATATGATAATATTATAATGCAATTATTATAATAAATGTGATGAATGTGCCTATATTGGACAAACTACAAATTTTGAACACAACAGTATCATTGAAAATCTTTTGATTAGGTGGTAATCGTGCGGGATTGACATTTAAACGAAATTATCTTGAACAAATTCGTTTGTGTTCGACAATTTATATAATAGATAAAATAAAATTAAGAAACCGTAAATATTTCCGTTTTGAAATAACCAATTTCAATAAGTTAAATTAATTGGACAAGCACCAAAATTATAGGTACAATATCATGTGAGTCGAATACTACATACAAGAGTATACTAAAATCTCGTTATTTCCATATATATACGACCATATAAAAAAATTATACTTAAATTATAATAAAAATACCAATAATAATAATAATAAAAGTCAATAAATCTCATTAATTTATTTAATTTTTAATTAATTAAATGATTATAATTTATAAAGACGCGATTAAATTAAAAATACACATAACAACAATAATAAAAAAATAATAATAAATATTTCCACTTCATAAAAAAGAATAAAAAAAAAAAACCAATTATACAACCGCAGAAGAAGAACACAATTTAATTTTTAATTTTAATTTTATTTTATATAATGATTAAATAACAAACACTTTATACACAACAACATCACATATATTAAAATCCATAAGGTTAAATAATATTAGTTATACAATATATTATTGAATGTACGAGTAGTATATTTAGATACAATAAATAGAGGTATATAAAAACCAAATTATATATCACCTTGAAATTTTTTTGGTTATTCAAACCACACTTCAATCTATGGTATATACAAGGAAAACAACATCAACTCAAATATACGAGTAATAATATCCAAAACATATATCTATAGGTATAAAATAATGAAGACCCCAATATATCAAAAATCAAAGTATAATCAAGTAATTATTTAACCAAACGAAAAAAGAAATAAATAAAATTATAATATTACCCAAAATATATATATTGGTAGGTTAGGTATACCTCAATAAAAATTTAAGTTACATTATAAACGAGACTATATCCATCTTCTCTGCAAGCATTGGTTTTTTTTTGTGTGTGTTAAATTCAATACTATAGTTTTATATCCACATTCCTCGTACGTTTTATGTATTGTATAGTATAGTAATAATACCATTGATTTTAGCAATTAAATATAAACCATATAATTTATCTAATTCTCAAAATATATGTTTTAAATTTTAAAGCGATTAAAAGATGTAAAACAAAAAAAAAATAAGTTCTACACTCTCTGTCCCATCATAAACCGAAATCATAGAACACGTAGCATCATATCTCTTAGTTTTTTTTGTGTTTATGTTCTATGAATATTAAATTTTGTTTTAAGAATGGCAAAACAGCTACAGAAACACTTCAAATGCTTAAAATCGCTTATGGTGAGATAATTGTTTATCCTACAAAACACAAGTTTTTGAGTGGTTTAGAATATTCAAAGATGGTCCATCATATGTACAGGTGGATTACTGAAGAAAACGTTTTGAAAAAGTACGTGTTATTGTAAAAGTTTGCAAGAAATATTCAATTCAAAATTCATGGATTATGTCAAACAATAATTCATCGCATTTTAACTGAAAAAATTGATTTACGAAAGCTGAATTTCAATTGTTTGTATCGTTTAACAGATGATCAAAAATTTCACCGAATTGAGCAAACACATTGAATTCACTCGACGTGATAAAAACTTCTAAAAATTGATTGTAATTGGTGATGAGACATGGTGCTTTCAATATGAGCCAGACGAAGGAAATCCAAAAAAATGTCATTTAATGAAGTCAAAAATCAAAACAATGCTGATTTCTTTTTACAATTCCAAAGGAATTTTTTTTCATAAAGAGTTTTTTCCCAACTGGTTCCTCAACCGCGCTTAATGCTAAATATAACCTTGGCATATTGAAGCGTTTACTAAGTCGTATTTGTTATTAATATCGAGAACCTAATAGTTGGAGGTTACTGCATGATAATGCACCAGCACATCATTCAACAATAATCATTGATTTGTTAACTGAAAATATCATATTTTTGCTTCAAAATTCACCGTATAATCTCCGCGTGACTATTTTCTATTCTCAAAACTTCATTTGGCTATATGAAAGGAATTCGTCATACATATCAGTTGAAGACATTCAAATGGCGACGACCATCGTTCTCAACAGCATTCCAGTCACGCAAACATAAAAAAGTCATTTGATACAGTTGTTGAACATTCATTCAGTTGATGGAGATTATTTTGAATAAATAAAATAGTTTTTTTGAAAATTTAATATTTATTTTTGTGTTTTTTTTTAATACATTCCGGATTATTATGGGACATAGAGTGTATATTCGTATGTTGTTTAACTTTTATATTTTGGAGGATACTCTTCTCTTACTATATATATATATGGAATATAGTCAAGTATAGGTAATATATATATAAAATTTAAATTCATCATTAATTGTAATATATTGCCAAAAGGCACACACACAGAAATTTATGGACGATGTGCATAATTTTTTATACGTATATAATCTCGTAAATATATAAATAATGAATAAACTTTAATTTTTATTATGACCAATCAAAAAGTAAAAACTGAAAAATATAATTCATCTTCAAATATGTACAAAATTTACAAAACACATGTTCAAATGGAAAACCTTTCATTTTTAAAAAATATCCTTTATACATGTTTTTTTTATTTTTTATAATTAATTTAAATTCTCTATTTTAATATTAATAAAAAAAAAAAAATATTCCATCTGGATTCACTTAACTTTTTTTCATTTGTATACAGATATTATACGACACGCCGCCGTCTCGTCAAAGAAATGGTGATTTATATTCTATCAATTATTAGCGTAAATGCAAATAAGTAAAGGGAAACATCTAAATAGAATATTTGTAATGTATTTTATATAAATATAGGTATTTAATTAAAAAACAGGTAAAAGAGAAAAATTCAATTATATACGAATAATAAAGTGCTCTGTGTGATACTTGAATAAAAATAAATAACTAATCAATGCAATTATATAATATTGCATTTTGATTTTCCTATATAGTTATATACACTTTTCAATATACACTTTGAAATGAATCTTTTTTCCATACATAAATGGAATAAAATTTAAATTAATACATTTATTTTTACATAATATAGAAACAGATATACCAACAATAACACGGTTAATTGCTAATTAGTGTAATATGGAAACAGTGTTATGCAAAAATTTGAATGTTATACATATTTAAAGATCGCGTACCATGTGAGAGGTTACGCTTAAATGGATGCGATTTAATACATGACATTATGTATTGATACACTATGATTGGTTAATGGCCGCCGCGGCCATTTTGTAAAACCATGTGTATGAAATTGAATAATGTTCAATTTTACCATACGGTTTTAATTTGGAAAAATTAACATAGAGGGTGTCCCAAATTTCGACGACAATACGAAAACACTAGATTCTTTGGGTAATTTTGCGTCGAAAATATCATATAATATTTTGGCCGATTCGACTTCGGTACGAAGTTACAAGCAAATAAACAAATTTTTAATCAGACCATGTTTTGCACTCTACTGGGATCAATATCTCAATAACTAATTAATCGATTTTAAATTTTTGATACACTATAGGTATTAGCATACCGAGATCTTTAATTTGACGTTAAGATAAGGCAATTCGGGCCAATGGTTCTCCAGATACTTATAGGAATGTTGACAAATAGTTTAACGTCATTTTTCGTTTTGAAAGTTTGCTCAAGCATAAGTCGAAAAATCATAATGAAAAATTTTTTTCGCTATAAGTTTAAAAACTTTCCACATTCATAAGCTTTCGATTAAGCTATAACATTGCGATGGGGCTCAACTGGTTCCAGAGATATTCAAAAATAACTACAACGATGTAGGCATAAAATTGATTTTCGCTATGGATAAATTTTATCTGTTCTTTGGTTTACACTGAACCAACAATGAGGACGTGACAGATAACTGGTTCCACACACTCCAACACATTCACACAGACATTAACCCTCTAACGCGCTGGCACGCATACCATCACAGTTTTACCCAAACAGAGTCTAAGGTAGTTGCTGAAAATGTGCTCCTTCAGCTCGAATTCATAGACAACGCTTTTCAATAGACCGAATTACTCTAAGTGTTTGCTGTGGCTTGCGGCGAAGTTCTTGGATACAGTCTTCAATTAGTTGACTTAACTCTTCACGTGAATTAATCTCAGTTGCATAGACTTTTTCTTTAAGGCAATCGCATAAATAGAAATCCAATGAATTTTAGTCTCGAGAACGTGGCGGCCACCTTATAGTGACAATTATAAGCAAACATACGCATCTGGACGGTAACATGCGAGTATAATTAAATGATATCATGTGTTATATCACATCCATATATATAAATATACCACGTACTCTCATACAGAAACCGTATATCCCTGTAATTTTTACATATTGTTAGAAAAACATAATTTTAATCGCAACTAAAATACTTTGTTTACAAAGTATGCATGAGTGGGTGAACTTAATTTCTTATACATGTTGTGTATATTAACAAAAATAATAATATTATTAATATATTGTATTATTCAAATAAAGTTTCATATTTTTGTTATTATATCCTTTCATATTTCATACTTATATAGATTAATGATGATATATTATAAGAAAAGTTTATATAGAGTTTTACATATAGGAAAAATAGTTGGAAAAGATTAATAAATTGGTATAATATGTTTAACATCAAACAATAAAAATAATAATTATTAAACATATTCGTAATTAATTTATTTGTGCTTTTGCTTTCCCAAAGATAATATATTTGCATTTATTTGGCAGCGTAAAATTGTATATGCATACGTGGGCAGTTTATAAAGTTTCATCTGCCTCCAATATCAGTTAATGTTTGTAGTTTTTAATTACAGGGCATATAATCACTCATAAAAAATATAACGCAATTAAAGTCTTTAATTGGATTAAAACGATCTTAATTGATACGATAATTATTTTATAAAACAAAATTTCTTAGGTCACGATTTTCTTGAATTACTTTTGAATAATTTTGCAAATAAACCTCCGGGGCAATCAATTCTGCCATTCAATAGATTCGTTACATAAACGATAATTTCTGTAAATATCTATTCCTTTGCAGAATTTGCATGTGTTTAACAAACGAGGCATATTTTCATGAGAATATTACCGAAAAGGATCAATTCAAGGAAGACCTTTTAATACATATTTAAAGAAAATTTATCGCCGAATCGATATTGTTTGCTGCTATCCAAGATATAACATTTCAGCCCACAATTTGTCGAAAGTCATGCTAAAATTAGTAAAAATATAAAATCCACTTCACACCAATCAGCACCGATATCGATGTAAAACTTGACAAATTGCAATAAACTAGAAGTTGTTGATCTTCCCTTTATATGGTCGCAAATTGTTCAGAATAAATAAGTGACTTAATATTTAAAATTATAGTTTTTTCAAATAATTTAAGAATTTTCGAAAGGTTAGACAATAGTTTAAGATAGATAGAATGTTTGGTAAATGCCATAAGTTTCATTTGGAGTAAACATGACATGCACGTTAATTATGTATATTTTTTACATATATCATTTATTGTTTCTGCTGAGCTGAGTAATTTTGCTCGTATAATTGTTTTTATAGCAAAAGAGGTGTGTCAACATCGTTTGGATATCATTGGAACAAGTGTATGATGAGCTAACAGTAGAATTTTTAATTGAATTATACAGGAAATTATTCAAACTGCACTCGTTATTGATATGAACAAAAACAAAATAAAATATATAGTTACAACAACAAATGAAAACGATAAAGATAAATTCTTAACAAAACAGTTTTAAAGGAACAACAGATTTCCTCAAAACACACACACACACACAAATGAGAACATAATATTATAATTATACTGTAATAATAATAAAACTTACCTCTATTTATTACAAAAGTTTATTAAATTTATGGACAATTAATTTCTTGCATGACAGAATTTCCAACCCTAAAGTTTTTCCCTTTTGATGTGCCATCTGTGTGTGTGTGTGTGTTTTGTGTGTACATTCATACACTTTTGTTTATATGTTTTTATCTTTATAATATTTTATCACCCACAAAATTTCCCATTTCGTTTTTGCCTTTTGCGTTGAAAACAGATGTTTGTAATGTCAAACAATGAGAGAGATCATAAAAACTTAATGACAATTTCAAAAAAGAAGGACACAATGCGAAATGAGATGAAAAAAAACGAAAAAAAATAAAAATAGAATAATAAAAAAAAAATAGAATAGAAAAAAGATTTTAACTATTTACTGGTTTTTTTTTTTTTTTGTGTTTTATTCTTTTTATTTTTTTTTTATCTCCATTTAACAAAGTTAAAAAAACTGAACGGATGACTTGTTTTACAATAATTTTGTTTTTTATTTCCTTATATTTGCCGCTTGGTTTTCATCGCTTTTTATTTTTTATGCCACTGTTGTGTCCATATAACAACATGATTTTGATTAAAAAGTTTGTTTTTACGATTACAAAAATTTTGTTGGTAGCGGTGGGTGTGAAAAATTCTCAGCCGAACAATGATTGATTGAACTGTTTTTTGTTTTTGTCGTAAGAAATATTTATTATTATTTTTCAATAAAATATAGCCCGAAACTTCAATACATTTATTTTTACAATATTTTTCCAATAATTCAATACCGCATTGTTAAAGTGTGATTCCGAAGGCGGTTAGATAATAGCCAAAGTAAGCCAAATCTAGTGAATACGCTAGAACATTGAGCAATTCGTTATTTAATTTGTTGAATTTTTGCGTCGCCATAACGATTCTGTGACGTAGATGAAACATGTATGCACTAGTTTGTTTGACTTTTTATCTAATATAATCTATCAAGATATGTAGTCCCAGATTTAAAAAGAGCACCACAATTTTTCACAGTGGAAAATAAAGTTATTGAATCCTTTGACACTTTTAAAACAATTTTTTTTTAAGGAATTCTGTTAGTTTTAAACAATTCAAAATAAAGAATTTAAACTATACACTCAATATTTTCCATTTTAATAAAATCAATGATACGCATCAATATTAAATCGGTTCCTATACTATTTGAATGAATTGACAGATCAAAATAATTACTTTAAATAAAGGATGGAACATTCCAATACGCACAATTATAGGTTCACAGTTTGTAACGAAATCTATGTATCAGGCCGAAAACTATTCAGACAACCTAAGTATCATCAATATTTTTTTATATGCAACACGAATTTATTTATGCGAAGCTTTTATGTTTTTCCATACCGTTTGTGTGTGTGAAAAAGTTTAAATTACATATATTTTTTCTTGTGTTAAAGTTGACTTTTGGGAATTACCAAGGCTTTAAACAAAATCTATAAATAATATAATTTTTTTGTTTGATATTATTTGACTTTATTAAGGTTCATTTCCACTGTAGCGGAAACATTTAACATGTACGAACCTAAGTATGATGACATCATCCATTAAGTTGCCGCTATACACAACTTGTGTAAATATTGTCGTAAGACAATTAAAGCGATTTAAATCGATAAATACATTCTCTTTAACCATTTCCCAACCTCCGGCCACCTATAAAATTTTCAACAGTTGTTATCAAATCAATTTTTCAATATAAGCTATCAATAAATTTTAATAAAATCTCTATAACATTCTGTCTTTATAAATTTAATAAAATAATAATAATATGTATTTGGTGGTACATTGCAAAAGAAAAGGAAAAGCTAATAATTAATAATTAAATACATTACATGTTGTGTGTTTACATTGAAATTCGGCTTTTTATTTAATATATTTTAATGACATTGTTTGCTATAACCTTTGACCGTAACTTTCGTGCAATATACGAATTCGTTCGAAGGAAGGAATTTGTTTCGTTTGAAGCGCTTTACCCATTGAGAATTTATGTTTTTATATCTTTCTATATGAAGTGTAGCACTGGTCAGATTGGGTTTAGCTACAAAACATCGACAACAGTAAATTTAAGTCTGATGAGGCAATGTCTGGTGAAAACAGTGAGTGTACACAAACCAAATGCTATATCCTTAACATATTTTGCAACATAATATCTATAGCATTGTTATGTTGTAAAGTAATCTTATCATAACTTTAATACTTATTCAGAACGTTTTCATAATATAATCTGTTTGCTTCAAGTTTAATTAATTCATTTGTAACGATCACAAAATATTAAAATAAAAACTTTCCGCAAGTTCAGTTTTATTAATACCAAATTTTTCTATATATAATCAAAAGACTTAAAAAAAATACTTGATGATGAACACTTAAATAACAATTTTTATATACTATGCAACTGAATAGATTATATGATGGTAACTATTTTGACAGACAATATATGATTTCAGAGATAGGAAAAGTACCGACAGATCTGTACGGGTAGATGGCAAGAAGAATTACAAACGATGACTTATGGTTCCTCATTAAAATTCGAGATTCGAAGACATTATCTGCGAATAGGTTCAGTTTTGAGAAGTATGTTAGCGAAGAATAATATCACACCGGAAATATAGTGCCACACAATAAGTAACTAAGTGTACAGGAAAAGACGCTTGTTTCATTTGTACAAAAAAAACCAGAACGACTTTCAATGTAATCACCAAATACAAATGTATGAATTATTTACATCATCTCGTTGTTCGTAATTCGATTACATATTTATTGTAATATACACATATATTACATAAAAAGGTATATATAAATAAATAAATAAATAATGAATTGTATACACTCTGTCCGAAAAATTACCGAAAAATTACATTCAATAATACCATATATGAATTTGCTGTTGATTGATTTATGTACTGTGAAAATATTTGCATTCCATTTCTGGATGAAAAGAAATCGATTTGCAGTAATTGAAGAAAGATAACATCATTCCAATCAGAGGCATGATACACTTGTTCAAAGTTTTGTAAAACACCATGCATTACACAATTGAAATAAAAATAAATCAAATAATTATATTTGTATAAACGTATTTTTTTTTGCTTATTTCTTAATCTATTGCTTTGGTATTTTTCTACCAGAGAGTGTAAAGAGACATATTTTACATATTATGTATTTTCTATATATAAATAAAATTAATTCATTAAATATTCTTGTTAATGTTTATACGAAAAAAAAAAGAAGATAAAAAAGGGTTAACAATTTAAAATTTATATAATTTAATATATGTATTTATAATCGCGTCTACACATACATCGTGTATTATAAATGGTACAGAGAAATACGTCTATATGATAATATACCAGATATAGGAGTATGAAATGAGCCTTTTTTAAAGGAAGAAAAACACATTATTTAGAATAGAAAAATCAAAAATATTTTATTCAAAGTAACTTCCATCGCATTCTACACATTTTAACCACCTTTCAGGCAATTTTTGTATACCACTTCGAAAAAATGGTGTTGCTTTGGACGAAAACCATTCAGATAGCCAATTTTCAACTTCTTCAGATGTTTTGAAGTGCTGTTCTTTCAAAGCATGTCCCATCGATGAAAACAAATGGTAGTCCGAAGGAGCCAAGTCTGGTGAATAACGCGGGTGTGGTAACGGCTCCCATCCAAGAGACTTTATCGTATCCTGAAGTGGTTTTGCTTTGTGTGCTGGTGCATTATCATGTTGCAAAATTACCTTAACAGATTTTTTCTTTCTTTCTGTCCATTCTGGTCGATAATGCATGGTTCAAATCGATTATTTGTTGTTGGTAGCGAACCGTATTAACAGTTTCACCACACAGTTTCAGAAGTTCATGATACACCACACCTTCCTGATCCCACCAAACACAAAACATTCTTTTCTTACCGAATCGTTTTGGTTGTGCAGTCGATGTTGCTGCTTTACCTGGTGTAATCCATGATTTTTTGCGTTTAGGATTCTGAAAATATATCCACTTTTCATCACCAGTCACGATTCGATGCAAAAAAGGCTTCCTTTTGTATTGTTGAAGGTGCAATTCACAAATGGTTTTTCGATTTTCTTGTTGCCTTTCAGTCAATTCATGTGGAACCCATTTTCCACACTTTTGAATCTTTCCCATTGCTTTTAAACGATTAGAAATTGTTTTTTGATCTATATTTAAGGCTTCTGCAAGTTGTTTTTGAGTTTGTGTATCATCTTCGTCCAACAATGATTGCAATTCACTGTCTTCAAACTTTTTTGGTGGTCTTCCACGTTCTTCATTTCTCAAATCAAAATCTTTGTCTCTAAATTGTTGAAACCATCTTTTGCATGTTGCTAATGATAGAGCATGATCACCAAAAGCTTCTACAAGCATTCGTTCAGATTCAGCTGCGTTTTTCTTTAAATGATAACAAAAAACTAATGATACCCGCAAATCGTTTGTTGAAGGCACAAAATTAGACATTTTTAACACGATAAAATTGTATGTTGTTCTATTACAAATGGAATTTACCACACTGAATGTTGTTGACATATGTCAAAACAATAAAAAAAACATCGCATTAAGGCTCTTTCTCAATTACTAATATAAGTACAGCCATTTATTGGCAGCGGCTCACTTCATACTCCTATAGCTGGTATATAAAAACCAAATTCATACAAAATAGGATGTTATAACATATATGTATTTTTATAATTTACATATAATCAATTTAATTGAAAATAACTTTATCCTCTTCATGACAAATTAATTTTAAATAATTAATTAATGCATATATGTATTATATGCCTCGTTCGTACATATACCATATATATGTTTATCCCATCGTCCTCATGGATATGGACATATTTGCATTTTATCCAGTATTAATTTATGTTTACATATGAATATACATAAAATATGATTATATACGGATGATACATAAATGCATACAAAATATAAAAAAAAACATAGGATAGACACACATTTATGAAAAATTGCTGTAATTATATAATTTAAATAAATATCATTCATTTTTCATACTATTATATCAATATTACATTTGCATCTAAAATCTACATATATTACCGAACAACTATTATACAATATTATGTAAAAACTAACAAAATAATATATACGTGGTTAATTCACTGAACGCGTTCACTAATATATTAATGGTAAATAATGTTATATATAAATACATGTATGTGTAATAAATACATGTTACATATAATATTATATAATGTTAAACAAATAACAACAGGTGAATACTAAATATCTCTATATACAAAGATTATTATATAATTGACAATATTAGACTTGTTTGACAAAGTATTATGTAAAATATTTGACACATGAGACATGTAATTAATTATTTTTGTGAAATGAATAATAAATTTTGAAAATAAGAAGAAAAAAAAGTTTGTTTTCTTGTGTGTGTGTGTGTGTTTTATTTTTTTGTATATTATATAAATATGAGCTTTTTTTTTGCAACATGTATATTATTGTAAAAGAGCTATAGCAGCGACCGGAGACGATAAAGTTTATATAAAAAGGTAAACACAAAACAACCAACAACAAATAAACAATTATTTATTTTATTTTTTTTTTTTATCATTATTAATTGGTTATAATAAATTTATATATTAAAAAAGTAATACGTGTGTGTTTGTTAGTTATATCCCTGCAGTAAATGTTGAAACTAGTTCCGTATAAAAACTACATCTTCAACTAGTGTAAAAAGATTTAGTTACAGAACTATTACTAAAGTAACGCAGATAGCAACTATTTTAAATACGCAATAATACAAATACATGATGAAATGAAGAGAAACAAAAACGTTTTTGAACTATTATATTTATATAAACTGTTTTTAGACACTGTCTTGATTTTATTTTTAATGGTGTAATGATTTTTGTATTGAAAAAACACATTTTGTGATTGTGATGTGAAAAAGCAGTAAATTACCATCCAAAATATCCAACAATTTTAGTGCAGTAAAAGAAAATATGCAAAACAAAATATTTGGTGGCAACGAATACATCACGAATTCGAGATCAAACTGTTAACATTGGAGAACACAATTTTGAAATAGTCAATAGTTTTGTATACTTAGGATCGTTGATAAATGTAGAAAATTATGATGAAAAGGAAATTCGCCGCAGGCTAGCAACTGGAAACAGATATTATTACGGGTTAAAAAAATAATTCCGATCAAAAATATTACAACGAGATTTTAAGTACATGCTATATACAACATTAACGTATGGGTCGGAGGCTAGGTGCATGACACAGAACCAGTAACACTTACTTTGGATTTTCGAACGAAAGGTACTCTGTGGCATATTTGGTCCCGTCAAAGAAACAGAATGGTTGAAGGCGAAAATACAATTTTGAATTAGACAAATTGTACGAGGTCAACCAAATATTGTCAAAACCATGAAAATCAATAGATTGAGATGGCTTGAACATGTAGTACGCATGGAGTAGGGGCGTGTGCCGAAAAAACTGTTAAATAGTAAACGAGAAGGTAGAATTTCAAAAGATATCAATTATTTTGTAAATCAATAGATTGAGATGGCTTGGACATGTAGTACGCATGGAGGAGGAGCGTGTGCCAAAAAAACTGTTAAATTGTAAACCAGGAGGTAGAAGAAGGAGAGCCAGAAGACCTAAGGCCAGATGGCTATATGCAGTAAACTTTGATATAAAGATCCTTAAAATTCGGCATTGGAGGACATTGACTGCGGATAGGTCAGGTTGGAAAAGCTAAAACCGCACCTGGGTTATAACGGCATGGAGTAAGTAAGTAAGAAGAAGATATGCACATTGTATCTAATGAGAACTTTGTGGCGGAAGATTGTTCCCACAATATGGATATTTTGGAAAACCAATAGCTGCCTAAAATATCTTTTGAAGAGAAATTAATTGATTGGTATATTAGGAATAAACCATTCCGTAAATGTTTCAAAGAATTGCGTTTTATTTTACTCGAGCAAAAACTTAGATGTAGCACGTAAAATTAAAATGGTGCTGATGTAATTTAAAAAAAGGTGATAAACTATCAAACACCAATTGCAATAATTTATAATATTTTTTAAATATGAAGTAAATTATTATATTTTGTATTAAAAACATAATAAATATTAAATTCTATTAAAATATATTGTCTACAATTTTTTTAAAATTAAATACAACCTTCTTTTTTCAAAAGAACTAGTTAAAGTACTGGTGAAAGAATACATAATGTAATTAAAATTAAAATTAAACAGTTCAGTAACTAGTTGCAGAAGAACTAGTACTAGCCCATAAGTGTTTACATTTGAACTAGTTCAGTATAAGTGGTTACAAATTAACTAGTTCTTCAACTAGTTGTAAACGTGATGGAGAAAAGGACAATTGTCTTTTCGTAGGACATCTCAATGTTAAAAGAAACAGTTCGCAACACGTAAAAGGGGTTTAGCGTGGAACCAGTACTATTTACTTTGTAACTAGTTGTTCTACTAGTAGTAGCACTAGTTCTCTTTCCTGCAGGAATATATATATATAGTAAAAGTTAAATGTTTATTATATACAATACAATGAAAAAAAATAAAATAAAATAGTTTTTTAAAGAAAATTTGTTATCAAATGCATTTTGTTGTGCATAAATATCTTCATTTAAACCATACAATTTATTTTTATTTTTTATATTGTAATTATACGAGTAGTGGATACAGCGAAAGTATTAGAAAAGTTTGTCGTTATACATTTGGTAAAATAAATTTAATTTATTATTAAAATTAATTGTTTTATTTTCGTATAAGGAGCAGATGTATAATTTTAAAATAATATGAAATATATATAAATATATAAGTGTACACAAGTTTATTATATAGGGGTAGGAGTGTGTGTCTGTATTTTTAGTATATATATAAATTGGGTACCAACTGTCGAAATGTTACAATGTAATTAATGTATAATGAAAATTTAGTAATTAAATATTTTCCCATTGTTTTTTTGTTTTTTTTGTAAATCTAAATTATGTAATAAAATTATTTTATGTTATTATAGTGAAAATATATACAAATACGACTATACTTTTTGTGATAAAACATATAGTGTATTTTCTAAGTATACGGAAATCATGTTACTTCAAGTGATATGATAATTTTATGGTGTCTATATCAAACATTCATTACAGTTAATTTTAGGTAAATTACTCCGGATGGTAGTATATAATATATAATAATTCACCAATTGGTTTGCAATTATCAGAAGATAAATGTTACATTATTTTTACATTTGAGTGGTAATATTGCCCATTATGGTGTATGCGCAGACATTGTTAATCTTTCAGTAGCATCGAACATCATATTTATCAGTTATTTTTTATTCCATAAACGAATAAATCTGAATCCGTCTGAATAAAAAATATAATAGGTCATTATCCTACAAAAAAAGTACCGAAAAATTTGGAAAGAATTCATAATTAAAATGAATAGTAAAGTGTGCGGTGACTACATGAACTATGAACTATATTCATATTGCGATACTTTAAACAATTCCTCTATTCAGAAATTAATAGACGAATCCGGACAGTTCAAATCATAAGCAAGAAATTCCATATTACATATCTGATGTATAAAATCAATAATACGAGTTTAAAATGGTATTTTAATTTAAATTAATAGTCGAAGTAAATTTAACTGATTGCACAACTGACGAATTTGGTTGATCATACAAGAATTTCTCAATAATTTTCTTTAAAATTTATAAATATCTGCAGTGCATATATAATAGTATCCAACAATGTATCGGCTAACCCAATTGTCTTCTGAACAATTGTTGTTGATAATTATTATTGTGCACATTATATCTTTTTGATCTTTCTGATATCACTAGCCGCTACTATTTTATTTACATACACATTTAAATATATAAAATCAATAGAAAAACACATAATAAAGTTCTATGTAATGCGGACAGCGAGCTTAAAGATACTACAACACATTACGATACTTTACACTACAACCAATTTAAAATATAAATATACAGTTTTACAATATTGATAATAATTTCCTATACTTCATAATTAAATATGAAAATTATCATTATAAAAGGTCCATGAAATGGCCTTTCAAACATCAATTCTACTGAATTACTCGTTTAATTCTGTTTCATATTTATGTAAGGCACAATATAAGGCAAAATGTGCAAATTATATATTTATTAGATCCTTGAAAAATGTTCTTGATCTTAAAAATATCATCTTTATTCAATTCTATGTTTATAATTCTATTTCATATAAGAAGGTGATGCCTGTCTAAACTAAAAAAATTATCCTTATGAGGATTTAGGTTAAAATTTTATAATTATCAGAAAATAGAGATTATAAAAACGATGAAGTTATCGTTATGACAGAGAAGAATTTTTTGAACTGCTTCAAAGACTATGATATGTAATATAATGATGATTTGGGTATTTACACAACCAAATTTTTGTGAAATTCAGTAAAGCAGTTTTAAATTGAAATTGTATTAACATAAATCATTCATAATATAGTAATCAAGCCCTACCGAAATATAATTTTGGTTTCTCAATTTGAAAATTCGGTTTTGTGTATTTATACCATCGTACAACTAATTATCGAGGAATCATCTGTTGATAATTTTGCAGTTCCTTTATGTTTTCACATATATTATTAAATTTTCTGTATAAAGAAGTTTTAGCTAATTTTGAACGAAACTATTTATTAATAATGCGAAGCTTATGCTTGACAACTATACAATTTCAGTAACCTGATTCAATATACGTTATAATTTGTAATTACCTATATCGTGAAAACTGTATCTTATCTATAACTAATAAAGGTTTAAATAGACGGTTTCTTTTTTGTAATGGATTTGTTATATCTGTAATATATACAATATGACGAAGGTAAGCGCGGTTCCACCACTATATTGCTAATGCCGTATAATCCTTCTATTTATATATTCAAAAACGTTTAAGTCTATAACTATAACAACGTGTATTATAAAACGTAATTAAAATTTAACAGAAGTATTTCAGAAAAAAGTATTTGATAAATGCATTTAATTTAAAAACGTATTTTATTTGAAAGATTATTTTATTAGTTTGTATTTGAAATATATATAATATTTTTAAAAGTATTTTGACAGACCCCATTTATTTGATTGGCCGAAATAAATTAATATAATAGAGAAGATTTCTGAGATTTGCGTTAAGAAATCTACTTTGTGTGCATTGTGATCATTTATGCTACTGTCAATATATACTTTGTTTTCTCATTATATGATTATTGCAGAATATTAATTAATATAAGTTAAATTGTCGTAAAATTAATTCTACGAATTAAAAACATTTCTTGTCAATAAATGTATTTAAAATACGAAATTCCACACAGTAAAGTCAAAGTGTTTTGAAATTATATAGTAAAAAATTATAATAAATAAATATAATATAATTAAAATTGAACTTACCATAGATATTCCCGAGTCTGTTTAACGGATACAATTAATAAATTTTATTCAACACACATAATCCTTAGAAAATTTATTCTCAGCATATGTAACTACATATAATTTCCATACATTTTTTACAGATCCATTTAAAAATATAATGTTATAACATAATCCCATCTGGAAAAAAAAACTGGAAAAAAAAAACGTAAAGATAAACATAAATCAAATAATAAACTTAATAGTTCACACAAAAATATTAATATATTTAATATAAAAAAAGTTCAACGCAACAGAAAAAAAAGCTCTTCAATTTTTATATTCACACATCAAAATATATATTGTGGGAATTAAACCTTTATAAAAAAAAAATAATCTATCTAATTAGCTTTATTATTACTTTAATTTTATCCAATTGCCGCGATGCAAAGCAAAAAAAAAGAAAAAACTTCATCAATAAATATTAACAAAAATTATAGTAAATTCTATGTATAACAAAAAATACGTTACGTAATAATATCCCAGATGTTTCTCCCAATTATATTTAAGACGAATAGGTAATAATAATACAAATAATAATAATAATTAAATTATCGTAAACATTTCATTTCTTCCACTTGTTTTTTTATTTATCTAATTGTACATTTGTATTATTATTATTTGTGTTGATGTTGTGTCATTTAATGAAATGTTCATTCATATTATTAAATTATATATTTTTCATATATAAATAAAAACACGTACACAACACAGAACCTCAGGTATACATTTAATTATCCATATACAATATATGTAAACACTGGGTGTCCCATTTTAGAAAACCCCCCCCTCATCAAAACAATTTCGCAAGGGATGACCCAAATGGCAAAAAAAAATAGGTTTCAAACAAAGTTTTAGTTTACGTTTTAGTTTTAGACATGTCTGATGGTGGTGGACTTGAATTTGATCTTGCCCTTGATATTCAAGGTCATTTGAAGTAGTTCAAACCGTTTGTTTTTTTCCAAATGGAAAACTCTATTTTTACACCTTTTGATTCAGAAAGAGTGAAACAATTTACTATTGAACATTTAATCTGGCGTAAAAAATATATAGGTTCTCATTTGAAAAATACGATTTTATCTTCAAATTATTTTGAAGATAAAATTCATGATCATCAGTAAACTTTTGCTTTAAATTTTTTTTTCCATTTGAGTCATCCCTTGCGAAATATTTAAGTTTAGGAGTTTTACATTGAATATAATTTGATTTTATAATGAACAAACAACATAGAGTAATTTGACGGTGGAATACATGATCGATAGTAAAATTTCAAGCTTCAAATAATCTTATAGGTAAAGGTCAAGGCCACCACCACAAAGTTTTTGTTTGAAATTGTTTTTCATTTGGGTCTTTTCTTGCGAAATACATATAGGCGATCGTTTTATAATGACACACCCGCTATATTATAATATATAAATAAATATATATACAAATAAATAAAGCACGTGTGTATTGTATACCATACAAAACATTACAATAAATTCATATGTATATACCGCACAAAAACATACAATCATTTAAAAAAGAGATATATTGTAATAAATGTATTACCTACATTTATATATAGAACCCGAAAAATAAAACTTCAGAAGCAAATTAATAATGATGGCAATAATATAACACAATGTTTGAAAAGATAAATTAAGTTCACAATAGTAACCAATCTACAATTTATATATTTATATATAGATACCAAAAATTGTATACACACATTGGTGTTTCCTTTATTAAATTTATATACAATATATATATATATATAGACACATTGTGTATGTGTAGCTCTACTATAGCTCTATATCTATCCATCTATCTATCTATCTATCTGCCTATATCAATTCAATGATGGTGGAAGAAAAAATTAACTTTATGTACAATAATAAGAAAAATATGGGTGGTCATCTTTCTCTATACATATGTTAATGTATATATACCATTTATATTGTATATAGCGATATATATATATATAAGATTACGTACGTTACGTACATAGAAAAGCTATATATATATAGTAGAAAAATGTCTATACATGTACGGATGGTTGTGGTGCTCAAAGGAACATCGAACGAACGAACGTACAACTCTAATAAGGTATTGAAAAAAAATAAATAAATAAATAAATAAATAAATACTGTTTTCTGTATAAATATATATTCAGAAATAGAGAAATTACAGAAATAAAAGAAAATTATCTATACATTATGTTTTTTTCCTATAGTTCTAATGCTAAATTATAGTAGAAATAGTTTTTTCTTCTTACTCTCTATAGATATACAATATATCAATAATAAAATATACAATATAATACAATAATGTATATATAAAAATTAGACGAGTATTACAATATTACATCAAAGTTGATTTACCGACAAAAGTTTTAGTTTTGATACCACGTACACAATTTTCTTTTTATTTTGTGTTATTGTGTGTTGTAAATAAAATTAGTAGAATATACAGGGTGTTCGATTTTGGCAGTTATGTTGTTCTGAATCAAACCATACATTTTTGCATTTGTCAAAATATATAGATCCACATTTCATTGCCAGTTACACGTCACATAAAACTCTTCCTTTTTTGCTGGGCAAGCAAAGAAAAGGAGTTGTTACACCGGTTCGGAATGACATAAGCGAAAGAAGTTTTTCTTCTTTGTCACGGATGACTGATTCAGTAATTTGAAGCTCATTTCCAAGCACTGTCACCGCTGGATCCGAGTGTTCGTCTAATAATATTTGCAATTCGAGTTGTCGTTGAACTTAATCGTTTATCCAGCGCGTATAGTTTGTCACATTGACATCAATCTTCTAAACCACAAATTACAAGTTATATGCGCAATGGAACTTAATCAGTATAATAACTTCATAATCAATAACTTCAAATCGATGGCTTCTGCTTCAATTTTTCTAAAATCGAAATAGTGCAAAAGTACAATATACTTTATTGCGTTTCATTTTTCACAGAATAAAAAAACATTTTAATTTAACCAAACTGCGATAACGCAAATTTTCTGACTGAATTTTATTGTGAAATATCAAAATTAAGTCAAGAAATAACAAAGTTACATTATCAAATACTTCTACAATTGCTTGTCTATATCACCCCATCTGCAAAAGGTGTTTGATGTCCTATTATATATTTTGTCTTGAATCTATATTTGAACTGTTAACATTAATTATTTTTAGTGCTATATTAGAATATACGTGTAAATAAAATTGCAATGATCCAAAAGCAAGGAAATTGGTTACCGGGGGAATTGACCGAAAGACAACTAGAAAATGAAAAAAAAACAATGTGTGAATTGCTGCTTGATACATCTACATCTGATGTGATTTGTTTGAATATACTATTTATACTGTAATAAATCCAGTTGCTTCGTAATTAAAATATTACATCCAGAAGAGAATAAAACAAGGGTTTATTGAAAATTGTGATCCAGACATCAAAATGTCACACATAAGATGTTTGATTCAAAATCAAACCAACATACAGTTCTTTGGATATGCCGTATAACTGTATGCCACCCTGTCCTCCTGTATATTTACGAAATGAATAAAATTTTGTAATGTACAAGAATAATTCTTTTGTACAAAATACGCGTACAAATATAAAATAGATAATTTGAATTAAGAATTATAGCGTAAAGAATTAAATTAGTTTATTAATTGAAGAGGCGTTGAGGGCATTGGGTTTCGTTGGTTTTGTTTAGTTTTTATATTTAACTTTTACCTATACTTCTTTTATTGTTATGTGTTGTTACAATTGAAAATAATATACTAATTGTAAATAGGAACAAAACAACAAAAAAAAAACTATTTACATTTTAGGTATTAAAATATTTAAAAAATTTTTGCTCTTATTTATAATTATCATTTTGTGGAATAACATAAATAAATACACAAATTTTTTTGCGTAATAAGAGCACAGGTTTGAATTTTTTTTTGTCTGTTCTGTAACTACAAATAAGTTGCTACTCCATATACACGATATTTGTAGTTGTATACAATATCAAATGTGAAGTATCATCTTTTGAAATCTCAATATATATACCGCATGTTTCCCATGTGGCATACAAATAGTGAATGGTAGGTAGGTTTAGTGGTGGTTACATGCACTTAGAACAATGCAGCGTTTTTCCATTGCTCGTGAAAACCTCAATAGCATTGAAATGGTTTAACATCTCGTCCGCTAACCATCATAGAATATAGCATCCATTCCAAAAGTCGCTGTAGCAAGTTAGTTGTTACACTTGATTTCTCACAATCGCTGCATATATATAACCAGTGCATATATAGATGTTAAAGTTAGTTCCCATTAAGTTCCATGAAAATTATGCTGATATTATTAATACTGAATGGTCTGATATAAACGATAATTCAACAATGCATCAGCTGAAACTATCCCTATATGTATTATGTCATCGCAAAATTCAATATAAGACAAACATATTTACATTTAAATTGACACAATATTGCTGTTTTTATCCATTTCTAATATCCACAGAGGAATGAGTGATTGCCCTCTATAGAAATGACCAAATTTACAAGTCACACAGTGCTTCGGTGAGAAAAATTGTCCAGGATATTAACTATCCAGAACTGAACTATAGCTGTTAATTCAATATTACTTTTAACATGAATATCACATTTCATTGAAATCGGTTGAAAAATGATTGCAAGATAAAGTATTCAAATAAACACTGCTGATGTTTGGCGATTAATTTTCTAGAAACTTATCTTTATAGGAGCTAAATCCAAATCATTTTATAAATTGAAAAAATATCATAGCTTTATATTGAATAGATTTTTAGATTATTTAAAAACTTCACAACTTCCAGAATATTAAAATAATTAAATTTTTCTTTCTCAAAAAATCAACTAACGACGTTCAAACTATCGGATACATATTATTTCATGATTTCTACTGTCCAAATCAATTCCGTCGGTATCACACCTTACACTTATATAACATTTCTTTTAAAACAATGGGATCTTATTTATACCCACAACGCACCTATACTATATTTTTATACTCTTATTTTTTTTCTAAAATCGATTCTAATGGCTACTATACGCGAAAAAATAAAACAAAAAAATGTGATCATGATTTAGTTTTTAAATAAAGGTCAAATGTTTCTTTTTTTTGTTTCAGCAGACACTAATAAACTATAATAAAAAGTTTAATATTATTATGGTGTGTAAAATTTATAAGAGATACAAATATTATATACAGAACAATGGTAAACCCATATTCAATGAAAATTATTATTAACACTTCTGTGTACACACCAACATCGTTTTGTAATGTTAGGTGTAATCGATGGTGCACAACAAGATCAATTCATAATGTTTTTTTTATCTGTGGATGTACAATAAATTCCAGTTAATTCCAGCAAAATCCAGAACATTCCAGTAAATTTCATTACTCGAAACACTTTGTTTTTTTTCCTATACTTTTACTAACTTACAATTTATAAATATAAACTATTTCCGTCTGATATACCCATTTGTTAGACGGCGGAAAATTGTACAAAGGAATTCGTCAATTAGCCGCCTCCTGGAATATAATAATTTTAACTTTTAAATATAAAATTTAAAGAAAATCAAATAAAAACTCAACGAGTTGTGATTGTTATAATTTTACGGATCACATTTTTGTACTAACTATGACGATGACCTTTTAGAATTTTATTAAAATCTGGGATACATAAGATCTATTGTATATTAAATATTAAATGCCCTAATGAATTCATTCATATGGTAAAATTTATAGTAGAGACATACCAATGAAACTCAAGTTGTTATTTGGTTAAGTAAATAAAGACGAGAAAAAATAGTAAAATTTAAATTGGTCTGCGACCATATGGTGTCCGCACAGAAGTGTTAAATTAATTGTATAAAGGTAATTTATATAATATTTTATATGCACTGATATTTATCACAGGTGTACAATCAAAGAGTATTTACGTATTTAGTGAATTTATTCTATAACAAATAGCAGCATATTGGAATACAAATACATATATATGTAATAATGAAATTATACTGCGAATATAAATTTAGAAATAATATTTGATAATATTTATGGTATACCAATAAATTAAAAATTCTTATGTACAAAATATAATTTTTCTGCATATATAAAACTGTTTAAGCGACCAATATATATTCCAAGATAAACTTATATTGTATAGTTATGGTATAATATGTATATTATTATAAAATACATATAGTTTGTGCATGATTAAGCACTCTCGCCTCTATAAGCACCTTATTCATATATAAATATTAGTATAAAATTAATATATACCAGGACCGAATCTTACATATAGGTGTATTTGTTGAACCATATAGACACGAAAATAGTGAGAGCCATGTCGTCACATATCCACAAAAAATTGCCTGGATTTTTAAATGGTTTGTTAGAATCGGTACGTTAATCAAAATAAAATGTTTCTTTATGATTGCAATCACATTGTAAAATCATTAGGAAACACATTACTAAATGACAAATTTATTTGTAGTTTATTAATTTGGTATATTGTGGAAAAATTTAACGGTGGAGTTAATATTTTAATTATCGTAATAGTTTAGCATTTATTAAAAAAAATGTTATGTCCGACAATTTAGTTCAAGAATTTATATTCACAGAGCAAAAAAAATTCTTTAAATTTAAATGCACGTAAGATTACAGATTACATAATATGAAGTTGTATTAGTACCACTTATGCGAACTGTTCTATTAATATTTACCTACTTTTTCAGTGAAGGTGATGTGGAAATGGTCAATTTTTTTCTGTATGTAATATTTATTAACAATGAAATTTGTAAAATTTTGAAAATAGTCCACCAATCGTTAAATTATTTATAGATTCGGATCTGACATATACTAAACAACAATATAGCTAAAATATAATATGCATTCCATTTAGAATGTATGCTAACAAATGTATACATAGAATAATATGGTATCGATTCGTACATATTATAAATTTTAATGGTGTATATTATAGGTATCAATAAATATTATATGTATATTGAGAGTTAAAGTACAATAACAATGCAATAAGAAGAACAACTTTGTATAAGAATAAGTATCTATCTACATATATATTGTACCATACATATATATATTAAGTATATACACAACACAGGTAATTTATAATATGTGTTATGTATTTGATTTTGCAGATATAATAAAAACCATTATAATTTTAATAGAGAGTTAATGAACCGCTACATTATTATTATTATTATAATTATTATTATTATTATTATTATAATGTATTATTATTATTATTATTATTATTATTAGTATTATTATTGGTAGTACACATTTTATATATTTATATAATATAACACATTGTGATCTACATTTGTATAATTATAAGGTATAAATATTCACTGTAACAGAGCTTCGCAGTACATACAAATATAAAAAAACCACATATAGAAAATAATTCAACCGTAATGAAATTTATGAAATTTTATTATGTATTTAATATTTAGTTCAACAATTTTTGTAATTTACATTGGATTTAATGTTTAGTTATTTAAATATTATTATATATTAAATGTAATGCATTAAATATTATAGAAAAGTTATAAATATATATATATGATGTTTTCTAAAGAGTGATTCACTATTCAATAATTGAATACTGTTGTCCTCTGTCCTCTTCAATTATCATATACTTAATTTGATTTTTATACATTATATATTTTGACCGGCGGGGCGAATTCAAATCTCTGCTCTGCGGGAGAGATAATTAGCTGCAGAGTCAAGTAAAATTTAATAAAATTATGTAAAATTAATTGGTAACAATAACAACAAAATATAAATTATATTGTATAGAAAAAATTGTGTTGTCACGCAGTCTCTTTAAATTTTATTTTTTAATTCCAGAATTCATCGAAAAACTAAATTGTTAAAGTTGGGTACCAGCTAGAATAGGAGATGATCCATTCGAACTTCGATGATAGAATAACTGAAAAGGTCGATGACTACTGCTAACGTCGTAAGTATGCTAAAAACTGATGGTGGTATGGATGGGGGGATACTTTAAATAGAATATGCAAAGCTGGTGTTACATTTAACGCATGTTACAGAATTGTTCAGTCATGACTAGGACAATATGTTACCATTACTGGTTGTAGTAGTATAAATTCTATTGTAATAGTTATGAAATTATGATGTATAAAATTTATTTGACAAATCAACTTCGAAAAAAAAAGCAAACACAACTGCTCAATCGGATACCGTCCCATACAAATATGTTCCCTATTTATAATAAAAAATTAAAAATTAGGAATTAAGAATTATGGAACAATTGCATTATAATAATACTGATTGATATCAATTAATATTGATAACTCATCTTTTGGAAAGTATTAACATCATCTAATTAACTTTAGAATTATGTGATTCGTATTGGAACAAATTTGAAAAAAAAATTAGAATAAACTTCAACCAATTTAATTGTTATCAAATATACTGTATCATTTCAGGTTAAACGGCTATACATCAATAATGCAAAATAATGAAGGAGCTAGCGATACAATAAATGATGAAAGTTGCAGAACAGTAGTTAGTTTTTGTCTAAAAAATCTTTCAATCCGACAAATTGAATTATGAATTTACCTACAAAATATTGTGAGTTATTTGTCGTCTTTGAATTACTTTCTTTCCGGCTGCGTCAAATATCATATTGGTTTATCGTTGCAGTAACACTAATACCCCTTGATATATTGCAGACCAACATATAGACCGCATCAGTATTGAAATAACTCCCGAATTTTTGAGAAAATGTTACAAATTGAAATAATCAAATGTACAATATTCGCAATTATTATCTATAAACATTAAATGAATTCCGCATCAATGTTTTAAAAAGCAATTAAAAAAAAATGGTAATCATTTCGTTAATTTTTCTGTTTGTTATTTAATTTTAAAGTGATATATCGCTCTTAATTTGACACCCTATATACAAATATACATTATATATTATATATGAAATATTTCAGAAAATGCATTCATTTATTATATTAATTATAAATTACTATTAATGTTTTAATTATTATACATAAGTTAGACACATTATAATAATATCCTATATACATTATATTAATATCCTATATAACATATATAGCATAAATTTTAATTAAATTTAATTGATAATGTATACTATAATAATATAAATAAATATAATTAAACATTAAATTAATGCATAATATATAAATTAAAAATAACTAATATATAAATGTATGCGCGTGTATTAATATAATAATAATAATATTTATTTAATATTATATTTATGTACAACTGTATATGTATAACATAAAATATGTAATACTACAATGTTTTTAAATTATTTTATCTATTATAGATACGATAATCCAATTAATTTTGTGGAAATACTCACACATAAATGAATGCATTTTCAAACATTGATCGAATATTTCCAACTGCGGTAAGTAGTGAATGCAAAATATGGTTTCGTAGTATTATATAAATTATTATTTTAAAAGTTAAATGTAGAATCTGTGAAATGTGATTACAATAAAATATATGGTATTTTGACATAATTATAATTATACAGAATAGTGCACCACACCTTATAAAACAAAGTTCGTGTGAAAAGATTACAAATTTGCTTTTTCGTGACTATAGTATTTAAATAAACAGAAAACAGATACTTTGTAGAAAAGATCATTTGTCATTCAAATTGTAATTTCTCGACGAATTTTGGTATATTATAATTTAGTTCATAGATAAATCGATAACAAATGCGGCCATTATTCAACCAATTTTAAAGAAATTTGAAATACAAGTGTATCGCACTATGTATACATAGTTTCACAAGGATAATAACACACACACTTTATTCAAATAAATACCGATTGATAAGATCCCGATCTTTCGTCTGGCAATACAAAATGTATATTTTGATTATCATTCAAACATTTTAGTAAATTCTGATTAAAATCCTTCTTTGTTATATGTTAGCAAAGGAAAATATATGCAGTGACTAAATACAAATTCTACGAATATATAGTATTTTAGGGTACAGTGTAGTAAACTGTATAAGAATAAAGAATAAAGTTCAAATATATTTACGCTCACCCCTTTTGGATTTAAAATAATAATAAATGTACATTTAATTCGATGAAAATAATTGCTGAAACATTCATATCGTCATATTGTCTACAATACGATTTAATATTTTGTCCCCTTTTTCGTCGCCAACATAATATTCCAATATAAATATAGTTTAAATTTGAAATTTTCTTGATAGAATAATTTATGTGCAATAAATTGCATTATAATAAGTATTTTTAAATTTTAATCCATACTAAAATTAAAATTAATTCCTTACATGTTCAATGCATACATTTTATTGTATGTAGTGAAATTTATAATATATTGTATATATATACACTTTGTCCGAAAAATAATCGAAAATATTCTCCCTCGAAAACTGAAATACAACCAATTTCACCGAACAATCAAAAAATGATCACATGAATTTTTTATGTTGCTGATTGGAATTTTATATCCATAATTTTCATGATCTTAATATCATATACAGTTCAATGTATCTAGCCATCTAGATCTTCCAGCTTCTTTTGTAAATAATACCCTAAAATTGTAAAAGCAAAAGAGCATTGTTTTGATTTTTGATTTTATGCAATGAAGCTTTATTGAATTTTCTTCATGTGGTTTCGGTTTCGTATTGAAAATACCATATTGCAATATGCATATCATGCCGTTACAATAGAGTCGCTTCCAACATTTTTAATGATAAATCTCCCGGAATGATCAATTCGCTACAATTATTGATAATCGGGCAGTCAACTGTTGTGAAACAAAATTTTGAATTCACCTTTTGCGTAGACCATATTATTCACTTACCATAAAATTCGATGAATTGTTGTTTTCAGTATTCCAAGCTCCATTTCCATTAATCTCACTAAAGATTTAAATATATACAAGCATTTTTTCAATGTTTTCATCAGTAATTGCTTCACATGATCGAACTGGATGTTCATCATTACTTAAATAGCTTTTCTGGATTCTGTCAATCAGTTTATGTTTTTAACATAAAATTATCACAGTACGCGATTTTAAGTAAATTTTTGAGTACATCATAATTAAAACCAACATTTTAAAGAAAATTTAATGTTGATTATTTGGTTTTAAATTCATTTGTTAATAGTCGTACACAAAACTACTGTAATTTAATGTGTGCGTTCCACATCAATTAATTGATGATCAAAAATTTCCCTGTATTGAAAACATTGTGTATATAAAGACGCATTATTAAAAATTTTAATTAACATTAGCCCGGCGGCCAATGGAAAATTTTTGCCGTAAATAGCATTTCATAAATTATCAAATTTTCTAATTACCAGCCATAGTTTACACGGATTTACAATTTTTATTACAAAATTATAAAATGTTGATCAATTTCCAATCTATCGTAGAAGAAATTTTTAAAATTGTTACACTCCTTCAAAACATATACAGTCGATATTCCATCCGATGTAAGAGAAAAAAAAAATATAGCAGCTTAAAAAATGGTATAACAAATTTATACAGTATCATTATTTTTCATACAACATTTCAATACAATCGACTGGAAAATCGACTGAAAAGTTATGAACGCGTGAAGTAATTTAAAAAATTTCTTCAATGAAAGACTTGAAATTGATTAAATTTAGTAATTATTTAATAAAATTTGGTAATCAATCCGTAAAAACTATGGCTAGTAATTTGAAAATTTAATAATTCATGAAAAACGATTTACGGAAAAAATTTTTGCATTGGCCTTCTGGTTAATATTTTCCAATTTATGTATATAGTATTAGTAGTGACTGTAGGAAAAATATGTTTTTATACTGTGTTAAGTGATGAATGGCGTACATCAGTTGAAGGAAATACACCAAATTGATAGACACACAAAAAACTACTTAATACCATTGTATTTTGGTTTTGTTTTTTTTTTGAGGGAAATGTCATGAGATTTTGACAATTTGTACAAGTTGCAGTTAACTATTCATAAATCAATTATAGTACATAGCTACCATATGGCGCTATATCGCTGATTTTATATATATTATTATAAAGCCATTCTCATTATTTTTTCGACATAGAGTGTATATATATATTTAAAATGCAATTAATTTTTCTTTTATAACATATCGTATAGGTGAACACACGTTACGTTACATGTATTTTTAAAATTATAAATAATTTCTATATTTAAATTTATACTTTATATTCAAATACGACATTTATATATTTTAAATTAATATATTAGTGTTGTATGTCGCCCATAAAACTTTTTAAAGAAACATCCATCGTTTTCTTTCATTGTACCAATCTATTACATATATATATTCGTTCGTATTTATGCAGAGAAGAATAAAATATCAAAATTAATTGTTACAATGTGTAAAAATAAATGAATGAATGAGTAATCGGTACCACACACATATACAAAAATTAAATATATATATATATTTATATCTATCTGTGCTCATAATGTAACAATATATATATATATATATTTATATATGGAAGGAACAATAATCCGATGAGGGTAAATCCGTGTAAGCTTAAAATGAGATTAAGTTGATGCTATGCCATATGTCAGGTTAGAGTCATATAGTAAAAAGAAAAAAAAACAAATTACTGTCGGAAAAACGTGATTTATTTTAACATTTTCCAGTATTATATTATACACAGAATAAATTTAGTTTTTTTTTGTATATGAAATGAATAAATTGTTTTTATTCTTTTTCATTTTTTGTTACGAATTCATGAACCATAATATAAATACTATAATATAAAATGAAAATTGTAATATTATGCATTCCATATAACATATATATGGTAAAATAAATAAATGAATATAATAATGTATGCAATAGTAGCATTTTAATATATTATTCACATATTTTTTGTATTAATATACATATATATGTGTGTGTGTGTGTATAGTCGGATAGAAATAAATGCGCCACCATCGTCCGTCCATCGGTCCATATATTATAATATTTATTTGTTTATATTTCAAAGAAAAACAACGACGAGAAATGAATTAATGAAATTGATTTTGAAATAAATATCCTCTTATTATTATATGTACCACAATGGTATAATTTATTTATTTATTTATTTATTTATTTATTTATTTATTTATTTATTTATTTATTAATATATATATTATTTCTATCGCATATGTATTTTTATAAAACGCATATCGCATTGTAAAATTTGTGTATAAAAATTTGTCTCATTATTATAATATTTTTAATGTTTAACCATTTATAAAATTCAACTTTAACCACCAAACTATTGAAAATAAAAAATTAAAAATAACATTATCACCTCATATACTCATTAATTAGTTTGATTTATAATAACATTTAATTTTTTTAAAACATATATAGGCATTTATATGGTAATGGGTTGATCTTTCTGTGTCTTTCGGATGGATATATAATATTATAACTATTTTATATATTGAATAAAATATAATGAATAAATGATTGTTTATTGTTTGTTTTAAGTGTATATATTATAGAATATATACGTTGAGCAACGGAGAATGGCGGAGGAAGATATGTATATATATTTATTTATAAGAAAATCAACCAAATTGGGATAAATTATTTATTCTCAATATAATATACAATTTTGTATTTTAATGATCATATACAGAAATAATAATTAATTATATACTTGTATTTATAATAATAATAATAATAATAATAATAATAAATGTAAAATATAATATATATACTAAAATTGGTTTTCAGTGATTTTATTTCTATACAGGGTGTCCCAATTTTCGACGGCAATACAAAAACACTAGATTCTCTGGGTCATTTTGCGTCGAAAATATCAAATAACATTCATGAAAAATTTTTTTCGGTATAAGTTTAAAAACTTGCCACATTCATAAGCTTTCGTTTAAGCTATAACATTGCGATGGGGCTCAACTGGTTCCAGAGATATACACAAACAACTACAACGATGGAGGCATAAAATTAATTTTCGTTATGGAAAAATTTTATCGTTTTTTGGTTTTATCCAGAACCAACAATACGGACGTTACACATAATTGATTCCATACACTCCTATTCATTCACACAAACCTTCACACACACACAAACGATCTCACACACATAAACCCACGAAAGCACACGCACGCTTATCACCACAGTTTTAATCAAACAAAGCCTTAAGTAATTGCTGGAAATGTGCTCCTTCAGCTCGAATACATAGACAACAATGCTTTTCAATAGACCGAATGAATCTGAGTGTTTGCTATTGCTTGTGGCGAAGGTCTTGAATACAGTCTTCAATAAGCTGAAATAACTCTTCAAGTGAATTAATCACAGTTGCATAGACTTTTTCTTTAAGGCAACTCCATAAATAGAAATCCAATGGATTTTAATCTGGATAACTGGGCGACCATCTTATGGGCCCACCTCTGCCAATCCATCTTATATATATATTATACGTATATATTACGTGACCACCATTTATTATAATTATTAACATTATTTTCATAAATATATATACGCAGTAACACTTTCCTTATATGGATTTTTTGGCTGTTTTTTTATAATTTTTGTTACTGTTGTTGTTTAATATTTATTATATTATGGAAATTATATTGATTTTTTTGTGTTTGGAGAATATGTACCACATCGGTGATACTTTAAATTTTAATATAAATTACTGTTTTCAAACACATATACAAACAAATGATTACATTTGTTTATTGTTTATATGAATATCAATGTGATTCTATAATAATAATATAGAAAAAAAAACTCACAGAATTAAATTGCATTTCAATGAAAGTTGACAAAATATTTACATATTCAATTTTATTTTACATGTTACAGCAGGTGCTTTATATATGTTAAAAATAAAAAGGCATAAAGGAGGACATCGTGAAAATTTAAATTCAGTTTTAAATAGAACACTATTTTTTGATGGTATAGAAGGTAAATTAAATTATGAAAACAAAAATTGGTCGTTCACCAAAACTATATTTTTTTACAGAAATTCAACTGTTATGAATTATCATCTAATTTAACTGCACGAACCATGGTTTTAACAAATTTCCATTTTTGATTACAGAATTCACAAAATTTAATCAATTTTCTAATTCCTTTCATGGACGTCAATTTTAAAATTGATTTTAGTATGTTTAAAAAACTCGTATGCATAGATGATTTTCCATTCGATGTAATGAAAATTCAAAGAAATTTGTAAAACTGTATAAAGTGAACGGCCAAAAAAATTAATACAATATCATTATTTCATCTATAGAATTTCACTAAAATGGCAAATCGACAAGCAGAAAAAGTACAGAAAAATGTGACCCTATGACTTTAAAATGTTACATTATTTATTTATGCTCACAGCTCATCAGATCTCCGTAGACTTTATTATTATATTGGGATGATCAAGCTACTTCATTGCATTTTATCTTATGGAAAACATATATAACACAATTTTTTGATCGAATTTAATAGTTTTTCGTACTAAAATGTATTACGTTCCGTTTGTTTGATGACCTATTATAATTTTTCAGACAGCATTGATAATTCCGTGGTCATAGAACTACTGATCGTTATCCGCAAAAAAAACTGAATCAAGTGTGTTTGATTTGACAATTTCATCATTATTGAAATTCTTATACATTCTTCGGGCATTTACGTGTCTGGCGGCTACACATTTTATGGTATTATGATCATATATAAAAAATGCAGCTATAAATATTGTCGTAAATAATGACTGATAATGATGGAAATTTTATTTTTTTTAATTTACAAATTTATTGACACAGACCTTTATTTTATTTAAACAATACCATGATAGAAAAATCGAACAAATTTAATATAAGTTTATATTAGATTTTCTGCCGTTCAACTGACTTCAAAAACATTCAAGGAATTGGACTAAAGACAACATATATAAAAGTGCATTTCAAGCAGAGATCGACAGAAATAACAGCAATAAAACTATTGCAATTGTACCCGATATCGGAGCTGTATATTCATATAGAATATAAATTCCAAAATAGTCTGAGACTGTGTGAATGAATGAATAAAATTGGCAGAAACATTACTCGGTCAGGCTGGTATATAGTGGAAAATGAAGATACTGATTACCTAACAAGGAGGAGATAATGCAAAGAGACCCGGAACATAAAAAGGAAAATTCGGAAGGGTAAAACGAAGACGTAATGGGATAAGCTATGGAATAAAAACTCTGACTTAAGGCAATCGAAAGATCTTTTTATGGTGACTTCAGCCCGAAAAGGTTAAAAATCTAACTAATAATTAGTAGAAATGAAATTAGGATTCTGACCGGAATACTTACGAGTCACTATATACAGACTACAGAAACATCTAAACAAAATGATGAATGTAGATTTTGAGCCAGTATAAAAATCCACAGAATATCAACTCATAGATTGTGGAGCATTAATCAGTAAAAGAAAAAATAAACTATAGGATCGTATTGTTTGGGGTGTGATGACGATTTATCATCATATTCTGAAATTTATTAAGAAAGCGAAACTGGAATGGGAACTGAAAAAGGTTGGGAAACACAACATTCAAGGAGTATAAAAAAGTAAAATACATCTTTTAGCTCACGCAATAACCACAAATTTAATCATAATCTTAATGACATAAACGGTACCGCCGGCGTAATCTTTTATCTTCTGAATTATAAATTTATTCATTTATGGACGATACATTTCGAAAAACATCTTGTTGGACTTTAACAATATCCAATAAAAAAAATACAGATAATTTTTTAAAGTGACATGAGAAGTAATTCACCGCATGTCGGTTTTATATTATAATTACTTTTTTGCAATATAGGAGTAAAATTATTTTAAAATTGATGAGAAAATATCACATACAGCAATTTTCAACCGAAATGTGTTGATTAATCATTATAAATATGAAAAAAGCACAATAAACTGAATAAATTATGAACAAACTGTAATTATATGAATAAATTTAATATGCAATAGCTAAATAAATATATAAAAATCAAATTATACAATAAATTAAAAATCAAACAAACAAAAAAAATAGAAGATGGAAAAAAAAAAACGATTTTCATCAAATAAATAAAATTCTAATTTTATACTTTCTTGATTTTTAAATTAATGTTTACGAAATTAATAAAAATTCATTAGTATATTTTTAAACATGTTTTTTATTTAATTTTGTTTAATTTATTTATTTATTTATTTATTTATTTATTTTTTCTTTTGGTTTTGGTTTTGTGTACGATGTTTTGTTTTTCAATTTTTCGTCTTGTCTGTGCGTCTCCAATTTTTATTGATTATAGAGATCGGCTATACATGCAGACACACAACAAAAAGACACCAAAATCTTTAACATACCAAATATTCCATATATTAGTTGCGTATACTTTTCCGTATTCTTGTACACATAAATGATAATATATATTTATATTATTTATACACACAACACACAAACACATAAATAAATTAAATGTTATTTATACGTGTATATATTTAACTTGAATTATTGTTAATAATTATCTGAAAAATCTAAATTGGCTACCTTTAACGCTTGTAGCAAGCGATAAAGAATTTAACCGACAATTTTATGAATTCGTTGTATTTTTTTTTTTTATTTAATTTAGTAAACACACACGTCTTAAAATAAAATATATATCGAATGGATTTTTGTTTTCGTTCTTTACGTATAATATTTATACAAAATATATGAATATTTATTTATTGTACCTTAACTATTGTATACGAACGATACGATGTACAATGTATTTATTTAAATTAATGATTTTGAATAATTTGATTTTACATTAAATTAAATATTATTTTATTTATATATAAATACTTATTGGATGAGTAATTTCGGTTAGTTCTTGACCACAGCTTTAACTCGTATCCTGTGAATGTCCACTACAAGGACTTCATCAAAATGGTGTGATTTTGTTAGCAACAAAACTTCATGTGAGATGATGTGATTTTGTTAGCAACAAAACTTCATGTGAGATATTCATTGAAAAGGAATTTAGTTTACGAAAAACAACAATTCATGCATTTTAACTGGAAAAATTTGGTTTACAAACTAAAGGTGAATAATTCAAAATTTATTCTACATTAATTAATTGATGACCGGCAAATATTTGCATCGAATTGTTAATTTCAAAGACGCAACAATAAAATTTCGTCGGATTTGATAATAATTTCTAAAAAACTAATGTAAAAAATTATGCACTTTTAATATACAAAAACTATTTGCTAGTTTCCTCACGTGCGTTCTTGAAATTTTTACAACTATAGTATTTGTGAATGTTTTTATGAGATCACACTGTGGCAAAAATCCCTATAATTAAATGCAAATGCAACTAACCCTCGGATTGTATTTTAAATTCAATTTAGTTAACCCATCCCATTATATTTTGGATTGCATCTGTATAAATAACAGAATTCTATTATTTTTATTATTGAATATTATATTCAAGTTGTGAAACCTTACCCATAGCAAATGCGGCTATATATATATATAATGAGGCCTCCGAAACAATGGAACATCACTTCTCATAACTTGTCCAGCACTATGTAAATGCACAAAGATTTGCTGAATTGATTACTTTATTAACAAGGTTCAAATTAAATTTCGTGTGTAATCAAATACCAAATACACAAATTGAGTAGCAGCACAAAAAATCTTAAAACTCTATAAACGGATAGTGTTTCGAGTGTTAAAATGACTATGTACCCTGAAAAAAAAAGTACGCGGATCCAATTAAAAAGTAACGTCGAAATATTAATTAATTTTGCTCCAAGGAACTAGGTTCATTGTTAAAATGAAATAACATTTATTAAATCAACGAATAATTCATTAAAACATAATACCGAAAATGAATGTTTCATTTCAATGAATCACACTACGTTGATTTAAAGAATTGTATAATTGTTTTGATGAATATTATTCATTTTTTCAACGTGTTCTGTTTAATAACTTATTATTCTGCGCATTAGTTAATTAATGATCGCGAATTCATTCATTCACAAACAAACAAGTATACATTAAGATAATTTTTAAAAATGAAAAATATTAATGAATTATTCATTGAAACAATGAAAAATGCGGGGTTATAAACGCTATTCATTGAAATTATGTACAAATTTATTTTCAGTGTAGTGTTGATATTTCTCAACACGGAGTCTATTTAGAATTGAAAATTATAATAAGTAATAAAGTAACCCAAAGAAATTGTAGCCATTGATCAAAAAAAAGTCATCAAAAATATAATTTATAAATTTTTTCAGCATCTAAATCTTTCCTATTGCTTTTCAATTAATTTAAAAAGTTTTGTCTGAATGACATCCAAAATGCGCACAGCATTCTAATTTCTAATATGACCAGAGTATTGGTGCAATGTTGTTTGTTGCAATTTATCATCTTCGAATTGTTTGAATTCTTGTTTGGTTTGTATATATTTCTCATTTTGCAATAAATTAAAAGATTGTTTATTTTTTATTATACCAAAATATTAATTTTTAGGATGATGTTTTTGCCGAGATGGTTTTTATTAATATGATTTTTTGACAACTGTCTCAAACTGTTATTTAACTTCAAATACATGTATATATGAGTTAATTGCAAAAGCGTTAGTAAGAAGTAACCGAAACACATAATAAAATACAAAAAACAGCAGGAATTTGTTATGTAATTATTATTATTAATTTTTTTTTATTACGGGGGTACACAAATAGCTGGTCAGCTGATATATAAATGCAAGGGGCAGATAAAAAAAATTATATAAACGTAAATACAAACAAATAACTAATCTATATATTTGTTTGATTATTATTATTATTATATATATAATATTAAAACTGCATTTAAGATTTTAACTCCAACAGCGCCCGTCCTGGTACCACTTTTTACATATACGAGAGAATAAATATTTTTGATTAATTATTTATTTATAATATTTACATTAAAATTATAAATATCAAACAATTTGTTTTGGATATTATTATTCTTTTTGTGTGTGTACATTAAAAATAAAAAAATAAATAACGATCTGAAAATTTATAATTATTTAAGAAAAAATGAAATCGACCCGACCCGACCGACCGACAAAAGTTTTAATATAGAAATAGTGACTAAAATTATTTCTTTATATCAAATAAATTGTTATTAAGAATATATCAAATAAAAAAATTATTATATATTTTTTTAGTATAATGTTAAAATATATAATGTATAAGAAATACGACCCCATACTGTTAGGGACAAATTTAAATATTTTGAAAAATTATTATTATTAGTATTATTTTAGCTTATTTGAATATTTTATTTTGGTTGAATAAAAAAAAAAAAAAAGTGTAGAACATAAAAATGTCAAAATATCAATTAAGGAAAAAATGATTCAGACTGTTTTTTTTTCATTATTATATTTTAAAAATTAAAATTTAATTTTCTGGTTCTTTTTGGGTATTTTCGATATAAATAAAATTGAATTATTTATCAAAGAAGAAAAAATAAATAAATAGTGTGAGTTTGTATTTTAATTAATTGGCCTTTTTTTTCTTCTTTTTTTTGTTATTTTTTTTAAAAATTAATATTCAACAAACATTTATTATATTTCAAAATAATTAATAATACAAAAATAAAATTGTATATTAATTTTATATAAGTTTTTTAAAGTTTGCTATTTGTTTTTTTTTTTTTTTTATGTTTAAATTAATATAAATGGACAAAAACAATAGACATTAATTTAACAAAAACTCTAGAAATCGTATTTTTTTTTCGATTATATTGCGTTACAGTACGAGAGGTGTATGAAAAATTAGCGACCTAAAAATGAAAGATAACATTCAATACATTTATTACAATTATTTATGCAATAATTCAATAAACCGCATCGGTAAAGTGGAGAAAACATTTGAAGTTTTACACACGCTTCAATCTATTGATTTAACGTTTCTTTTTGCTTTGGTGCTAATAGTGATGAATTCAAGTTTTATCAACAGTTACTAAACGACGTTAAAAACCAATTATATAATTTGCTTAAAACTAGCCAAGGATGCTTGAGAAATACACATTGTTATCATGCATTTAACACATTTCAGCAGCTATATTTCACGAATTTTAACTCGCCAATCATCTAATACAGCATATAATTGACTTGTTAAATGTTTTGGGATGTTAGTAGTTTTTGGGCGCACTTCACCTAAATCATTTGGAAGGTTTTTATGACCTGGTTACTGCTGGCTCATAATTAGTTTTTGTCTTTGCCTGTATCCTAAAAGTTAAATCATTTAAAATACATGTTATGGTTCACAATGTGCTAAACACATCCTCCTTACTTAAAAAATGAACCAAATAATTATTTTCATGCTTATAGAACAAAGCCAAAGACAAAGACAAATCCAAAAGTTATGAAGCATCACCGGAAAAGAGCAGTTCATTTTTTCACACTGAAAAATGAAGGTGTTTAATCTTTATACACTTTTAACAATTTATGATGCAGTTCTTTTGGTGCGTTAAAGCATATCGAAAACAACGAATTTAATATATATTATTAATCGGATGAGTTCAAACTATACTGGAATGAAATTGACTGATCGAAATAAAAAATAGTCCATGCTATATATAGGATGAAACTCTATCCAATACAATTATGATTTCGCGCAATGTGCTGGACCGAGAACTATTCAGACAGCCTACGTATAATATGATGGTTTTTATATAATGTAAATTTAATTTCTATAATTTATTACGTTTATAATTTTAGTTCATTAAAATAATAATAATAATAATATTATAAAATTTGATTATTATCGATACAACACACTCTCTGCAGGAAGATGTTATTTTTTTTTTTTTGTTATGTGTTTTGAAATTGTTGTTTAAAATTATAATTTATAATATACGAATAATTATAAATAAATAAAAATTATGATATATTGTACAAAATATTAAGAAAATTCAATGACAAATAAAGATAATAATCGTTATTTATAGAAACTAAACACCTACTCAATTTTCGACAACAATTTGTGATAAACCACGCACATCTTTATTAATACAGATTGTGTGTATAGATTTTTATCGCGATAACATATTATAAAATAATCTGATTAATTTGTTAACCATCACACAATAACAGTTGCACTTCTTTAAAAAATAAAAATAAATATCAGAATACCATGTAAATATACAGGGTGTCTTAGATTATGATGACCATTCGTCTAAGCATAAACTATCGTTGCTATGAGTTTTCCGTATCTTTTTGGCAAAAGATTTATTCTGCATGGATAAATATCTTGTTCAAATTAATGTTTGACTTCTTCAAATGCAATGAAGCATTGTGCGGAAAGAATCGTGTTGCATCGATCGAGAACCGATGTAGTTATAAGGGGACCGGTCTGATGAATACATTGGGTGGGTTAAGACATTCCAACCAAACCGGTATGGTTATATGAAATCTTGCATTTTAGCACTACCATAAAAGATTCACATTAACAGTATGTACAAACTTTTCCGAGAAACATTGCCAATGAGTAGAAATGTTACACTCGTAATTAGGCGTTGCTTTTTTTGGGTCTTTGCTCAGCCTCTTTTCTCTTCAAATGAAAGAAAACACAATTGCTCTATATTCGGTGAAAACCTAAAGGCATTTACTAACCAATGAAAATCTATATTGTTTTACACTTTCAAATTTTTCTTGAATTTTGGATTTTAATTTTAATTGCATATGTTTACCCAAACGATATACATATTTATTATATTATTGCAACAAACCATTGTGAAAACGAAAGTCAATTTTTCAAAATAAACATCCCATAAATTCATAAATCTTCGAATCATATAGGTATTTATATAGTTTTGACAAATATATTAGCAAAAAATAAACATAAAAATGTTCAAAGCAAACATATTCTTTTAAATAAAAATAAATTTGATAAATTTTTAACGAATATTTCCAATTCTGTCCCTAATTTTGATGAATATGCACATTTTTCTTTATACTTTTCCGTACCAATTTGTTTATGGTATATAAATTAGTGTATTATTTTTATCCTTCTTATACCTTTACTATGGGTATGTTTGTACCACACCATCAATATATATGGTTTATATCCATACAGAAATACAAATCTATATAAATATACAGCATGACAAAGAACGTGTATATATAATTTATTGATATATATTTGGTTATAGATATGGGGTCTAATAAGGTTTAACTTGGTGTTGTGTTTTATTTTAAAATTTAAGTTATTTGATATATGACTGTGTAACATTTTATTTTTTAAGTTTAAAAAATATTTTACCATCATTCAGTTAAGTTTGGTAGTAATACTCTACGGTAATAAATATTCCAATAAATATGTATAAAATACAAAAAAAAAAAAGGTATGAATATTTTTTCTACGCAAAGTCACACGGAGACAAATTATTATTATCTATCTAATACCTTTTTCTTTTCGCTATAATAAATTATATATTGAAATTCCATTTTATATATTAATTGGAGCGCGCGACGTCGCCGAAAAGTATAGTAAAAATTCTATAGAAAATATTTGACATTGACACATTTAACGAAAAATATCAAATTTTTGCCATTTTAATAAAAGACACCATAATATTCGCATAGACAAACAAAATGTATTATATACGTAAAAAATAGCTTTCTTCTTATTCTTTTTTACTATAAGATACAGGTGTAATTCGATAATCCGGACGGTAAAAACAATTTAACTTCCGGATTATCGAATTAAAATTTGTTTTTTTTTTTTATAGTGTGATATAGTGAACTTAGAATATGATTATACAAGTAGTTCTTCACAATATCCTTAAAAACTGATACTCAGAGGAATTCATCCACTGATCAGATTGCAGTACTCGATGATCTTTTACTGTCGAATTTAGATGAAAATAAATAAGTATAAAATGGGATTATTAAAGTATGGTTCCTAATAATTACAGTCAACATTGGTTCTCCAAACAGTTTCGTTTCCCAGATTGTAAAACTGACCAATTTGGATAAAAATTTAATATACGAGTTTAGAATGAGATTGTAAAAGTGATGCCTACGTGATGATACGATATACACAGAATTGAATGTTTTTCTGATAAATATAGTTGAAATTTTTTATGTAAGCTTAGAATACGGGATTATACAAGTATTTTCCAATAAGTTCCACCAATATGAATATCCAGGGCAGTGTTATTTAACATATTACAATAATGAATCACCGGAAATTAGATGAAATTCGATGGTGGAGTTTAGAATGAATCTGTACCGTAAATTAATTGCTAGATAATGTCATACCAATATATAGAGTGATTAAATCCGTAGATTGATTGGAAGTAGGGTTATCAAAAGCGTTTTCGTATATATTGACGCGCAACTCACGTATATTGATAAATAGACAGGATTTTCGTTTTAGAAGCATTAAATTTAACTGCTATAGATTAAATTTTATGATTGCATGGTACTTCATATGAGAAATGGAGTGTATTATCATCATCAAAACAATGTCAATAAATCATTACGATGAATATCAAAAAAATTATAGATGAAAGTGTTGAACACCTTCGGTATACTGCTGCAGAATAGAAAAATAATCTGATTCAACTTGATTAAGAATAAACCTTAATCTTGTCAGTAGATCAATTACAAAAAAAATAATCCTAACCCAAGAGCATGAATCTAGGATATTAATGTTATATATTACGTCATACAAACATTATAGAGAAATATATAATGAAACAAAAGCAGTGATTCACCAAAGTTGATAACACTTTTATCATTATATTATTCAAAATTATTAGATCTAATGTACAATAGATCGTTAGTTTCTGTAGCTGCGCATTTACGATCACTGTATTAAATTGTTGATCTTTATATAGGTAGTATATGTAACTTAAAATTTTCTTTCTAATTATCCCGGAAGGATATAAATGTAATTGTACGATAATTCAAAAGATTGACTTTTTGAAATTGGAGTAACGTTGACACATTTTCCAATATGATGAAAATATTCGAGTGGAGTTAGATTTTTTTGAAAAATATCTTCCAAAGTGGATTCATCTAAAGAGAATGTATATACATTTAATTAAAACAAATGCTGAGATTCTATATCGGGTGCTTTTATTAGTATCAATTACGTATAAGTGTTTTATATATGTACTAAATATCTTGTTTCGGAAGAAAATGTATTTCAAATGAAAAAAGTGAACAGTTAATAAATTTATCACGAGAATTAGTTAATATATATTTGAATTTCGTCAATGTTTCGACAAAATTAGACTTTATTGAATTGATTAGTATAACCAGAAAAATATTTTACACCTCTATATCGTGTACAATATCTTCTTTTTAATATTTTGATGATAAAAAAAACAGCATTTTTCGTTAGTAATTATGGAATTCCAAAAATTTAGAGTTAAAATTAAATTATTTTTGTTATATGTTTTCTTGTTGGAGATTGTTAAAAAAAAGGTTTTATATTAATTTTTAAATAATTAAATAATGCGAAAAAACAGTGGCAGAAAATTAAATACCTATAATTAGAGATGCGGATAATATATGGTCTAGTTTTTATATTCGAATTAGCAATATTTTGTTCGGATTATCGAATTATACCTGTACAATTTTTACATGAATTTTAAATGAATAGCCGCCCGATGCGAATACATAAAAATAAGATATAACATATAAACAATAAGAAATTTATTGATATTTCCTTTTATTTCTTTGCATATTACTATATTTATATGGAAACTATCGATAAATTATTTATTATTATGTATTTTATATTTATGCACCAAATGTATAGATGTTTTGTTGGTTTGCGTTATATACACCTATGTCCTATATATATATATATATATATATATATATATAGATATGTAAACGTAACGTACGGTCGAATATATAACTAATATAAAATAAAGTGTAATCAATATATTCAAATTCATTTTAAATATGCACATTATACCTTATATAAATATCTATAGAATAGTTATATGTATGTTCTCGAATATTTACATATGTGCATATAGAGAGAGATGAAGTGGTAAATATGGTGTTATTCAGATAGTTGTTGTTGTTGTTGTTGTTTTCGTTGACTCCATTTCGCACATAATAAATTCATCCATGACGTTATCTTTGAAAAATAATATACAACAAGTAATAGAAATGTGCTACTGAAGGCTATGTAAGATAAAATATAAATGTACTAAACATTATATACCATATATATGGTAGGTTAGGTATTGCTATATATATATATATACAGTATCAGTATCATTTATGAGCATATACGTATATTATATAGTTGCAAGTATATAACAACAACGGCAACAAAATTGTATCAACAAAACACTATAAGCACACGCATGGGGGTTATTGCATGTGATATTCAATATAAATAACATATGATTTTATATTTAGTATACGACGAATATGTGCATTTATATCCGCAGAGAATAGAATAATCTATCTATATTTATATATATATACAATATATTTTTGCTATACTATAAATATAAATATATAATAAGTTAAATGATACTGTAGGACTTTAGGTGTATTACATTTTCTCTCATATAATAATATATCCATACGTGGTATATAGATATAGATTTCTGGTGAATAAATTCATTTCTATCATAGGTAATGATTTTCTTATATATAACAATTATATATTGTATCTATATACAACAACTTTTACACATATAATAATAAATATATATAGAATTGGTATTGAAATGTTGAAAAAAAACTGATGTACCTCTCCCGTATAGCGGCGCATTTTCATTTATTTATAACATGATTTCAATTAAAATGTACGGCGGTGTTTTCGTCGCAACATATATATATGGTATGAATTAATCAATTCAAGTTGAAATGTATAAAAATTTGATTTATTTAAGGCGTAAATTTGATTAATTTGATTTCCCTCTTAATTTGTATTTTGATTGGAGGGTTAAGTTACACATTTTGTTACTACACATAAATTTATATTATATTGTATATATGGAATATTTATGGGCCATCTGTTACAGTATATGTATAAAAAGGAAATTTTTACCATTGATGTCCTCTTTTTCTTTTTTTTTTTTTTCTACTGCATATATGCGCCTAACATAGTGTATTTGTAAAAGTAATAAATTATCAGTATTGATTCGCTAATTTATATATATTATATGAATGTATATATCTATACCTATATATACAACAAGTTATAATTAGCACAGGGTGAGTCAGTCAAAAAATGTATAGTAATTATACAAATTTTATGGTATATTGTGGATGTCGTCTAATAGTAATCTTTATTGATGTCAAGGTTTATCAGTGCTTCGGTTATAGTTTAAAAGTTGAAGTTTTTTGAAGTAAGAACGCCTGTTTCTATATCCACCATTAATAATTTCCGAATAATTCATTAACATTTAACATTTATTATAAACTGACGTACCCTGTGTGTATGTATATTCATATAACATAAATATTATATAATTAATTAAGGCTATATTTATAGAATTACAATGTAATCAGTTTTTATTTTTTGTTTATATTCTACCAACACATGTGACTATATCAGATTTTCTGGTGTACGAGAAACATAACAATTCCATTATTAAAACAAACATATTGGTACTATATTATCTTTTTCTAGGACAATGACTTTAAGTTTAAGTAAAGATTTTTGGATCTCAGATTTAGACGCTTCTATAGGCGTATTAAGTATCTAGATTTTAGACTAACCATGAAAAAATTGCATTGTCGACTTCAGAGAGAAATATTTGAATAATCTTATTGCAAATATTTTTAAAACAACTACTAATACTTAATAAATTGTAAAATATTAGTAGGCAGGTCTATGGAAAATTTTCTAGAAAATCGTTTTTTTTTAACGTTTATTATCGAACTTTTGTGATAACCGGGTCATGCTATTAACGGAATTGTAATTTTTATTACAGAATTACAAAATTTAATTAATTTCCAATCTTGGATTGAAGAAATTTTTTAAATTGCAAAAAATATAATCGGTTTTCCAGCCGATGTAAGAGAAATAAAAATAAAAATAATGGTACTGAATTTTTTAAATTGCAGAAAATATAATCGGTTTTCCAGCCGATGTAAAAGAAATAAAAACAAAAATAATGGTACTGTATTTCAGAAAATTGTATACAAAATTTATACAGTATAATTATTTCAATTGTGAACTATTCCGGAGCGAAACACTATATCTTTCACATATACCCAATAATCTCTAATACATTTTCCATCATTTTTATTAAGTCATACTTTGCTCCAAGTGGAGCTTTATGTCATCTAATAAACCTTTCCTTACAGTCAAGTTGGTAAATTTAGTCTGCATGGAAGTATATAACAATTTACCAATTGTACTGTAATTAACGCGAAAGATAGATGTTTTCAAAATGCTATTATTTTTATATATGTGTCCATAGTGATGTGCGTGTCTGCAGACATTGTTAATCTTTGAATAGCGTCCAACACCATATTTTCAAAGATATCCGTTTTTCTTGTTATTCCATAAACATACAAATGGTTACCCAGCAGAAAAAATTTAGTATTTAAATAAATAACGAAAAATTTTCTATGAAAAATAGCGGAATAGAATCCGCTATATTTCATGATTAATAAAATATATTTCGGCGCTATGCAACTGTGCTACATTTTCCATATATTACCAGAATATTCTCGTTGTAATTTCTCTATTATATTTACCATTTATCACAAAACATTCATTAAATACTCTGAATTTAATTAAAGTTTTTCATACATATTTGATATATTCGCAATCGCCACAACTGCCATGTGTCCTAATACTAAATAATCTCAATTTTTAACAACTCCACTTCACATTACAATGCCAAAAATTTAAAAATTTTTAATTATTTTCCATAACATTATATATTATATTAATCTTTTAAACTATATGGTCATCATCACTCCAGCAGAGTCAATAACATATTAAATATTCTCTTAGTTTTTGCGTTCATATATGTACAACGTGTGTTTGTTCTATTATATAAATTGTGGAAATGTAGTAGTACTCATTTTTTTATTTTAATTATTAATCAAAATCAACAGATTAAAAATATTATCTTTTATTTTCAGCAAATATAGAGTCAATTTTTAAAATTAATTAATTATAAATAATATATTCAATCTTATTTGGAGAAAATGTGTTCATTATAACTAAATATGTGTATAATTAAATATAAAATAAAATAATTTCGGTACTTACTCATTCGGAAATAATTGTTGTACATATTACGGATTGAAAACATATACGTTGTAATTATATATTCGTACATCATCATCATCATCATCATCATCATACATCAATTTGGATCTGTAAAATATATAAACATTTAACATAATTTATAATTAAATACATATACAAGTGGAATTGGATTATTTTAAACCTATTTATAAAAGTATAATGAAGTGTGAAATGTCATAATTATAATTATTCTGTTCGTCAAAATAAAAATTAAATTAAATAAAAATAATTATCTCAACATTTTAACTAATTATTTTATTATTTTTTCATGTAATATTTTCTTCATTCGAAATTATTATTAACTAAGTCATAAATGAACAACATAATTTATTCAATGAATAATATAATAAAACCGATGAATTTTATTATTAATTATAGACTAAATATGAAATTTATCGTAACGACATAATAATTAATAGTTTTATATTTTCGTTTTTTCGTATATATTGGTACACTTACGCACGGTGTAAAAAAAATAACATGTTTTATCATATACAAAATGTTGACTATAGAGGAATAGGAATATTAAATTTTTGTTCTGTGTCTCTACAAATATAATAACAACATTTTTTAAACGCCTACAAAATATTTGTTATTTATTTGTTATTTTTTTTTTTTTTTCGTATTCACATAATCAAATATAAATCATCAAAAAATTATATACAAAATATTACTTAATTGAAAAATTTGTGTCGCCATAAATAATATGTTCACGTATAATAATATGCACGGGAAGAAGATAATCACATGATATAAATAATAATAATAAATAAAAAAATATAAAAATAAATAAAAATGTGTTTCTATATATTAAAATAATAATAATAATAATAATAATAAAAAAACCTTTGACATTTTCATAAATAATTGCTGACATGTGGACAATTTTAGTAATAATTTTTTTCTTTTTTTCTGATATTTATACACAAGAGTTTTTGTCTTGTCTTGTTTTTTTTTGTGCGTTGTTGGTGACAATTTATTCTCTTGTGCGTTTATTGTCGTTGAAAATAAGTTTTGTGCTGCAATGTTTATATTAAATAACAAGCAAATGCAGACAAAATATACAAAATATCGTTGTGAAAACTGAAATGAAACTTGAATATCCATATATTCCATATATTCCATACACACACCACACTCATATTTAACATTAAGATTAATTATTTGTAAAAAAAAATAAAAAATATAAAAAATGTAAAACAACTGACAGAACAAATTTTGTTTTTATATAATTTGTAAATAATACACACACACACTAATTTCCATATAGGCACAGTTGAATGTACATTCAAAATCGAACAGAACATCGAATAATTATAAATAAATAAATAAAATTTCTATTAAATAAAATTCGCAATTAAAAAATCTAACTATAGAACCAAGAACTTTATATTATTATGAAGTAAGTACCTTTAAGAGGGACATCATCGAATTGATAACAACGAAAAGTGTTTCAACAACTTCTGTATTTATCAAATACACAAACATGATATTATATTTACTGTAGCAGATCTACAATTCAACACACAGATATATATAAAAATTCATACGATATTAATTAATGCAGAATGTTATAATCAAGAACGGAAATGACTGTGAAAAAACGAAAATTAATTCTAGGTAGAAGGAGAGCCGGAAGACCTAAGATGAGATAGCTAGATGCAGTAAACTGAGATATAAAGATCCTTAAAATTCGGGATTGGAAGACATTGACTGCGGATAGGTCAGGTTGGAAAAGTCTAAAACCGCAACAGGGATATAATGCCATGTAGTATGTAAGTAAGTAAGTACCTTAATAACAAATACACGAATTTTATATTATTTTCCCTATTGGTACTGGTAACTGGATAAATATAAAGAAAAATAATGTTTGTGTGTATGTTGTTAATATATTATAAGCAGGAATCATTTTTCACGTCGTCGTCGTCGTTAGTTCTACTTAACGGTAAAGAACAGATAAAATTTATCCAAAGCGAAAATAAATTTTATACCAACATCATTGCATAACATCATTGGTATTATTTGTAAATATCTCTGGAAAAACAAACATATTATATGAATGTGACAAGTTTTTACACTTATAAAAGAGAAACCAATTTCATCATAATATTTCGACATAAACAACCTATCAAAAATAAACAATTGTGTTTACCGATTTGTAGCCTATCCATATTAGTATTAGGATAACCACAATTCCGAATTGTCATTAAATTAAATGTCTCGGTTTGCTAATGCTAATCGATTAATTAGTTATTGAAATATTGAATCCAAATGAGTACAAAATACAGTTTGATTGAAAATTCCATTATTGAAGCCGGATTAATCAAATGTCCTCATGAAATTGTTGACTCAAAATGATCCAGCGAAAGTAACTGTTGCAAATTACCACATCCTGTAGAGATTTCACTGTATATTATCATGGAAATGTACACAATGAACGTGTATAAAAAAAATAAATATATACATATTATAAATGAATGAATGAAATATAACACACAATTGCATGTTGCATATATTATTTATTAAAGTATTATTAACAAAATATATAATAATAATTAAATTTATTTATATATAATTGGATACAAAAAAAAAAAATAAAATAAAATTCAACAAACCAACAAGAGCAGAAAAATAAAAAAAAGGATACAAGTTTTTAAGTATCATAAAAAAAATGGAAAAAAAAAACTGCATTTTCATGAATATATAAAATCTCATTATTTTTGTCTATACGTGGAAATCGTTCAACGGTGAATTACTAAATTGAAATTACCATATAAATATATATGGTATATATGGTATATATGGTATATTATGAGACACTTATGAGGATATATAATATTATAGACTATACAAGTATGTTTCATTTAAAAATGTTATGTTCCACATTCCACATTTAGTTAATGTACCTACAAAAACAAATAAATAAATATTATATGAAACATTTTCTCTTAATTTTTTACTATTTTACATATATATTGTATATAAAAGGAGCATATGTACGTACATCGTTTCAATCATTCCAATTTAATATAGTACAAACTAGTATACGTGGGAAACCACTTAAATTTCATGAAATAATATATTACAATAGATAGCAAATTCATTATTATTTGTATTCTTTATATTTGTAATAAAAAATAATACGTTCAGACTATAAAATTTCTCGTACAACTAATGGCACAAACAATGAAAGAAGTTTTCATCCTTACATCGAATTCAAAACATTGATACCGTAACGTTCGGTATTGGAATTGCTAAGAGATAAGACTGAAATAGCAGTATTAATCCAATATTTGAGTTAGTTTTATTGTGTTAATAAAAATGTGTGTGCAGTAGTTTGTCTATATATTACCCGATTTCCGAAATTTTTGGCGTGATCCACTTAAATATATGATTTAAATTCGATTCGCAACAAAAATGTAATGAATAAAAACACATTAGATATTTTTTAAAATTTTTAGTTTCATTATTACATATGTTGGGTGTTTAGTTTACACGTCGATGTTTCCATATGGGCTCATAAACATATGCATTGTATATGCGCACATGTATATTTGTTCACGATTTGTGGGAACATACTATATCCTGGACTGATATAAATACATCTGATATAATTAATAATATAATAATTAACTAAACTCAATTACTAAAGTGTAAATATAATTTAAATTAATTGAAAAAAAAAAAACATGTGTTTTTGTATATTTATTGAGGCATTTGAAGCAATGGTATAAGATATGGAAAAACAAAATATTATTTACATTTTAATAATTATTTAATAGTTGCAAAAAAGTATACATTTTAGAATTACATATATGAACAAAGAAAGTTGATAAATTGATGCAACGCAATTCACGTAACTTGATTAGAAAATCCATAAATTTTATTTAAGCGCTTATCAAGATTCAAGATAGATGCGAAAATTGCTATTGAATGTATAAACATTTTGCCATATGTTTTCAACAATGTGGAGATATTCTACAAATTTTGTTATCCGTTCGAAATTTTTCCAAATAATATAAGTATTGTTCGAATTTATTCCGACAGAATCCTTAACTTGTTGATATTAACAAAAATTAATAAGATGAATGAAACAATTTTGTCATCGTCCAATTTTGTTAATATTTCGAATATAAGTTAATTATAATACAAACAATTATTGTAAAGTTTCTAGAAAATATAAATTAGGATTATATTTTAAACAGTTCTTATACAAAGCTGTATTCCATAATTGGGTTTTAGAAATCGAGTCATTTTGATCATTTCTCAACTACAATATAATTATAATATTATAAATTCTAAAATAGATGAGAGGACGTTAATTAACAGTTCTGTGAAGTAGTACGGAAAGACGGTGATATGATGGATAAGGATTTTCTCTGAATTTCATCATAAACAATATTTAAATAATCCTTTTATTATAAAGTTACATAACAAATTTAGTTAAAAGTGCAATGACAAATGCAGGAATCTCGATATCGATCATGGTTGCAGTACGGTAACGATATTCAACAGCATATATACGATGAGTTCACTCCGATTTACATGACAATGATTAGATATCTCTTTATGCGAACACATTCACATCAATTTTATACTATTATTCTAATTGTCATAATTGAAATTTAGATAATTATACTCCCATATATCTGCGTGTAAAGTATATATTTATATGCCACAATTATATTAGTGTACTCGTATATATGCAGACATATATGTGCAACACATTTTCCAAATATAAAAAATACATTAACATTTCATTTTCATTTGGTCACACAAAAACAACAACAAAATGATAACAACAACAATTTTGACGAATATACGATCATAATTCTGTCACATCTCACTATATTTAAAATAAAAAATCAGATATTTCTTTATTTTTTCTTTTCTTATTATACTACTGTGTCCAAAAAATAAAGTGAAATTTTAATTTAATCTTAGCTGGGATTGGGAAATCAAATAATTTTTTTTTTTATAAGTTTATAGTATACTGTCTTTGACATCTGTGGCGCATTAGTTGATGGTATAGGCTTTATTTAATGGGACATAAATTTTTAAATTTTTATAATGTTAAAAAAATTTGTATTAAATTTTATTTGCAGACTAAATTTGCTGTTGCAGATTTGTTAAAGTTGGTGCAGAACGCCTTTGGCGAACAGGCTATGTAAGAAAAAAAACATTTTTATAAATCCTTCCACAATTTGAGCCCTTGCTGATCCAATTGGAATTTCAAAAGGGTTCGGAGAAAACTATGAAACTAACTATAAAACGTTCATGAATGGATCTGGCAAAAATTGATTTGATATAATAAATAAATAAATATTAACAATGTCATCTAATTTTTTCGACACAGCAGTATATCTCTGCATGCACACTTTTTGTATGTTTATAGTAAAGTGCAACGCAGTTAAAACATATATAAGTAAGAAGAAAAAAAAACATATTAAATATATTAAAAGTTAATTTAATTATAAAATTTTTGCTTTCAACAACAACAAATTGTTCATATTATAATATATATATTTAGTATTTAATTTTTTATTTTCGGTTGGCTGTAATCACTCATCATCATACATAATATAATTATTTAAAATATGTTTTAAATTATACTGTTGAAATTTACATCCTTAATAAATTTAGTCGTTCGCTTATGTACAACGTAGTACATATACACATATGTGTATAGTTAGTTATAGAGTTACAACTCACATATTCATATATATATTACCATACTCTGCAGTCTACAATATATCCACAGCACTACAGTCAGTTACAAGATTATATGAATTATATTGTATTTATAGGCGCATACATAAATATAAAGTGTTTTTAATTTTCCCATATTATGTACGCAAATTTTGTTACTTACTATTTTATATTATTCAATTTACTGAACCTATATGCACAGAACACATATGTTAAAACATAAGAAAACTCAAATTTATAACTCCCTCATCATATTCTTGTCTTTTCTATAATATATGTATATTGTTTGTATAATACATACAATTACGTTACGACAAAATAGATATATAGGTGTGATCTAAATTTATATACAATATTTCCATAGAATTTAAATAACAATTTCAAACTAAAAGTCGTAAATATGACATGTTTTAAAAGTATTTTTAGATATAACCATGTTTTTCCAAGACATAGTAGTGTCGCAGTTCTTGAGCATATGTTGTTAAATACAAGAAATACTTATAATAATTTAATATATGTGTAACTTGTTTTTGACTATTTTATACTATATCCTATTAATATTACATTTACGTCTTACATAAAAGTATACGCGAACATAATATTGTATTTACATGTAATTTTAATATGTATTCCAGATTGCGGTTGTGCGGTGTTTAATATTCTTAACCCTTAATAATAAAATCTTATTCTATATTTTATCTATAGAAGTAAAATTATTTTATAAACTATAGTTTATTTTTATTGATACAAAAAAAAAAGCCTTTTGCAAATTAATAGTGCCCTTTTACATACAAAATTTGATACACTTTTATTGATTATTCCTTTCTTTTTACTATAGCTCATTTTCGGATTGCGAGATTACAAAATTAATCCACATTATAAAATTTCAATTATTCATAATTTTAGTAATTTCTATAATATAGTCAAAAAATACGAGCGTATACAAAATAATATTACTTTTAATACTATGACTCCTCCATTAAACAACATTCAGTGGTGTATATTGGTTAGATCGCATGTCATTAGACTCGAGGGAGGTTAAGAGTTCAATTAGTGCCGGCAGGTTGTTGAAATTGCAAAACTGTTATATTTTCTTTAATACTGAAAATTACTCAACGGCGAATTACCATTTGTTCAGAATCAATAAATGAATATCTTTGAAATTATAATGTTATAAATTTCTCAGCCAAATGTCTTACAATATAATACTGTGGGCTATTCACTTTCAAAATATAAGGGATAATGAAATATAAAATAAAGCATAATTCTATACAAAAATTGGTGTAATATCCCTACATAGAGGTTGTAATTCACTAATTATATTGAATCATGACTGTAATGTTTGTTAGAGAGTTCTATAGAAGCGACACAATATTGTGACTTGGTGTATGTCTTGACAATAATTCATATGTTCAGTCACCTTGATTTGTTACGATTTTGGGAATATCGAAAACGGTAACTTTCTCACAATGAACTCACGATGTTTAAGTGTTGCACTTGTACAATCTCTTCCAAATCTATAAATATACAAAAACCTACCAATGGTTCTATTCTTCTGTATTATATTTACAAGGCAGAGAATTCAACTGTCTTAAAAACATTTGCAAAAGAAATCAAACTCAATGTAAATCTATTAAATTGAATCTCAAAATAATAAATGAAAATCACATTATTTGAATGAAAAATATAAGGTTAATTTAACCGCTAAAATTTAGGATAAAGAATTTTATTATTAATTTAACATAAAATTTTCTTAATTTGATTTGCTGACAATTTAAAACTTTTCGTAGATATTGTTCAATTGATAAAATATTAAAAAAATTTTACTATATAGAGAAATTATTTTTGTTACTATTAAATAATGCTATTTGTAACTGAATATATTGGTTAGATTGCCATATATTGTAGCAATAGTAGCAATTTATGTGTATAGTTAGACAATTTTTGTAAACGGTAACAAAATACTAATATTTCCCAAACAAGTTGACGACTTAAAAAATCGTTAAAAATAAATCGGTAGTTTTCATATACGATTTTGCAATGATGTGTTCAATTATTTTTTAAGATTAATATAACTTTTCACCGCAGTACCACCGTTACATATATTGTATCGGTGACGTTACTACACCAGAGAAATTATTTTTAAAATAGTATATTTAGTGAAAATTTGAAAATTCAAAATATGATTTTACTGATAATTTTATAATAAATTTCCATCTTTATTTTTTACTGTAGTATAACATGGAAATTTTATTTCTTAATGTTAAAGTTGATTTGTTATTTATAAAGTTATGTTAAAACAAGACTCAATCTTAATTTACAGAATTTAATTAAAAGTTTTTTTTTATAATATATACTGAAAAATAATCTTAATATGAAAAATTAATAATTATAATCCATTTTCTTAATATTTAGAAATTAAATCTTTCCGTTTGTGTGTGTACCAATATGAATAAAATATCATATTCATAGTCATCATCGGTTGTATTTCGATTCTCGACGGTCACTAAAAGATTAAAGAACAAAATAAAAATCATTATTCTTTTGGTATAAATGCGAACACCGATTAGAACAGTACATCTGATCTAAATCTTAATCTTTTCTCTATGATCTTAATGGCGATATACATAGAGTTTTATTAATATGTACAAAGTGAATGGATGAAAATCACATTTAAGATGACAAATCTTTAATCTTTAATATGAATGTATGTAATAATAATAATAATAATAATAATAATAATAATAATAATAATAATAATAATAATAATAAATATAATTATGTCTATCTGATGAAATTCTTTTATATGTGTTATATATCTATTTACATATGGATAGGTATAAGAGTAGGTATGTGAGTATCCTATACATATATTTAATTAAATGATGGGGTAACGACTTTATGTTATATGTTCCATAGAATGGCAATATAATATAATAAACATTTGATGAAAACATATAAATATAACTAGAAAATAAAACCCATTATCATATAAATAAATTAATTTGCTGATATGTTATTAAATATACATACGATACGTTACGTTATATTATCATAAAATAAATGTAATATGAAATATAGCAGAATGTAAATAGATATATATTTATATATAAATAATGGAATAGTTTAGTACTAACAGATGTTGCATAATTATATGCTTAAATGAGCATGGGATTTGATTTTCATGTTCATAGTACATATATAATATATTACGACGAGTATATGTTTAATATAAAAATATTAGTTATTATAGTATAATGTTGTCTGGGTATACACATAATGGAATAAAAAAGCATAAAAATATTTTAATAATTATTATTATTATTATATGAATTATACATAGTGAATTTTTTTTTATAGCCTTTTCCACATAAATATAAAAAAAATATTCATAAAGTTTTTTTTTTTTCCTAAATAAACTGAAATAAATTTAAAATTATATTTTATATGTATGTGTGTGTGTGTGTGTGGTTTGTGTAGGATAAAGAAAATAGTTGAAAAAAATTTCCACCAAACAAATATTTCAATATAAAAACATAAATCAAATAGGAAAAATGAAAAATGTTTTTTAAATATTAAAATTTATTTTATTATATATTTTTATTTAAAATATTTATTTATTTCTTTTTATCATAATGTATTACATTAAAAATACTAAATACTTTTAAATTTAATTTGACTATACAAACCCATAATATATTTAATTACCATTTGATAAATAATGCAGATTATTAATGAAAGTATAGTTTAATGATGTTGATAAATTATAACACTTGAAATTAATTGAATATCATATAAATACCGAAATAATAATGAAAATACCATTATATATTAACAAACAGTTAAATGGTAATTCGAAAACCATATGCATGGGATAGTTTTATCTATAATTCGGTGGCAATAGCTGATGACGTAGATGTAAATATAAAAATAATATCGATTGACCATATATTCATGCATTCATAAAATAATATACAATCAACTCGACCAATCAAAATATTGTAAATATTGGCGAAACTCCTAAATAGTGCATACATTCTACAAGGATAGGCATTTCAAGTAGACAAAGTCTACGACAAATGTAATGTTTCATATTACATAGCAAATTTATGAAACCTTCGTTGAATAGAATCATTTCTGAGTTAACATCAAAATAAATACCAGATGCACCATAGAGAATAAGATATAAATATTTAAAACAATAAAGATTACTCAACTCACGTCAAACACATAGAAATGAATTAGCCTTATTTTTTAATCAATATGATTTTCAAAATTTATTTTCGAAAACCACAGCAAGATCAGTACAGTCACATTAACATTTGTAAAAACCAACAATGCAGAATCCATAATTTCATATTTTAGGTGTCGCAAGCTTGTCAGTATTAAAAAAAAACAAGATCCGATACCAATTTTTAATATGGTACGAGCGAGATCATTCATCAATTTCTCACACAATCTGATAATTCATAAATCAATCGAAAAATCTTAACATAAACGGCATAGATTTTTTTTCTTATTTGGAGGGTTTCAAAATATAGTTTAGTTCACAAATCATTGAAGTTATAGAATAAATAAAATATTGATTGCCTTGTAATCCTGTGGCACACCGCAGAAAAACCACAAACTCTTAAAGGCAAAGTGTTTCAGTCCCAGTAAATTATTAAACAATAGTTAAAAGCAAAGCAAAAAAAAAAAAAAACAATACAATCCAAATGCAAACAACAAATCACAAAATTGTTATTACTTCACTTAAATTTGTATTTTGTAGATCTATCGCGCTCATAAATTCATGTTGTTCATGCGACAAACAATTGGTTTAGTAATAAATATATATGGTAGTAGTAATAGTAACAATCGACTCAAATATTTCAGGAATACATATAAATTTTGCTATTCACCTGTTATTTCAAATATTAAATTTACCCAGAATTTGTATAAAGTGGAACATAATAATAGGAACTAAACCGTCTGTCTGTATGGGCTGAAAAAAGGGTTTATATTATGAAAAATTGAAAGAAGTGATATTTAAATCAAAATATATTCTATAACTTACACTCATCTCTCTCTGCTGGGTAATGTGGTTGTGGTGATTATATTTCGTGTCGATAAAACACTGCGTATAAGCTATTTATTTATCTATCCGCATTTTCACACTTCTTCCACATTTCAAAAACGAGTAACAGACAGACCATACAATTTGGTTCTGAATAATTGATAATAATTTATTCTTAAATTAAAAGTAGTGAATAGGTATAATCTGAAAAATCTCTTTTTCACAGAATACAAAAAATTTAAGGTAACGAATGGGTTACCTTAAGGTAATATATTACAGGATATCTTCCCAAAACTATACGGTATAAATTAGTAGATAGCGACCAATTAAACAAAATAGACAATGGAAATACACACATTTTAAAAGAACTAGGAAGGGATATACTACCAGGATAATCATTTTTACATATTTTAAAATACAATTCAATCGTAGCAATATAGTAGCAATTGATATTATTTAAATGAACAATGAACATTAGAACATTACAAAAAAATACGAATCAGAAATTATTAACGAAATGTTCGTATACATATAATGAAATATACAATTGCTAAAATACGCTAACAATACGTATTTTATAAATAGGTTAACCTTATAAGAAATTTATCGAATCAATTCAAAATTCCAAAATATAATATCTATATAAAACTATAGTAAAAGCACTTATCAAATTGTTATATTTCACATTAAGTATAATAAAGGTATAAGGTAGAAATAATATAAATTATAGATATTACATAACATGAATGAATAGAATAATAACTATATATTCGTTCTTGCAGATAAATTATTATTTAACATAACACAACATCATACCCATATATTAATATAATAATATATAAATCAATTAATATGTTATACATTAACGTACACCTTTATATTTTATTACCCCCGTACCACCAATTATAAATTCCATTCAATACATTATATTATTATGGAATCGGAATGTTCATGTATTTCAGCATTTTGTTGATGAATGTGTATAAAATATATAGATATTTATTATGAAATATCAAATTTACACATGATTAGTTAATATTTATTTATTTTATCCATACAATTATTTAATTATATTAGATATTTTGCAAATAATTTTATATTTATTATAAAATATCACTAGTTAAAGGTATAAAATATATACAATAAATTTTAATCTATTGTTAAATTATTAATTGTAAGTATGTGGTACGTCTATCTATATCTATATTCTGACATTCAATATACGTATTGTATAAATATATAAAAAGATATAGCAAAAAATTATATATTTTATTTACAGGGTTATTTACAAAGTCTTTCGATCGTTTGTATTAATATTTTGAGAATATGATGATTTAAAAAAACAAAAAAATACTTAACAGCTTTTGTTGATAATTGAGCGTTGGAACGATATCTTGTGAAAGGATTAACTTGATTCTATATAGCCATTCAATCCAAAACGTCAAGTTAAAAATTTGAAAAAAAAGAAAATAAATTCTATGGGAAATATTTGAATACCATGGATGCTTCCGAAAGGAATGGGTGTCCACAACCAAGTATTAAATCAACTAAATTCGGAACCATATTACATATGTAATACAGCAGTTATAAAGAGAACATCAATACAATACAAAAATTAAGGAAGAAAATATAGATATAATTTTTGAATATACCGTCCATAATTCGGTAGATATGTTATTATGTTATTAGCATATTTTGTAAAGCCAGTTGCAAGTGAATACGTGTGTAACGGGTTACCTATTATAAATATCGGGTTTTGGAAATTTGTATATAAATAGCGAATTTATTGTATTTGGCAAGAGCATGAAGGTTATATTTGAATAACCCTAATGAGTTTATCAGCTATAGACAAACGCAATTCAAATTTTCCCATATAGAATCTTTGGCAGCAAATTAGATTTATAAGTCTTTTAGCCGGTTTTTGTTTACAACGTGATCCCATTTCTAACACTGCGGTATATAGCCACTCTAATTTTTATTGGTTTTATTTCCTTTCGCCATCTCGTTCGAAAATCTAACACATTAGAATCACAACAGTGGAATATATAAGAAATAAAATCAGCAGATAAAGAAATGGTACAAATGAGAATATATACAAATGATACACTGTTGGCAAAAAAAAAATGATCCAAATAGAAAAAATAAACGAGAATAATTAGTAGCATCTACATATATAATATTTATACAATATCAAAAGAGTGAAATATACTGAAGTAAGCGGAAATGTGACTGCCCAACCAGATTTCTGTAAAACAAATCAATATTAAAATCACCCCAACAAGAAAAAAGCATATTCAGTTACATATCCACAGACTAGTGAAAGGAAGGTAAAACTAGGTTTAGGAATGTGGACAACAACAAGGAAGGAATTTATATTCACTACAAAAGAAGCTCACAGCCAACATACATTGTAAATGTCATCATAGGGCCCAGAAATATAAATAGAATTTCAATTTGTTTATTTATTCAGATTTGAAATACTAAAACTTATGCGTTTCCTAAAGATTTTTCTATTCTTTGTGAAACCCTGTATTCAAAATAATATTATAAAATGCAAAATTGTCATAAATGTAATATTTTTATTCCTTTAAATACACTAGCAGCGTATATATTTTTCATATCATATATATTTATTAATATTAAAGAAATATGTGTACGCGTAATATAATAAAATAAAATATTATACACTTGTTCGGCTCAAAATGTGTAGGCATTTGTTTTTTTTTTTGTTGTAAATAAATACTGATATTGTGGTGTAAATTTATTATACATTCTCGTGTATACAATACGTGTATTTTATATGCAAATAAATATAAATAAATATTATAACATAATACAGGTAAAAAAATAAATATGAAAACTATATTAACAAAAATATCAATAGGTGGTATTTGCTGAAAAGTTGTATCTCTATGTTGTAAATACATACACGCACACAAAGATCTACAATTTACGTATTGATATGCTTCTCACATAATAAAATAAAATATATAAATATTCATAATATTATATTTATGTCAAAATATTCATTAAAAAATATCTTAATAATTACATAATATAAATATTATAAATAATAATAATAATAATAATAATAATAATAATAATAATACAATACATAATAATAATGTGTATAATAAATACAAAACTATAGCTATAGATATGTAAATATATAAAACATGTAAACGTTATTATAATATATATAGAGAAATTGACAAGGTGTGAAATTTATACTGATATAAAATATACCAATTAAGCAATAATTTATTCTGACAAGATTCATATAATACTTGTAATTGAGTCGATGTAAAATAAGAAAAAAAAAATAAATACAATCGTTCGTTCTTATCTGATATTTATTTTTATTTTTTCTTATAAGGATTAAATTACAAATCCTTTTAATTATTGTTATTATTATTATATTTTTATTTTTATTATTATTATTATTTTTATTATTATTATTTTTATTATTATTATTTTTATTATTATTATTATTTTTATACGAATTATATACATATCTTTGTGTATGTGTTAAAGCTTTATAAATATATGTAACATCATCGTAAAAGAAAAAGATCTTATCTCATGAGAGCATTATATATATTGTGTATATAACAAGTATTTATATATTGTATATTTATGTATATAAGTACTGGTCGTGTATTATATATACGACACACCGCATGGCCGAAAAATTACCGGAATGGACTAACACTAATGTTGCCGAAATAAATACAGTCATTAAAAAAATTCACATTAATATAGAATATTTTTGATCTAAATGATTTATTGGTTTTTTCAACGATAGAATTCTACATGTGATAACAGTTAATTTTTGATTTACTACATCCTATTCCCTAAATGAAAATTAACACTAGCTATATCATTTAAATTAAAAATTTAATGGCCGAGTTATTTATTCGAAATATTCATTGACAAATGAAATTTAGGCGATAGTAGTTAAAAATCATACATGGAGGAAAGTCACACGATGAAAAGGTGTGTAATAATCATCAAAATATCTTATTCTCCTAATTCATGACAAACACAAAGAATACCAGGATTAGCGAACGTATCAATGTAATACAAAAGTATTTTATCGTTGAACCACTTTCAACAAATTCCTTGTGTCAAGTACAAGTACCTTTCGTTGGTTATAGTAAAAAATAAAAAACAAATGGTTAAATTTATTACTTTATCATAAACAAGATTTTATTGGATTTTCTTCATCTTTTAGGATCTGCATCTCTTGCACCATAATCACGGCTAATTTAAGTATACGTAAATCACCACCTTACAAATGCGCATACCTTTCGAATAGGTATTCTTGAAATTTGTTTTTGTTCTTATTACATGTATATAACAATTTACCAATTGTATTGTAATCATTATTTAAATATTATTTATATTTGCTGAAAAAAATGGAAAGTATTGAAGAAAGTATTATCGTGAATAAGGTGAAAATTAAAATAATTGAGGATATAATAAATAGTAAGATAATTATTTATATTAAAATTATTTAATCCTTATGATTGGAAGTCAAATATACTAATATACCATATATATATATATATAAAGAGTTATTCTCTTCCTCATCAGTAAATCGAAACAAATAAAAATAATCAAACTACATCTACAAAATGTCAGTATCAAGCAGCTGCTTCCAATCCAAAATGATGTTCTTCTGAAAAGTGTTAAAACTATAAATATCCCCCGCTAAAAATATTAAACATGTTAATATTCTTATAAATAAAATTCTTCAATATTTAGCCAAAAAAATTAAAGCAAATCCGCCTCTTCTATACTCTACATTAAACCCTGACACTAACTAGGTCATCCTGGTTCTTTACTTGGAAATGATCAAATTTATAACGTAATTGTAACTGCTCATACTTTTATTATAATTTTTTTTATAGTAATACCTATTGTAATTGGGGGGATTTAGAAATTGATTAATCCCATTAATATTGGGAGCCCCAGATATAGCCTTTCCTCGAATAAATAATATAAAATTTTGAATACTACCACCTTCTCTGTTGTTGTCGCTTTTTTCAGCAAATATAAATAATATTTAAATAATGATTACAGTACAATTGGTAAATTGTTATATACTTCGATGCGGAATAGTATGTTGTATTTTGTTAGATACCATATAAGTTCCATCTTGGAGTAATATGAAATGGTTATACATACCTTCACACAATATAACATTTTAATATTATAATTTTATTAATAACATTGCAGTAGTAATATATCGAAAAATTTCCCATATAAATAGCGGGAATTGAACGTGCTATTTATATTTTACGATTTATTAACATTAACGCTATACCCACTGCTTATGTTTAAATATATGCTTAAAATTTCCTAGTGGTATGTAGTGGTATCAGACGTAAAGGAGCATAATCATCTTCCTGTGTTTTTAATTGTTTCGGTTCACAATACATACACTGAAAATAAATTTATATACATAATTTCAATGAATAGCGTTTATAACCCCGCATTTTTCATTGTTTCAATGAATAATTCATTAATATTTTTAATTTTTAAAAATTATCTTAATGTACTTGTTTGTTTGTGAATGAATGAATTCGCGATCATTAATTAACTAATGTGCAGAATAATAAGTTATTAAATAGAATATGTTGAAAAAATGAATAATATTCATCAAAACAATTATACAATTCTTTAAATCAACGTAGTGTGATTCATTGAAAAACATTTATTTTCGGGTATTATGTTTTAATGAATTATTCGTTGATTTAATAAATGTTATTTCATTTTAACAATGAACCTAGTTCCTTGGAGTAAAATTAATTAATATTTCATTGTTTTGACGTTACTTTTTAATTGGATCCGCGTACTTTTTTTTTTCAGGGTAATATCAATCGGTAATCGGTTGTTGATAATAATAAGTTGTTCAGCGTATTTTACGGACAGACGGTGTAACATTTATATATATATATGGGTGGGTAGGTATATATGTAATATGAAATTGATAATCCTATATATATAATATGAAAATGAAAATGTCAAAAGGCTAAAGATAAGTGCGAGATTTTATTTTATATGAAGTAATAAAATATCAATTCATTTCGTGTTTTTTTTTCTCTCTCGTATTCAATCTTACATAAATACATTTTGATTTTTTTTTTAATTCGCAAATAAGCTTTTAAAAATAATATTAAATTATTATTATTGATAGGTTTGATGCGTGCTTTTATATGGCCATTTACGAATAATAACATAAGCGAGTTACAATATAATATAATACAATATTTATAATAAATTTTACATACATTTATATTTTATAGATTATAACGATATATTTTTATATTTGACACTTTATAAATAACAAATTTTAACAACGATTTATTTAGTGATTATTTTTTTTTTATGAATTATATACTTAATTTTTATTGAATCCATCATTTTTTATATTATGTGGATTTTGGGTATTAAAGCAAGAAACAAAAAAAGTTAATGCTATTAATTTATTTAAATATATGTGTTTTAAATATTAATAATATGACATGAATGAAATTAAAATTAAAAATTTGAGGTGTTGATATATAAATACCCACACACATTCTCATATTTGTGCGGCTTACACATACATATATATATGGTTTTTTTGAACTCATTGAACATATTTATTTTTAAAAATTAAGCGATTGTTAACGTCGGACACAACTTACAAGTGACATCACATAATATGCAAATGTAAATATACTATAATATAAATAACGATATATTAAATTGCACAACTTTTAAGTCAATATATGATTTTAATAAATATGATTTGGTTTATGACATAAATTTGCTTAAACAGCAGGTTTTCGCGGTCATTAGTTTTAGTAAGATTAGTTGCTTTTAATAAAACACAAAGCTGTGTGGTGGTGGTGGAGGTGTTCTTAATATTCCTAAATATCTAGATATCTTCATTTTCATGTTGTATGGTGGTGGTTGATATGCCAAATAAAATTAAGACACCAGAGTGCGAGTCTGTACATTAAATTAAAGGGTAAATGTTTATATGTGTTTTGTGCTTATTTTTCACCTGTTTGGCTACAGTAATATTATGATGCCATATGAAAATTTGACAAAATGTATGTTATGATTATTTGATTCCATTGAGTGTCACATAAGAATTGAAATCATCGTTTTTGCATAAAATTTTATCCCTTGGTTTTCGACAATTCAACTCTATTAGAAATCATAATAATCGATTGGTGATTTCATATAAAATATTAAAAGATTTTAATTATTATCCTTATAAACTTTTCAATTATATATTTTTGCATAAATATACCACCCACCCACCATCGCAAACATAAATTTATATAAAAATTATATACATCTTTAAATATTTCAACGTATCCTATTGTATTTTCGAACAACATATGTAGATATTAATTTTTTAAAACACCGTGAAACGTACATATGTGTACCAAACAACATTGTATCAAACAAAACGTTTACACACAATGTATTTTCTATATGTACGAAACTATAAAATAGTGTATTACAAAATACATGATAACAATTATAGAAACATGAAAATCAAACTTGAGTGGGCAATGTTCAATGAATATGATTTATTTTACACATATAGAAACAAGTAATATGATATTATAAATAAATAAAAAAAATAAATAAAACTAAAAATGTTTCATAAAATGTTTTACATATGCAAATGGAATTTTAAAAGAATTTCAATTTACAAAAATAATAAATTTCTCGTTTATTCTTATTATTTATATGGGCATGGATGGAAGTGAAATAATGATGGTATGATGAAGGTATATATTATAAATATACTCGTATAATCGTATTTATAATTAATAGCGAAATATATACAATATATAATAGTTTAGACAGATTATCTTCAATTTATAATTTTATAAATTGATAAATATACATTTGTTTTGTCATTAAATAAATCTTTGCTCACTACTGCAGCCACAGACATAACAAATAGATAAATTATTATCAATTCAACTATTTGGAGATGTTTACCTGGAAATTCGTCTTTTTGTATTACAATTTACTCATCCGTATTTCTTCATGCATATATATATGAAACCATTGAAACCATTGTCTGTCACAGTATAGTCACAATCATAATCTATATTAAATTTAGTATATAAGATTTTTGGCGATTCGTCAGAAGATGCATGGGAGGTTGTATTATATATACTCTAAAAGTGATATACTCAAACAAAAAGATTACAACAACAAAATACACCTAATTAAAGTTAAACCATTATATTGATAATAGCATTGATAATATATTCGTATTTTAGAACACAAAAAAATTGTTTCCTGCTTGATAAATTTTACGATCCGGCATTGGTTACCGCACATGAATTGAACGCAATTGTACCAAGAATTAAAGAAATAACTTCCAGAGGATATGTTAAAAAACCTGACCTGGTTACATTAAAAGCATGGAAAATCTTACCCTATCCGCCTTATTCACCATATACATTGTTCTATCATACTACGAATTGTTTCACAATCGATGCAGTCAATCCTTTCCGTCTACCGTTTCAAAGTAAACGCTCAACATATTGGAAATTCTCTTTAAATAATAGTATTATACATTTGTAAATAATTTCCAAAAGAAATACATTATATTGCTAATGTACAAGTTCAAGCATATGAGCGTTATAAACGTTCCCAACTAATTACGTCCTTTTTCCTTACAACTATATTCGTAGTAAAAGTTCTGTTCCAATACCATTTAATATAAATACGCTCAATTATGTAATTAACATTTATTTGGAAAAAAAAACGTATTTTATTTATTTCTTTTATTATTATTATTATTATTATCATATCCTTTTGTTATAAACGCATTATATATTTTTTCATATTTAACACATTTCACTCACTTTTATATCCTTTTTTTTGCTTTTACAGATTTGTTGACAATATTTATTTTATATAATGTACTTCAATTAACTTTTCTTTTATATATATATACTTTATTTATATATTTATATTGTAGAAATAAACTTGCACATAATGTTAGAAAAAAAATCAAAAAAAAAACATAAATTTATGAACACATTTTATTGTGTGTGTGTGTGTGTGTTTTGTGTGTTGTGTGTTATGTGTTGGGTATATGTGATGTATCAAAAACCCTCCTTTAAAATTAATTTATAATATGAGTATATTATATTTACATATTACTTTATATTGTATGTTGTAAAAATGTAATATATGTACTATGTAATTTACAGGGTGAAAAAGTAATTTAAAATAGATCATTTATAAATTACGAATGTGGGGTGCTGCATAATATATTACATCAATAATTTATAAATTATCATATATACACACACAAGTGATTTGAACCATAGATAATTTTTTAGTAATATATATATTTTACATAACATATTATCTATCTGCATATATGAATGAATGAAAGTATAATTTCGGTTTTCACAAATAAATGACTTTATAGTCTGTTTTTTAAATGCGTAATTTCCGTGTGAAATAAAATTGTACATATTTTTGTTTACATGCTGTTATAGTTCAGTGTAACTTTTAGCATATCAAATGAAAAAAAAATGAGTCATATTTTAATAAAATTCCTTTGGTGAATCTCAGATTAATTTTTTAACATCCAACATTAAATGAGTACGAGTATATAAATACTTTTAGTTTATCAATACTAGAAGTGGCTATATATTTTAACAATTTCATATAATCGGATTTGTTTTCAAAAGCCTTTTAAAATATATCGAATTTCTTATTTCAATTGTATGTAAATATACTCACCGGCTCCGGTGAGTCGTTATGTATTAAAGGATGCCTAATTTATATGTGAAATATAGTTAATATTAATATCACATTTACCACAGCAATTAAAATAATTTGTGATCTATGGGTACGCCACATAATATATATATAATCGAGAAGGTGATAATTATCTTATTTTTATTATTGTAAATATTTAACTCTTTTAGGGGACCTTTTTTTCGAAAAAATAAACGAGCTTTTGTGATTATATTGTTTATATATAATTATAAATAAACAAATTTACAAACTTTTCCATGAAAGTCTTTTATCTAGTATCCGTACACGTATAAAAGCATTGAAAACTACGTTTCAATTAAAGCGAAAACCAAAACGAAAACAGATGGTACTGATACGTACAATTGCTCCTGAAAGAGTTAACAACGAATTTGATAATCAAAAAAGTTATTAATATTACAAAGAACTATATTCAAAAAAAAAAAAGGTATAAAAATGAAAACTGTTTAGGGCACACTTGATTTTAGCAAATACTCGTCAACATAAACATTATAATATTTTTGGTATTGGTATTTACAAATTCAATATTCGACATAAATCGGATAAAATAGAATAAACGTATAATTTAAAATTTTGTATTATTTCAAAATACTTATAGAAAAAGTATTTCAAATGTATTGTAATTTAATTGCATTTTAAATTAGTTAAACTTTACGAAATTTAATTCAAATCAGTTGCCCAAAATGCCCATGTTTCATTAAGCATCGTCCACAGTATTGATTTTTCAGAATTTTCATAAAAACTGAAGTTCATATATGTAAAACACATGCATATGAAATTTCATTAAATGATCAAATTACAAGGGTATCTATTCTCCAGAATTTTCATAAGAACTATAATCGATACTTGTGCATATACATATGAAATTAAAATCGTTTAAAATATGACCAATTTACAAAATTCCAGGATATTTTTATGAAACCAACAACCATCAACACTATGTGAATGAACATATATGTTTAAGCTTGCATTTGTATTGTGAAATACATCACATTTAAATTCAAATTTTCGTGTTGCTTTGTTCCTATATAAAAGTTCTAAAACAGGAACAAAAAAGAATCAAAAGACTCAAATGAACGAATCTTTCATATGAGTTTTTAAAACGAACTGAATTAAATGAGTTAATTCAGTAAAATGAACGATTTTGCTCATCACTACTTTATTCTAATTACGATATCGCAGAACTTCCAAGTTACGAAGGTGAAAATATTATTTTTTTTTTGTTAAAAAGCCTGCTAAAAGATTCCAACTATCAGACACTTTTTATTTCAATGATTCTATCTATTGAAATAATAAAGTTATAAGAATTTTAGTGAAATTATAATATATTATTTAAATTTTTCCTTGGTGATAATCCCAACACAAAAAACTACATATATTTGCAAAAGTATAGTATTTAAACTAACGCACAGTTGGTGTATTAGAATATGATATACTTGATAGGCTCTGTATATGGGATAATTTAAGTAGGATGCCTTGTATAATATAATAATTTAAAAATGTTTAACACCCTGTGCGATGTTCTATATACATTGTACATACACTACATGAGAATTTCATTCACAGACCTTTATCACAGTAGTTCATATATAACATATATTTTATGTAAATATAAATATTGTTGTGTATATATAATTATTATAAATATCTGCTCTTATTTATTTATATATATATGCAAATATAACATTATAATATATAATCATATATTATATATATATTATATAACAATATATATATATATAGTATTTATTTTTCTTTGTAAATATACTTATACGTTTATATGAATTTATGAACTAAATATGTTAAATATAATTTATAATTATATGTAAATTAACTATTACAAGAAAGTTATTTAATATTTCATTTTAAATTTAAATATATATATAATATAATATATATGTTATATATGATAACCATTCATCCCATTCAAATATGAAAACCCTGTTTATTTTATCGTAATATATTATATATGATTTAACTATATTATATATTATACCATACCATACCATACCATACCATACCATATATACCATAATAATAAAATATATAATATCATATATTACCCATCGGCAATATGAAATATACATTTATATATTTATATATAAATTACAATTATACGCGTATATCAACAAACATAAAATAAATAACATTAGATAAATGTATATAATGTCTTTACCTCATTTTATATTATCATATATATATATCAATTGTACATATCATATATATATATGGTAGTTGTTTGATGATATATATATATATATATATTGTATATAATATACGATCATATACATAACAACATACATACATTTTTCAATTATTTATAGAAAAGCTAATCATAAAAACATCAAACAAAACCATTTTCAAAACATTACGAAAATACAATTAGTTCATTCGGGCATTACAGATAACATAATTTTTAATTTAATATACAAGAATATACGAGTTTGTATATAATGTTAGGAAAAAAATGTATCGGAGTACAGGAAAAAAAAATAATAATAATATATGAAATGAAATTTCTACAAATACTCCCTTTTTTTATATTTTTTTTATTTTAGAAATTTTTCATACTTAAATGACTATATATATTTTATTAAACCACCATTACACACAATCACCATTCATCCTCAATAGTTATATATTATTATTACCTTATATTATATTATATATTTAATGTATTGTATATCTATAATACGTACGTAACATAGATAGGACAAGGTAGTCGTTTGATATTATACACAAACAAACCCTCTTTTAGACACTTATATGCTGACACAATATACACGTATGTCGCAGGACGAAAAAAAAAGGAAACACACTAAATATACAAACTGTGTCCGAAAAATTACCGAAAAGATTTTTGCCAATGAATATAAATAAATTATACACCTCAACTTTAATAAACAAAGTTTCATATGACATTTTCATCATTCCATATGAATGCAAAAATTATAGCGCATTAAATGAGCCCAGTCATTTTTTTGGCGTGAGCAAAGAAGAAACAATCAACTGGATAAATTTTGTTGCAAAAATTGGTAAAAAAAAAAATGCTTGAAATGCTTAAAATTACTTATGGTCAAAATTGTAATTGCAAAACACAGAATTTTAGTGTGAAAGATTATTATATAATAAATTTGTCTGTATTATATTATAACTTATAACCACCACCACTGCTATACAGAAATGTAGCCACAATTTTTCCAAATTCAGTTAATTCGTTTTGTTTTTTGATGAAATTTATGTATATGTCGGTGTAAAATTTGATTCTACATTAGCAGGTCCTAAGTTAGTTCAGGAAAATTTGCTGCTCAGAACAACATTTCTGATCAGCATAGTAGGATTCATTCCTATTTATTGTATCAGAAATATACTTTTTTATTAGATTTTTTTGAGCCTATTTTCATAGAACCTATTGCCCAACCTTTGCATAAGGATCTAACTGACCCCCAAAATTATTAATCCCATTTGATCCATTCCAAATTCCTCTTCTAAATACAGCAATTCGCTTATTACTTAGGGTTTCAGCAAAAATTTTATTTATCCCACTGCTATTTCCATTCACATCTATTGAAGTAAAATTCGAATGTATGTTTTTTATTTACAGAATATCGAACAGATATATTGTATTATATGTAAAAAATACCTACTGAAGTCAGAAACCACCATCCATATTGGTTACATGAAGAAAACAGTAAGTGTATTGTAACTTGAATCTCATGTAACATTTCAGAAAAATATGCATAATATTCAAAATAATAATAATCAGACGAATTAAATATTTTACAATTTTTCCTGAAATTTTTAAAGTTTCCCACAATCCTATTTTACTTTCTTTTTGTAATATTTGTCATTTAAATTGTTGTTTTCTTGTTTTTGATATTATTATTATTATTATTGTTGTTGCCGTTGTTGTTGTTGTTGTTGATGAAGAGTACTTTTGTATTTATTAAATTATCCAACATGTACATAAATAAAATACAATGAAATGCCTAAACGGTCTATTTTAAAATATACAATTCAAGGGGTGTGGCTATAAGATAACGAAACTGGTGTTGCTGTAAAACATTTAATTTTAAATTTATATATATATTTAGTTATCATCCCCATCAATATATACCCGTTCTCTATCTATACTATCAAAACAGTCTCCTTCTGTAAACTCTTTCTAGACGGTTATCGCTGCACTTTTCACAGCTATATTCAACGGTCTGTAATCTTGGGCCGTAAGTGTAAAACCAAGATTCATCATAATGTCATCACTCTTTGCAAAGAAGTTTGGATCATTTTCAATGGCATTCAAAGTTATTATAGTACAAAGATTTCCACAAATTTCATTAAATTTTTCACACATTTTTTGGAGGTTACAATTGTTATGTAAAATTTTCCTTATACGCTTTCTATGTAAATTTCCATATACTGTTTTAATAATCGTTTGAATAGTTAAACGCGACGCTCAGATCGGATCAGATTACCGATTTTTACTATATATTCGTTCTTCACGTGCAAGGACGATCCGGGCGTGCATCATCTACAACGTCTTCTAGTTGACCATATACTTAATAAAAATTTATTAATTTATTTAATAACAAAAAAGTTTCAGTAACAGTTTTTCCATAAAATTCACATATAAAATTTCAAAACAAAAAAAAACAGATCTCGCATACAAACGAAGACAAAATTGTCCAGAGCCATTCGGTATATTATAGCCACACCTAGTATATAAACTTTTATCTACTCTATTTATTTTTTTTTTATATAGGATGTGTGCAAACAAAATACGTTTAGTAATACAAATATTCATATTTACTTATATACAATTCTTTATAATTGTATTATACATATCGGATGCTGTAAAATAAATGTAACACATAGTAGTATTAAAACACAATAAATATATGATGTAATAAATGTGCCTGCGTCGGTATTCGCTCTGTATATGAACACAGTATACATTTATATATTCTATATATATTATACTCGTCTGAAAAGAAGAGGATAAATTTGTTGTTTGGTTTGCAGTATTTATAATTGCTTTTGGCACGAAGTTCTGTTTGTGCTTAATTAAGATGTGTTGAATTTTCTAAACTTTATTATTTTCATGTAATATTTGTATTATATATAGGTGTAGGAATATATGTATATGTATATGTGTATATCTAAAGTTTAATGAATATATATATATGGATTTGTGTTTGTGTGTTAACATAAAATGTTTGTAAATGATATTAGTGGAAAATGAATTTTCCGAAAAATATCTCTATTTATTGTAAATTGTATCCAATGGTATTATAAAAATATGTATTATACAATTCTATACAGTAATGGTGTACATAAATATATTTAATTAATTGTATTTGTTAATTGTTAAAATAGACTATATACCACTATACATCTCGAAATATGTACAGCTAATTTTATTAAATACATTTACATTGTATAATTTTCAATTTTTAAATACAATTTTTTTACCTTAATTATTATGAATGGCGATGTTAAATTTGTATAAAATTAGTAATATAAAATATTTATATACCTATAATATTATACAATATAGAAAATCTCCTTGTGTGTGTGTCAGACTTTATTTAATTAATTCCACTTTTAGAAATTAAGGGTTAGCTATTAAATATACCCTATATATATATAAAAGTGTTATATATAAAATGTGTATATATAACAATTTTTATTATTTTATAAACACCAAAATAAACAATTATTTTTACATAATAATTTTTCTACAAATTTCATTGTAAGCAGAAAATTGTTTCACAATTAATTTTATAATAAATGTATATGGTAAAAGTAGTTCATTCATTTAGATTAAATAATACGTTGTATACAAACATATCGCATTATTCATTGTACAAGGATGTTCTGATACATTTTGAAACTATATATCGGTTCTTATATAAAGATGAGATATTTCTAAGGTAAAATTTGTGTATATATACCTAAAACTATCCGTGGAGTTGATGTGAAATATTAAAATTATTCAAACGAATACTTAATTTAATCATTAGAATACCCCCACGTAACGTAAGAAGAGAGGATATAGTAATCTTAAAAATTTGTGGGTAAAATGTTTTAAGATTGAAATTTCGTTTCTTTTAGATATATAATGGTATGATAGAGTGGATTGTTTAGGTGGATAAAACTTAAGTATTTTTGCACTCAGAGGATATATCAGCTAGCCGCAGTTTTATAAAATTAAACTGATATATTAATGTATTTATTTTGTCAATTGTTAGAATACCAACCTTCTTCCGTTATTCTAGTAATTCTACAGTCACTGAAATATGAATTGGTTGATAAACTCAATTTCTTATTTATCAATCTACATCGCCATTTTGCAGAGAATGTACAAATGTAGAATAGTACTATTTTCATTATATATATTTCAGTGTATAATTCGAATCTATCTATCTTTAATAAAACTACTGCGTGCGGTAACACAGAAATGCCCTTCACCTTATTAACAAAATATCAATATACTTAATTTGAAGTTTGAATTTTTATTGTATTTGGTATTGTTTCCATGAAACGATTTCTTTAAATGATATAAATAATTTTTGCCAATTCCATTATTATCTCAAGTAACTGTCGCATATAATAAACTCTATTGTCATAGTCAAGCATAGCGTTAACAAATTTAGTTTTTTTTTTTGTAAGGATATCTTTTAAATATATTGTAGAAATAAATAATTATATATTAAAATCAAATTTTATGGATAAAGCATTTTGAGATCTCTATAATAAATTTTGATGGTAATTTAAAAATTTCGAAATCGAAACAGTGTGACAACCACCACCATCATTATTTAAACTTCTATCTCCTTATTCTCAGTGTAAAACTTCAAATTTCAAATACATTTTGCTTTCATGGCATTTAACAAACATTCAATGCAGTCAAGTTTGTTACAATTAATCCGCACATATTTTGCAGTTTATAACAATTTAACAATTGGTTTGCATAATATCGATAGCTAAATGGTTTCATTAATTCAAATGTTTTAATGCGAGTTTTGTCGCTACAATATTGTAAATAAATTAGAAAAATATGTTTTAAGTACATTTGTTTCTATAGATTCAATTTTTATCTGTGTGTAAATTTTTATTTATTGATAAAATAATAATGTTTTCAAAATATGATATTTCATAATAAAATATTGCTGTCAAACTATGTAGTTGCTGTTGTAATATTAAACGCGCTCTATATACACTATATTTTATATAGAGTAGAGGAAATATTTTTAAAGAAATTGAAATTTTCTTTCCATAATATAGTAAAGAATTGAATTGAATTTTTTTTTAATATTAAATTTTATTTAAATAAAAAAAATGTTAAATTTATTTTCAATTGTTATGTTTTGTACGTATATACATTGTTTAGTACTACTACTACATGTCCTCATTTATCTTGTTAAAATTTTGACTTTTCATATATATATATTGGGTTCTCATTCTAATATATACCATATATGTGTTATAAAAACAGCATATATATTTATGTAAATAAAATTTATATTCTTCCCACTTATTTACATTTATACAATTCACAATTCACATATTGTAATGTCCAAGAAACTGAATAACGTATGCAAAGTGTACAATAATATAAAAAATTCATATGTACAAAAGTTATTTATTTATTTTTTCCCTCTTTGCAGAAACATTTCATTTTACTGTTGCACGTTGCACTTTTTTTTTCTTCCATATATACACAATACAGTATATACATATGCGAACTATAACTCAAGGACTAAAAATTTTATATATTCACACAATGATTTGTGTGAGTGTGTGTGTGTGTGTGTATGTGACATTAATAAATTATGTACACATATGACATATATAATATATAATATTCATGATTCAAACGTATACTACGTATACACAACAGTTTCAATTATGCATTTATAAATATATATATATGTAAAGTTTACACATATGAGAGGAGTACTATATACTTATTTTTATATACTAATAGTACAATTTATGTAATATAAAATATACAATTTAAAATAGTCTAGAAAATGTAAATGCGTGACAAAAAAACTAAAAAAAAAGGAACTTGTTGCAAATTCTTTATAAATAAAAATTAATGAATGTCATATTGTATATTTTTTTTCCTACTTCCATCCAATTGATTATATATAACAACTATAATATAATCGTATATAAACAATTTACTATATAAGGACTCTTTCTCACTTAATAATTAAAAGTTTTTGTATAAATAATATAATAAAATTTAACAAGTTTGAAGTTTGTAAATGGACGACACAAGGACATTTACAATTTAATGACCACAACAATATAAAAAAGGGGAGATTCTATAGTATGCATAAATATATACAATAAATGACGTCGTCAAATTCGTGTTCATATACGAATAAGCACATTTCAAAATGTGCAATCTCATGTTGATTAATATATTGTAATATATTATTTATAAACAATGGATTTGTGTTTAAGATTATCACACGTATAATAATGAAAATTAAATCAATATGGTATACCAAAGTAAATTATATTGTAACTCAATATATGAATATATAGTTATCCGGTATGTTATACACAGTTCACCAAGGATACCTGAAATTTTTGAAAAAATGTGTGAAGTTATGGCAAAGCAGCATTGCGCTGTGCGTGTCAATGAAAATGATATGGATGATTCTTTAAAAATTGACAAAGACATTATTTGAACCTTCCAACGGAAATACATCATGATGGTTACGTTGAATATGGTATCGCACCCGGCCACAACTAACTTATTGTTCATTATTTTTAAAAAATAAATAAGATCTCTGTGTAGAAAAATCAACTGTATTCGCTTGAGTTAGTACCCGGTAAATTATCTTTATTCACAAATGAAGTTAAAAGGTTGTTACGTTATTTTGATGATATTTGACAACCAAATAAATAGATTCGACTGCGGCCCCTGCGGAGGCGATTCCTAAAAGTGTTTGTATACGTACTAGAGTATGTTTATGTTTTATAAACCTACGTAGATCAGCCAGGCAGGTGGACGAAAATTTTAGGACAATCACATTGACTCAGAGTGGAAATACAGTTATTTCCAGTAACAGCAGTGGCGCGACGCGTGAAAAAATGTTTTCAAATTTCAATATCACTATATTTTTGTGGTATACGAGTTAAAAGTAGACTACATTATGAAAACAAATTGGAATATCCTGTTACTAAATTTTCCGTCAAATCGACTTTTAAGAATTACCATCTTTTTGAATTCCAGACCATATAGTTTTAATGGATTTCTATAGTTTTGTATACAGAATTAAAAATTAAATTCAATTTCCATTCTCTGATAGAAGAGATTTCTAAAATCGATTCACACGTTCAAAAATGATACGAACCGATTTTCCATTTGATGTCATTAAAATTTTGTATGAAATAATAGTACTGTGTATAAATTTTTTGTACCATTCAGTTGTCAACTTTATACAGTACCACAAAATTTCTTTAAATTTGCTGTGCCATCGATTGGAAAATCTTTGGAACGCGTGCATCGATTTTAAAAATTTTATCTATGAAAAATTGGAAATTGATTATAATTTGCAATGCTGTAAACAAAAATGGAAATCCGTTGTGGCCGATAATTTAAAAAAATTATAATTTATAAAAGTCGATTTTCCAGAAAATATAATTCGCTGAACACCCAGATTTTTTTTCATAATTTAGTTTAATTTCACTCAGGTTATATAAGAAAAATATAGCGATATTGGAAACAGAATGCTATATCTTAGTCTTCACCACTGTGTAACAGCCATATTCTATCATACCGCATAAAAATGAGTTCAAAATGCAATTCTTGAAATTCGATACGTATACGAATATTACGCAAGTATGTATTTATGAAGTAGGACACAAAAATACATTACGGTTATTTTCACAAAGGATTTATTTTCCCTCAAATGAAATCTATATATTGATTTGATTTGTCTATATGTCACTCTAGGATTCGGACACACACACCAACAACTGTCACATGTATTATATTTTGGGGTTTACACTGATGGAAATGTTGAATGATAAAACTTTGACATTTTCTATAATAAATGTCGGTTCAAAATATATAAATCAATCAACAAATATATTATTAGAAATTCATTTCGATTATTTGGGACAAATGGTGCGTACGATTGTATTAGATAAAATAATGTAAAAAGGTCGATAATTACCTGCAAATTCTACTGCTTTGATAGTATACAGTTACAAGGATATAAGAAATAGAATAATATCTTCTTTCCGAACCCAGCTTAATATTATATACAAACAATTAATGGTGAAAACTTGACCGATGCACGACTGCAACGTCAACCTCAATTTATTTACTGAATTCATATAATATCTGCAAAAAATTTCATATTTAACAAAGTCGAATTCGAGCTTTATGTCATGTGTTTGAATCAACTTTCCAAATATATAGCTGTCAAATTGAAACAGTAAGGATGAAATCAATGTCGTGCATATTTTCTTACCGCATATTCCTAGATTATTTAATTATATATAGAAAAAATTGTAACTCGTTGTTTATAATTTACTGTCATCGATAATCTACATACAAGAATGCGTATATTATCTTATCGGATTAACGTACCAATGTTTTATGCATTTATATAACATGAAAATGTTGTCAATGAAATCCATTTATTAATTTCACTATGATAATTTACAATATATATATAAAAATAAATAATATTAACGATGATAATGTCAAACTTTCCAATTAAATGTATAAGCGATGTGTGTGTGTGTGTGTGTCTATTTAATAGACAGAGTGAAATGAAAGAATATATACATTATTTTATTGTATACCTCTAAAAGTTATGATAAATTACCGATGTCATTTTGATTGATAACATTTAATATATAAAAATTTTATCATTGAATAATATATTAATAATTATTATTAAGTGTGTATTTATATTGTAACTAACAACATATACTTAATATTATATATAAATTAAATATCACATATCACATATACTATATATACAGGGTGTCCCAATTTTCGACGGCAATACGAAAACACTAGATTCTCCGGGTCATTTTGCGTCGAAAATATCATTAAACATTTTGGCCGATTCGACTTCGGTACGAAGTTACACGCAAATAACCAAATTTTCAATCAGACCATGTTTTGCACTCGACTGGGATCAATATCTCAATAACTAATTAACCGATTTTAAATTTTTGATACACTATTAGCATTAGCATACCGAGATCTTTAATTTGACGTTAAGATAAGGCAATTCGAACATGTGGTTATCCAGATATTTACAGAAATGTTCACAGTTAGCTGAACGCAATTTTTCTTTTTGAAAGTTTGTTCAAGTATAAATGGAAAAATCATGATGGAAAATTTTTTTCGGTATAAGTTTAAATTATCTCTCACGTCCATATTGTTAGTTCTGGATAAAATCAAAAAAAAGATGAAATTTTTCCATAGCGAAAATCAATTTTATGCCTACATCGTTGCAGTTATTTGTGTATATCTTTGGAACCAGTTGAGACCTATCGTATTGTTATAGCTTAAACGAAAGCTTATGAATGTGGCAAGTTTTTAAAGTTATACCGAAAAAAAATTTTCATTATGATTTTTCGACTTATGCTTGAACAAACATTCAAAAAGAAAAATGGCGTTCAGCAAATTGTCAACATTCCTGTAAGTATCTGGATAACCACATGTCCGAATTGCCTTATCTTAACGTCAAATTAAAGATCTCGGTATGCTAATGCTAATAGTGTATCAAAAAAATTTAAAATCGGTTAATTAGTTATTGATTGAAAATTTGGTTATTTGCGTGTAACTTGGTACCGAAGTCGAATCGGCCAAAATGTTATATGATATTTTCGACGCAAAATGACCCAGAGGATATAGTGTTTTCGTATTGCCGACGATAATTAGGACACTCTGTATTTTACAAAAAAATATATTAACGAAGAGACAAATATTATTATTATTATTATTTACAAAGTGCCGCACTAATTAATTTTTCATTTCTATATTTATTTAATTTACCATCATTTTTTTATGTTTTTTTTCATAATTTGTTATGTAGTTATTATTTTTATGTTTAATATCTTATTAATTTTACTAGCGCGTACACTACACAACACACACACACACACAGTAAAAGTAAAAATTATAAATAAATTAAAATCTTTATATATAAAATACATATAGTAATAAAGTAAAATTATATGCAGATAGAGTCACAGACCACTTATCGTTTTTATAAATATCTTGTTTGTTTTTGTGATACCTCAATATGACAAAATTAATATACATATTATTTTTTTGTAATTTATATCATTATATATTTTGTATTTATTATATGAATGTGATATGTATGAAAGTAAACAACAACAAAAAAACATGTATTCATTCATATATTTGTCACCATTTTAATGAGATGATAATTTGTTATTTATATTTTCGTTCATTTCATAAATAAATTGAAGAAAAATATATTAAATACTTTACAAAATACAAACCGAGAGTGGAAAATATATTGTAGATGTTGTATATAATTCCTTAATGTACATAAATAAATATATATATTGTATTATAATATACTAAATATGAATCAAAGTATATAATATATATATATATATAGTTGTTATATAGAAGCGCCCACGATCACACATTTAATATATAACATGTAAAAAAGTCATTAATTAATGTCTACTAGTCGCGAAAAATCGAATACAATTTTTCATTGTTAATGTGTTGTTTTATATACGATATATTTTATAATATTATATAAGTTTTTCCTATTTTTCCGTGTTGTTATCGTTGTCGTTGTAGTTGTCGTTGTAGTTGTTGTTGCATAGTCTGGATTTATTTTTGATTTGCTTTTTTTTCCATTTATTTATTTATTTTAATAGTAATGTTTACACAATAATATGAAAATAATGGAAAACTTGAAGTCAAAAAATGTTAGACCCCTCTCTCTATTCCAATTATATTAGATTTAATAATAAAATAAAATGTATTATGTATTTATAAAATACATGAAATATATACTCGGTGTATATATGTATTCGGTTCGTACGTTCATATACACAATATTTTACAGAAGATTAATAGTTCTATAGAAATGTTTTATACAATATTTATTTACTTAATTTTTTTTTAGCGTGTGTAAAATGAAATCACTTGTTGAAAATTAATTGCTTTTTCTTTATATATATATTATATCCTCTTGTATTTATATTGTAAATATAAATAAATAAATGGCAGGAGGAGACCGTATGTCTTCTTCTATATGTTTAATGAATGAAATAGTATATAAATATGTTTGTGTTTATAAAAATTGTGACAAATTCTAAATATATACCTATATTGATTTAATATTTTGAAAATAAATCAAATAATTAACAAACAAATAAAATATAAATAGTGGTTTAATAAATTTTTATGGCGCGGTTCCACTCTCTCATCACAGATCCATTTCACTAAATATTCTTTGCCTTCTGTCACATTATATAAAAACTATAAAAACTATACTATATATTTACGTTCTCGTTCACGTTCACGTTTTACGTTTACGTTAAATGATTTTGAATTATTTTATTATTATTATATTTCCAATTTACCAATTTATTCCGGTCGTATCAGAAGTCGCGTTAAGAAATTATTATAAAATAATTTAGGAAAATTATAAATAATAAATAATTAAAAAGAGTGTAGTGATTTTAAATTTTTTATACTAGCAGAATGGATTAAATAAAACCAATAGAAATTTATCAAAAAATTAATAAAATTGAATAAGATTGCATTAACTTCATTTTTCCATTGTGGGAAAAATGGTGGTACTGTTCTTTTCCAATCTAAGGTCACATACACGTATCTCATATACGTAAAGAAAAATTTGAAATTATTTTGCATCGAAAAACTGCAGAGTTTGTGGAAAATGAGAGTGTCGCATTTGATATAAATTAACTAAAAACGTATTCGAATGGATATTTTTCAATATGATGCGCTTTCGCATCATTTTTTAATCTAATAATAAAATGAATTTCAAAATAAAATGTTATGATGAAATTTAGATTCACCACCAAATAATGCCGCATATGTGAAAGTTTTAAGCATATGACTCATTAAAACCGAACGCACGAGTAAAATAAACACAAAATAATAAAATATTTTGTTAAAAAACAATGAATATTAAGAAAATATATTAAGAAACATTTTTAACAAATATTTACAATTAAAAAAGAAAACATAACCGATTTTTTAATTCTCTTTAAATTTTAAAACACATTTTATTCTAAGATATTCTAACATATTCTGATTAACCATTTAATGCAAGGGTTTTTCTTTGAAATAAGATCAAAAAAAAAGCAGGTTTTTCGTTGTTTTTTATTTATAATATTGAAACAGTAGAAATCATAAGATAAACTTGGAAAAACCATAAAAAATTGAAAAACGTTAATTTTATAAAATTTCGAACGACCATACAATAAATATACACTAAGCTCTATGAAATACAAACGGGCGAGAAGGTATCGCTTCAGATAAAAATATAAACATAATATTTATAAGTGGCGAGAGGTACTCGGGATAGCGCAAATCGGAACGAATTTGATGCGCGAGAGGGTCTCGTTCGAGATGCTTCTTAAGTGGTTAAATTCGTACGAATAAAATGTGTTTTTTTTTTAAATTTGAAAAGAACTAAGTAATTGCTTGTGTGTTTTTTATTAAATGTTAATATTTGCTAAAAATGCTTCTTAATATTTCCCATTCATTGTTTTTTTTTTAACAAAATATTGTTATTTAGTATTAATTGCAAAAAGTAAAATTATGCTGTTCCTTCGTTGGGCTTTGATCAGTCATATCTAATACAACAAATAAAATTATTTATTTTTGATAATGTCACACATCAAAGGCGGTGAAGAAAATGGGAATATAAAATATAGGCAAAAAAACACTTAACTTCAGAACTACGAATAAATCGAGTAATCGGTTCAATAATAGTTATGTAATAGCATAAATATGAAATTAGGGAAAATTTTGGAAAGATTAATTTATATAAAAACTATCAAAATTCCATGAAAATCGGATAAATGGTACAATATATTCGAGTAAAACTCTATACATATTGGAAATATTTGGGTCGTATGTTCGTAGCGGAGCACCTATAGAAAGAGTGAACAACTTCCAACGTTACCATTTATCATTTAAATAGCGTTAAATTCAATATTTCATGCGGAAATATGAATAATGGCATTAGATTAATTCTATTGGAAATATTCAGGATATATATGATAAAGGGTTCACAATTATATAGGAGAATTTTGGAAATGTTCACAAAGTTCGATGAAAATGTTAGATGTTACAAAAGATTTACAATAAAACAATTCAATATGTGATCGAATTCAAACAATAACAATGAATGTTCGATGAACAATAGTTCCAAATCTAAAGATAGTTAATGATAATTAAATGCTGGAACGATGTCCTGTGAAAAGGACTCATACTTTTTGTGAAACCACAACCAACAAATTCGTGACAATTGATATATGCGACATCTATATATATATATGTATATTTTTGATATTAGGGTCACATTCACATATCTCCAGATAATTGGTATTCATTATAAAGTACTTAAGTTTAAAGTTATGGAATTTCTACTACCGCTATTGTAAGTACAGTGTTAGAGTAATTTTATTCGAATATATTCCTATATAGTAAGTCAATACGATTATACAGATGCTGTGTCTACATAGATTTCACAATAGGCCTGCGCTACATTCGCTTAAATACACAAATATTTCGCATGAAATCAAAATAAATCTACGTATAGTCTAATGTTAATAATGAATTAATAATAAATATGATCGTATATAAATCCATACAATTATTATTAAGATATGGCTTAATTATCCATTTGTTTATAATGAATAAATGAATTTAGACTTATTATTATTATTATTATTACTATTATTATTATTATTATTATTATTATTATTATTATTACAGATAATAATCATTAAATGTATATTTTTTTAAAACGTATACCTAACGTATGTTCGTGAGTGTCTTCTGTTTTCAATATGTTCTCATTGAATATTGTATATTGTATGGTTAGATAATTAAAAATGGGCGTTTAATATTCTTTGATTAATTTATTTATTTATTTTTTTGTTTGTAAATTAATTTTTTTTTTTTTGTTAAACTCATCTCTAAAACATTTTTTATCCTCTTCTCGTCGTTTGTTGTGAGAATATCAAATTAAAATTTATACAATCTTAATTATATCATTCATTATAAATTTTTATATATTGTATTATGTATATTTATATTACAATATCTTTATATATCGGTTATATGAATACGGATATATGTGCGTTTATATGCTGCTGCTATGTACCACTGAGCTGACTATATAATAATATTTATCTATTTTAAAAAATCACAACCAATTAGTTAGTCATTTAAAAATTTTATTAGTTTTCATTTAAATATAATTATTAAAATGTATATTTTGTATATTTATTATTAGCAAGACAACATCTATCGCATTATTAAAATGTAAAAAGAAAATCGGTGGATGGTATAAAAAAAAAATACAGTGTGACCGGGACCCGGCCCAATAATGAAGGAGGCCATGTAATTGTAAATCCAAAATATTAATTGAAATACCATCAAGTTTTTTTGAAATTAATTTGTTTTACTACAAATATTAGACGATGCTAAACAACATTAAGTTAAGTTTTTTTTTTCAAATTAATATATTACCACTATCACAATATGAATTATTTTATTATTAACAATATGGGTTCATATGAAATACCCTGTGCGAATATATAATATTATGTGCAGTCATTGTATGTACACACGTTGCAACGGTATATACATATTTATTGTTAATATATGGTAATAAAAAGGAATTTAATATACGAGACTTTTAATATTTATAACTATTTTATACAATATAAATGTTGCAATTAAGATTTGGTAATCAGAGCAGTACAGTCATTTCTTCATCTTGTTCTATGAAATTTGGTAAAATTCATAAGAAAGGTCTGGCAAATAGTCTTGGTTCATATTTTGTTACTTTTCAATAAGATTGCATAAACAATAAGTAATAGTTCGTAATAAAATTTGTAACCATTTGCAGTGTGTTTCAACATAGACGAACTGGATATTTTGACTATTTCCTTAGATAATTTTGATCGAGGTATATTTAGTGAAAAATGAGTTTTACGATGAGATGGTTTTCTTTAAAAAAAAAAAAAATAACTGATAATTAGAAAAATTTAAAATAATAAACAATTTTCAATAAAAATTTAGTTTCTTATATTTTTTATTCATATAATAATAAAAACTAAATCACATCAAAAGATTGACATATTCAGATAGATTCTTTGTTTTGTAGTCAATGTGATGTCAGATTTTCGAGTAATTATTGAAAATTAATAATTATAAAATCAATATATTTTATTGAAATATTAAAAGAATTATTTTGAAATATTATATCGCCTTTAAAACAACATGTATGTATTGGATGAGTCTGATTTAAAGATTTATAGCTTTTATAACACAAAGAATTTATAAAGCCTATTTTTTATATGAGAAAATATTTTTGAAAATAAAATCTAAAATTTGATAACTTCTGACCAAATACTATTGATAATTACTTACAATTTGTTTTAAGATTAGAAAAAAAATCTCGTGGATAATTTTCACATTAAACTCTTCGGTCAACGTCTCTGTGGAAACGTCTAATAATACTACTGGCACATATAAAATACAATAAATTTCTTTTTGTTTTGTACCTCTGCGTAACCTTATAATTTCTAAATAAACACTAGTCGTATATCTATTTTTAGGTAAATATATAGCCATGACGGATATATACCATTAAAAGAGATTGTGTCAAAATTTCATGACACATCATTAATAGCAAACAAAGTTATAGCTTTAAATTTATAGAATCGATATAGAAAAAGCGAATTTGAGATATACTATTATAAATATTATGTTTTAAATTCGGCAAATCATTCATCAAGATATTTATGCAGTTATATTGGTGGTAATTATGAGTGGTGTTCTCTGGTCTACAAAAATCAACAAAAGTGAAGACAATGTTATATTTCTACAATTCAAAGTTCTTTCTAACTTTTCAAACTGTTACTTTATAGATATGGTAATTATTTTGTTCGCACGTTATATGTGAGCGACCATAATCGTGTAATAATTTGCATTGACGTTTTGCCACACACATTAACAATTATTTGACAAAAGACCGTATATATTTTATCCTTCAATCATATTCCATCACAGATATGGTTGCGAATGCGATTCATTATGTTGTCAATGAGCTGCTAGAACAGTTTTTAGTGTTGCATTAATGTAATTATAAAAGGCATAACGACGACCAATTCTATAGAAATTTACAGAATTTTTTTGTTATTATCAACGAAATGTCATGAAATGTTAACACTTGACACAATCTCACATATTTTTGTCACATCTATAAAATATATTTTATATATACTTCTAAAGATGTACATGTGCAGAGTGTTAAATACAGAGGGTATGGTATATATATATAAAAATAATTGTCATTTAATTAATATCATAAAACAACATAAGATTACCCATATACAATTTTATTATGGAAAACCCTTAACTTTTACAATAAACTGACATTATTACCTGTAATTATATTATTATATACATACTTTTAATTTATCTTTAGAGTAGCTTTATTTATCCAATATATTATATAAAAGATATATTTCATATACAAAAAATTATATCACCTTTTAAATTAAAAATTAAAATAGGTAGATCATTAAAAACAATTCAAATTGTTGATTCTATTGTTAGTTATTTATTTATAATATAATAAAAGAAAAAATAAAAAAAGTCGACCCATAATTATTTTTTGTAGCAGTAGCAGAGCAGCCAGAAGTAGTAGAACTTCAATTTTTTTTTATTTTTTTTTTATATTGTTAGCCTACCTAAAACATATAAGACATGGGCTGAAAAGTTTCCGGAAATTCTAAGAAAACAACATTTTTTTTGCAAAATTAAACTTTATTCATCAACATACATCCTTTCGCGGGCGATACACTGATTCCAACGATCTTCCAACTTTTCGATACCATTTTTATAGTACGATTTCGTTTTTTCCTCAAAATAGGCTTCTGTTTCGGCGATCACCTCTTCATTGCTCTTAAATTTTTTTCCAGTGAGGTCTGTAAACAGGAAAAATTCTCTGGTGGCCAGATCTTGGAGAATACGGTGGATGTGGAAACAATTCGAAGCCCAATTCATGCAATTTTGCCATCATTTTCATTGATTTATGACACGGTGCGTTGTCTTAATGAAACAGCACTTTTTTCTTCTTCAAATGCGGTCGTTTCTTAGCGATTTCATGCTGCAAATGCTCCAACAAGGCTATATAATAGTCACTATTGATGATTTTTCCATTATCGAGATAGTCGATGAAAATTATTTCGCATGTGCATCCCAAAATACAGATGCCATAACCTTGCCTGCCGACTGTTGCGTTTTTGGTCGTTGTGGACGAGGTTCGTCGCTTGCTGTCCATGATGCTGACTGCCGATTTAACTCCGGAGTGTAATGATGGAGCCATGTTTCATCCATTGTCACATATCGACGCAAAAATCCTGTTTTATTGCGGTTGAACAAGCCTCTGAACACTGCTCTGAATCATCGATACGTTGTTGTTTTTGATCGATTGTGAATTCGCGCGGCACCCACTTTGCACAGAGCTTTTGCATTCCCTATTATTCATGCACGATATGTTCAACACGCTCTTTTGATATCTTCAGAGCCTCAGCTATCTCGATCAACATCACTTTACGGTCATCTAATATTATTTTGAGGACTTTTGTGATATTTTCTGGAGTAACAGCCTCCTTTGGACGTCCACTGCGTTCATCGTCCTTGGTGCTCATATGGACGGTTTTAAATTTTGCAAACCACAAATGTACACATGTTGAAAGAGCTGGATCAGTGTCGAGATAATGCTCGTAAAGCAGTTTTTTGGCTTCAGAAATATTTTTTCCAATCAAAAAATAATGTTTAATCTACGCACGAAATTCGTGACTTTCCATTTTTTTTTCAAATAACAAAAGTAGCTACACTCACAACGCAATATCTCACAAACTAATGGTTTGAAGGTTGGTACTAACTAAAAATCATATGAAAAAAATTCTAGTGGCATGGCGCCTTAGAATTTTCGGAAACTTTTCAGCCCATGTGTTATATTCCAATAAAATGATGTCAGGTGCTTATCTATCTCTCTGCTTATTTTTGTATTATTATATTATTAAATGTATATAGTTAAATGAATAAATAAATAAATAAGGGAGTTTTTCTTTTGTATATTATTATTATTATTTTTTTATTTTTATTATTATGTTTTTTAATACATGTTTTAGATTCGTATTTAACATATTTACCTTTTTTTTGTCTGTTTTTAGTGTTATAAATATATATTTTTTGTATATAATAAGATAAAAGAATAAATAGCTTATCTATATGAAAAATCATTTAAAAGTCAATATAATTTTTATAACCCTCTATTTTTTAAAAAAAATAGCTCTTATATACAAAAAAAACAGATATTTTATCTGATTGTCTCCATTTCTCATCGTTGTTGCATCAATGATGATGAGTTAAATATGTATATTGTAAAAAAAAAAATTAAACAACAGATTTTTTTTTAAGTTTATTGTGTTTTTAATTCGTTAAGGGATTTGTTTGATAAAAATAGAAAAAAATTCCATAAATTATTATATAACCCTCTTCAAGTATACAACACATATATACAAAACAATATCATAATTTATATATACTTAAAATTTATATAATAATTTCACTTGAAAAAATTCACAAGAAAAATTTTAACATTTTAAGTATCAAATTCTTGTATTTATCTGCCAACATACACCGAAAAAAGATGAACAAAATGAAAATATATTATATATACAAGGTGTCCCAATTATCGACGGCAATACGAAAACACTAAATTCTCTGGGTCATTTTGCGTCGAAAATATCATATAACAATTTGGCCGATTCGACTTCGGTACCAAGTTACACGCAAATAACCAAATTTTCAATCAGATCATGTTTTGCACTCTACTGGGATCAATATCTCAATAACTAATTAACCGATTTTAAATTTTTGATACACTATTTGCATTAGAATACCGAGATCTTTAATTTGACGTTAAGATAAGTCAATTCGGACATGTGGTTATCCAGATACTTACAGGAATGTTGACAATTAGCTGAACGCCATTTTTCTTTTTGAAAGTTTGTTCAAGCATAAGTCGAAAAATCATGATGAAAAAATTTTTTCGGTATAAGTTTAAAAACTTGCCACATTTATAAGCTTTCGTTTAAGCTATAACATTACGATAGGTCTCAACTGATTCCAAAGATATACACAAATAACTACAATGATGCAGGTATAAAATTGATTTTCGCTATGGAAAAATTTTATCTTTTTTTGGTTTTTTCCAGAACCAACAATACGGACGTGACAGATAATTGATTCCATACACTCCTATGCATTCACACAAACCTTCTCACACACACAAACGAACTCACACACAAAGCCCCACACACATAAAAACTCACAAAAGCACACGCATGCATATCACCACAGTTTTAAACAAACAAAGCCTAAAGTAATTGTTGAAAATGTGCTCCTTCAGCTCGAATACATAGACAACAATGCTTTTAAATAGACCGAATCAATCTAAGTGTTTGTTGTGACTTGTGGCGAAATTCTTGGATACAGTCTTCAGTACGTTGAATCAACTCTTCACGTGAATTAATCACAGTTGCATAGACTTTTTCTTCAAGGCAACCCCATAAATCGAAATCCAACGGGTTTAAGTCTGGAGAACGTGGCGATCAGCTTATGGGCCTACCTCTGACAATCCATCAAATTTGAAATCGGTTAATAAGTTATTGAGATATTGATCCCAGTAGAGTAAAAAACATGGTCTGATTGAAAATTTGGTTATTTGCGTGTAACTTGGTACCGAAGTCGAATCGGCCAAAATGTTATATGATATTTTCGACGCAAAATGACCCAGAGAATCTAGTGTTTTCGTATTGCCGTCGATAATTGGGACACCCTGTATATTATGATAATATCATCATTTGATAAGTATTATAAATTTTTGCATATTATATACACGTCGTATCTAGGCTATATCTATATCTACATGTATTATAATAATAATAATAATAATAATAATAATAATAATGATAATAATAATAATATATTGAAGATGTTTTTTTAAAGAGGGTCTTCAAATATCATCCATAAATATTGTATATATATATATATCTTTTAAATATAAGATGAGCAAAAATAAAATAAGGAAGATGAATTTTCTTATAAAGTTACTGTATATTATTTTATTATATATATATATATTCAAAATAAGAAAGATGAATTTCCATTTAAAAGATTTTTTTTTTATTTTACACTTTAAAAATATACTTAACATACATTTTTTTTTTTCCACAGTAAGAATTGAAGAATGAAAGATATATTTAGAATATTATATTATTTTATCAGTTTTATATATTTTTGTGATATAGTGACGCAGATCTTTATATGAAATCTCATTAAATTTGAAGAAATATATTTTATGAATCGTATATATGGTACAATATATATTAATATATTCATAAATAGTAGACACACATATAATTAAGAATATATCTCTCTTCATTGAAATATATTTCATTTTATATTAATTAAATAGAGATATGATTAATTACAAATTTGTATATAAATAGAGTAAAGTGTATATAATATAATATATAAATATGTATAAGTTATATTATAAGTAATATAATCGTAACAAACTATGTCTCAAAAATTTCGATGCTTTTAGTAAGTCTCATAAACCAGAGGTGACATCCATATGTGATAATGAGTGTTCGAAAGACTGATGTTGTGTAAAAATTTCATAACATTTCATTGTTTACAAGTAAAGTTATTGCACTTTAATCTATTAGTGGCATCGGTATACATGAACAATGAACTCCCAACAAATAGTTATATTATTAAATTAAATTTAGTTTCAACCTTGGAAAAACATTTTTCCGAGACATTTGAAATGATGAACAACTAACGTGTGAATAGTAATTATATCAAAAATGGTATATGCTGAAGGTGAAGACATTGTTGACGATGAAAGAATTGGCAGAATCGACATTGTTGGCGATTATTGAATTATTTACAATATGTCACTGCGGTGCATATTATTTGGGAGTTATAAAACGTTTGTTTTATCGTATCGTAATAATTCGAATTGGTAATTTGCTAATATAATAAAAAAAAAATGGGGAATTTTTGAGACCAAGGGTGTGTAAATGTATATCTTCTATATATATGTGTGTACTGCATGGAGAGAAAAGTTTAAGAAAATTTTAAATTAAGTAGTTTGTTCTTCTTCAGTTAAATATTTGATTTAATTTTTCCTATTATATTGTAGAAAATAATGGAAATTTTAGTCTAACTAAAATCTTTGGAAAAAAATTAAATGATATGTATACAATATAATAGTTAATATATATGTGTACCATATATAACACAGGCTGTACCGTACACAAAGTTTAACTGATAGCTATCCAAATAGCCATCCAGTCTCATAAAATTCTCAATTATTAGATAATCATATTTTAATAAAATTACAATTCGTTACATATGTTATATAGAAATAGTTTATCGTTAAACATTAATATAAAATTATCAAATCATAAATTTACGGACCACAATGTGCATGTAATAACAAGTATAGGATGTGTATGTAAAATACATCAGTTACACTACGGCTGCTATTAATTATTTTATTAAAGTTTTATAATTCACCTAAGCAAACAATTCATCGTGATTTGCTAGCCGCATACATACATTGTTGAATTCATGGTTTTTACGGCACAAATACGTACAATAAATCATTTTCTATTCATATATCATGCATAAATTTGAAGCGCTGTCTTTACTAATGAATGTACAATTGTGAGAAAAACAGGTGTAGAATTACCGAAGGTGAAAGGTGATGAATTTCAATGACCTACCCATAAAAAATGCTTTACCAATATTCTCCATTTTTTGTTTCTCCTAAAATATTGCCGATATATTTTTTGGGCAGAGAAATAGTTTTTTTTCCATAAAATTGAACTATTATTTTTTGTAAATTTTTTATAGATTTATTTATACACAATTAATTTAATGATATTTTGTCACATTAAACACAATTGTTTTCGTTCGGAATATTTGTTATAATTAAACGCATATATGGACTGGATTGATATCTGACATATAGTTAACGTAAAATATAATAAGTTTTGTTCTGCAAATATATTTTTTACAATGATATTTCAATTGTATAATGTCTTCGGAATAGCATAGGATTGTTTTGAGGTGTGCGCAAAATATTCATTTGTCGTTTCATTGTATGTATATGATGAATATGTTGCACAATTTATTTTTTTTTACCTTTTTTCTAAATTAGCAATGAATATTACACAATGCGTTCATCTCAACCGGTGCCATAATCTTATCAATTGTTATGACCATATTTTGGTGCCGTTCAGTTCTCTTTTGGACAATCTGTTGCGACATGGTATTGGTGCAGTGTATGTATATCCGACGACAATGGAATTCAGTAAACCACTTATGAATGTTTTTAATTGACGAATATAGTTAAATCAAATTTTCGGAATTTACATTAAAATTTACCATCCAAATTCACACAAACATTTGTAACGCATCATCGAAAATATGCGTGCGGTCTGACCAGTGTCATTATCAAAAACAATCCTTATATGGTACTTGTTCTTCAATCGTACCATATACTGATAGTATAAAGAGATCGTAATCTTATACAAGAGATTTTAATAAATTTCTGTTTTAGATAAAATGTTCTAAAATAAAGTTTATTCTTTTTGAATAGTTATTTGTTGTGCCAAATAACAAATTATACAAAGACACAACAGCGAAAAAGTGAAACAATATAATATTAATAAACAAATAATTTTATAATTATGAAATTAAAAAAAAAAACAAAAAAAACTAAAACAACTAATAAAAAAAAACAGAAACAAATTGGATGGATTAATTAGTGGATGATAAATGACTGCATAAATATAATGAACTCTGTGCATACCTCTACACTCTATATGTTCTATAGTAGAACCATATACGAGTATATAATGTTAAATATTAAGTATATATTATACTATATTTATTTAAACAAGGAAAGAATTTTAGTAATATAAAACTATTAAAAATAAAACATATTATATTCGACAACAACAAAAAAAAAAATAAAAAAAATGGTTAAACTAATTGAAAAACATTTTGAAATGTAAATAGGTATTTATGATTTATTATAATATTATTTATATGAAGAAAAAAAATATTTGTAGAGATAGAGATAATTATGGTGTGGTGTCTTATATCCAACAGCGATGAATTTATTTTCTTAATACATATATATATACAATATAATAATATATGCGTTTGGTATATATTATAACTTGTACTAACTAACCACATATATTGTAGTATATTACCACAAAATAGAACCAACTAACTAACGTATTATATAAAATCAACTAAATATATATTTCCATTTATACAAAATATGTGTATAAATATATTATAATAATAACAGAAAAAAAAATGAATTTTGAAGCAATTATCTACCTTTAATCCGGTTCTATATATATCCACCACAAATTATATACATAAAATTATACTTTTCTTCTTATATTTGCCCGTGTGTCCGCGTCCGTTTGTATATTCAATCCATATATATAATATATTTATATAGACTCTTTATTTACAATAACTATACAATATACAATTATTACTGGCTATAACTATACGTTCATATAATATATATATGAACTACACCATACAAAATACCATTTATATAGAATATGTGAATAAAATACTTGGTGTGTGTGTGTGTGTGTGTGTGGATGTAATGAATGAATTTATTAAAACAGAAAAATATGATATTTTTTAATTTTTAAAATTATTATCAGAATTTACAAAAATATACGCGTACACCGTACACACAATATACACGATACGCACCATGTGTCCGAAAAATAACCCAAAATTTCCCTCAACTGAAATACATCGATTTGCATCGCACGTTCAACAAATACATCAAATGACTGGCTACAATTGGAATGCAGTTGACACATTTGTCGTTGACTATTAAAATGTATGTCCAATTAGTGCTACCAAACGAATGTTAAAATTCTATTCTATTCTAGTTATAATTTTCTTCTTTTTGCTAGATTTTGCTATACGACAGTATTTTTGGTGTTTAAATTTTTTCAAATATTCAATTTTAAATTCAATAATGCAATCGCGTTTCTCGCAGTGGGAAATAATGTTGAACCATATTGACTCAACCCTTTTTAGAGGAACAACAACAAATGTGTAGCACTGACAATATAATTGTTTTTTATACACATTAATTCAATTTTTATTTAAATGTAGCTGTAATACTGTAGGAAATACCAGGTATATGTATATGAAACTGCAAGTTTTAAAATAAAACTAAAACGTTTATTTAATTTAAAGAATTTATGGTTGCCACGTCAAAAAAAAAAACGATTTCTCTTTTGATGAAAACCATTCAGACACCCAATTTTCCAATTCTTCAAATAGTTTGAAGTGCTGTTCTTTTATGTGCGTGTCTCATCAATGAATACAAATGGTAATCGGAAAGAGTCTAATCTGTGACCCATTCTGACCGTTGTTTCGATAACAGCTTAAATTAATCATTTATTATTGGTAGCAGTATTAACGGCTTCACTCGGTTTTAATAGTTCATAATATACAAAACATTTCTGATCGCGACAAACACAAACACATTCTTTTCTTTCCATATCGATTTAGTTTTTCAGTCGATGTTACTAGGTTGGCCTGGAGTAACCCATTTTTTCTTTCGTTAAAAATATATCCACTTTACATCTGAACCTTTATTCATTATTTTTGATCTTTCCCATATAACTTTTAAACATGTTGAAATCGTTGTTTGATCAACATTTAAAGTATTTGCCATTTGTTTTTGAGTTTTTCGGTGATCTTCATTCGGTATTTTCAAATTTTTTCGTTCATCTTCCACGTCCACCAATTGCCACATTAAAATAGTTTTTGAATCGTTGATATTACCCATAGCATTGTTGTTGAACTTCATTTATAGAATCGTTTATAGAAAATAACAAAAACCTTACGAAATCTGCAAATCACGATTTTCCTATAAGGCAAAACTTTCCATTTTTCGCATAAATAAGCATTACCAGTAATAATAAAAATAACGTTCGGAATTGATACGACAAACCGTTTTCCATTCATGGCCAAATAAAATTGAAGGAATACAAAATAATGGCATTGAGTTAAATCGAGGTAATAAGTGGGAATTTTGACGCAAATAAATTTGATTTATAGTAGTAAAAAAAAAAAAGAATACAATGAATGTGGTTTAGCGAAACACTTCAATACATCAATCTAATACAAAGTATTAAGCATTTGTATATCTTCACTTGGAATAAATTCTTGGTAGATAATACCCTAATGGTGTGACATTTGATTTCATCTAAACGAGATTTTTTGAATGGAAAAAAAAATGGTGTCAGTCGGTTTACAATACATAAATCAATCAGCGCAGCTATTAGATATGACGTTACCGCACCGGTTCGCAAATATTACCAAAGACATTTCGGTTATTTTTCTGACGCGGAACGTGTATAACAGACAGATAGATAGAGTAAATGTTGTGTATATATGTACAAAGCATAAAATCAGATTGTTTTTTTCATATATTCTATATATAATACATAAGTCCTATTTGCCATAACTCGAATATTGTACATATAATTATAATACCATCATTAAGCACTCATAGTTAGTTTATATTTCTCATTGCGTTCATATTGCGTCTAAATTTACATAATTTAACATAAATTTTGTTAATTAACATTATAAATTATTTTTATTACTTTTTACCTTTACTTTTCGCATAATATAAATATTGTGTGCTGCTATAAATATATGATACCAATAGCAAGTAAATATATACGAACAAATTTTAGATTTTATATATTTTTATTATAAAATATAATGTTGAGGAAATATGTTTATTTCTTTTTTCAAATTATAATGTATATTTATTTTTATTTTTTATTTATATAATCATAAAAGAATTAAATTTTTTTATAATTACATAATTATAGAGTACTAATCAAAAATAGTTTTGGTTTTTTTTATTAGCAATATTTAAAATTCTGCATTTATTTAGATTTCATAAGTTATTTTTCCACAATAAAAATAATTATGTTAGAGGAAAGGTGCACGCTTTTTCGGATTTAATAAAATAGATACTAAACAGATTTTCTTTATATAATTGAGGGCTAATTGGATAACGTTTAATTTAAAAGTGTCATACGAAAGGCACTCATCGCGATAAAATGTTAAGTAAAGTAAATGGATTTCCTTTTATTGCGATGTGTCGAAGGCAAAATCTCACACGCACTATTGATGATCGTATATGTGGTATCAGATATTTGTTCATACGATCGACGAGATGTAATCTAACACAGTGACCGATATTTGTGGTGCATAAGAGATTTCTATTTACCATAAAAAAAAAAATTCAAAATCTTAATATTTGTAATATGTAAAATGTGTGGAATTAAGTAAAAACAAAAAAAAAATCCATGCTTTCAGTATACCATTTTTTATCAATAGAATATATGAAAATTCACTTAATAATATATCTATTTTATGTACAATATATTCATACAATCTACTCACTATTTATATTTTATAAAGATGTAACGAGTACTTTATAATCGCATATAATTTATTGATAGTAAATATAAATATATATATATTTAGTTTTCCATATATGTATATGATTAAGTAAAAGTAAACTTTTACTCAGGCATTATCAACAAAGCACTATAAAATTTATAAATAAATATACATAGTTTGGATATAATGTAATTGAAAAGTATGTACAGAATAGGTTGTATTTTATATTTCAAATATTTGTATATATTTCTTGTGTATATATTATATTTTCACGTAACTATATATTGTATTGAATATTCCATATCCTATACGATATCGTAAATATATAGTTCGTTTCGTGTGTGTTGGATATACAATTAAAGTTAGAGTAAATATTCGCGATATAAATATGCAATGTGTATTTGACAGCTTCCTGTTTTTTTTTTACCTTCTTATCTGTAATGCATTGTATATATAATTTTAAACTACACTGTATTTTATTTTTCTTTTAAATTAGATAACATACAGTAAAAAAAAACATTAAGTTTCATGTATATTTTGTTTATATTCGAATGCAGCACACATATAACGTAAACATATATTTTTAACATTTTAAGTACATCGAAATTCTATATATGAATTTTCAAACAAAAAAATAAGAAATAGAAAAAAAAACAAATAAAATAAGTTATATACGAAGCGATTCAATAAATTTTCTAAAGAAAATTGAAAAGTTTTATCACATATACACCCACCCACACATACACACACACACACACACTCATTCGCACTCATATACGTTATATTACATATTTCCATTTCATATATTGGGAAAACAAAATGAAAACAAACTTTTACATAATATAGAAAACTTCTAATACTAAATTTAACCATATTCTTTTCGTACATATGCGATAACAATGTCTAAATATTATATATTAGGTTGTCAAATATCTCCCTTCCGCCTTTTTGTCTTTTTAATTTCGCGGCTATGTACAAAGCGCTACAGAGCTCGTATCTGGCAACACTGTACATAATTTGAAAGCTCTTGACATAACAAACAAAACGACGCTATGTATGATTAGTTTGGATATTGCGTTCAACAGTTATAGACGTGTAAACATGGAGTTCACTAACGCCGAAATTCGCGCTATTTTAAAGTTTTCCTTCGTTAAAGGCAAATCCGCTAGAGAAACGTTCCGTGAGATTAATGGTGTTTTGGGGGATGGTACTCTATCACTTCGAACCGCGGAGGAATGGTTTCGACGATTCAGAGCCGGTGAAAACGACACCATGGATAAGCCAGCCGGCGGAAGACCTGTGACGACAAATACCGATCAAATCATGGAATACATCGAGTTAGACCGGCATGTGGCATCTCGTGACATCGCCCAGGAGATGGGAGTTAGTCACCAAACCATTTTAAACCATCTGCAGAAGGCTGGATACAAAAAAAAGCTTGATGTTTGGGTGCCACATGAATTAACAGTGAAAAATCTATTGGACCGAATTTCCATTTGCGAAATGCTGCTGAAACGGAACGAACTCGACCCATTCTTGAAGCGGATGGTGACTGGCGACGAAAAATGGATCACATACGACAATATCAAGCGAAAACGGTCGTGGTCGCAGGCCGGTGAATCGTCCCAAACAGTGGCCAAGCCGGGATTGACGGCCAGGAAGGTTTTGCTGTGTGTTTGGTGGGATTGGAAGGGAATCATCCACTATGAGCTGCTCCCATATGGCCAGACGCTTAATTCTACCATCTACTGCGAACAACTGGACCGCTTGAAGCAGGCGATCGACCAGAAGCGTCCAGAATTGGCCAAAAGGAAGGGTGTTGTGTTCCACCAGGACAACGCCAGACCACACACTTCGTTGATGACTCGTCAGAAGCTACGGGAGCTCGGATGGGAGGTTTTATCGCATCCACCATATAGCCCGGACATAGCGCCAAGTGATTACCACCTGTTCCTGTCCATGGCGAACGCCCTTGGTGGTGTAAAGTTGATCTCAAAAGAGGCTTGTGAAAAGTGGCTGTCCGAGTTCTTCGCAAATAAGGAGGGGGGCTTCTACGAGGGAGGTATTATGAAGTTGCAGTCTAGATGGAAACAGATTATCGAACAAAACGACGCATATTTGAACTAAATCCGATTACTGTAACACTTTTTATAAAGCATTGAATAAAGAGCAAAAAGGCGGAAGGGAGATAGTTGACAACCTTATATTTATATATATCGAATATCTCGGATGATTCAATTTGAGGTGCTGGTTTTATGTAAATTTTATATTATTTTATAAAAATTTAGAAGGTTTACATTATTTAAACAACCACAGTTGTAACTTAAATCATAGAAGATAGAATAGTAAGGGTTAAAAGTTGATATCATTTGAAAGAGACATATATTTCTTATTTTAGTTAATGTTAATCGGATGCGGTAGCTGTTAATGTTACATCCATTTGAGTACAAATTGTTTTGCATGATCATCAATCATCAAAACTTATGTTACACCAACAGGAGCTTACGGCATCTAAAAAATATTCCTTGAAATCAAATTGGTAAATTATACCGCATGAGTATATATCGTTTGGAATAAGTGGAAAAAGTAAATTTAAATCAATGCAAAGGATGAAAATTTAATTCTGAAAATATTACCCAAAGAATTAAAATCAAATAAACTTATAATAAAATCGGAAAATTTTAACAAAAGAATTAGTTAGTAGTGAAAGTTTTGTGAAAGTTAATTGAATCACATGGATTTAATAAAGCATGAAATAAATTCGTGAATTTTGAACGTCTATGCGATCAATCAACATGCGATTATTTTCTTTTCCCAAAACTGAAATTAATATTATATTGAATACATTGGAAATCAGTGGCTAGCGGTATTGGGTAAACAAACAGAATAAGATTGATTGAGCAGAAAATAAAGCAAACCGCATAATTAAATCTATTCAAATAGTGTAAGTGGATTGTTACTGTTTATTAGTAAAATATGGTTAAAACTGAAAATCTGTGGGTTTGAAAGTACTGCGATTTAAAAGATCTATTGTACCCAACGCCATGTTATGGTAATTAACTTCTTTATACAGTATATACACAACAGAACTGTCTCTTGAATGTATTTCATGATCATATGAAGTCGGTTCAATCAACACACTGTATGATCACCAGCATCTCTTTTTTTTTCAGATAAATGCACCAAAGTATTTGAATAGATTTTCTGAGATTTATTATTCAATTTTGCGTTCATCAATTATCTTCAGAACTCTTTTTTGGAAATGTGTCCGAAAAAGTAATCTATCATTAAGTATTCCTGTCAAAATAGCAAGTCCATTTCTGTTTATTGTTATACTTTCATCTTTTTGATGACGAATCCTATGTACCAACACTTCATTTGTTTATCTTAGACATGGCTATTTGCATCATATCGGAATCCAGTCAATTTTCATTGCAATAAAACTAAATAAAGTATTTCAATTTAAATAGCCGATGCGATTATAATATGTTGTAAAATATCATCATTTCATGCTAATTATAAAAATTGCCATCGCATTTTTTTAAATATCCAAATTCATACAAAAAAGCTCATAAAAACAGGGATTTTGCTACTTCAGCTTTTATATGAATTGTTTCACCTTCATTAACCGTACCGACATGTATAATATAGTTTCCAATTGGGTTTAAGTGAACGGATACAAATTCGATAATTAAGGAATAGTTATTATAAATGGATATAAATCCACCAAATATACTAAATATGTGTAATGGATACTATTTTACCAAATGAGTAACCAATCGCTAACATTTACTAAACCTCCAATTGGATCACAATCTACTGTATATGAAAGATTTTGTTGGCTACATTATACTTATATTCGGTTATATGATGTATATAAAGGTTAGTTTATATACATATTTGTATTATATATTTTAGAAATACACCATATGCATTAGTATTTTGAAATATAATATAGCAAGTTTCATTTCGGTTATATATATATTTATATTCGTGTATATAAATTATATAGTAAAAATATATATTAGTATTATATTTTATGCGATAGTATATACATAATATTAGATACGTGACTTTATTTTCAATTCAGATATTTTAGCTTTTCCGTTGAATATATATGCTTTCGAAAAATGGTGATGATGATGTTGCTGATGCTGATCATGATGATATATACCAAAGGGCACCAAAGCACACACACACACACACCCACACAGTCAGTATTATTAGAAAATATAAATAATACAAGTTTATTCTTTATAAATAAATACATATATATTTTTATATTATGTAATTATGTATAGCTTTCTATATCCAATATAAAATGTTGTGGTGCGGGGTATGTGTCTCCCATTTTTATACGATATGAAATGAACAATAAAAAAAAAGAAAACCTAAATGGAAAAATAATCTAAAAAAATTATTTATTTTTACTTTTTTCCTCTGCAAAACTATAAACAAAGTAAAAAAGAAAAAAAAAATAGAAAACCACACCACAAACATAAAAGTTGTAATCTTTTCTAATATTATATATTTTCGCCTTAACTTAACAAAATAATCCTCAATATAATATAAAAAGTTATTTCATATATACAATATAATATGCGAATGTTTTAACAGTAAAACGTAACGAAAAAGGATCTCTGCGTAATCGAATCAATTCCAAATTTATTGGAATTATATGCTTTGGCGGAGTAACAACACATCTATAATAGCGAACCATCTCACCGCAAATGTAAAACGCCAATGTGGCCCATTTTTAGTGGTTTTACTGTATATGTATTTTATATATAAAAAAAAAAATTGTGTAACGACAACATTTCCAATTAACATTGTTGCAATTTTAGTTTGACAATTGAAAATTTTTATAATTCCTTAAATAATAATAATCAAATATTAGACACATATACATTTTCTTTCTCATACGCATATATAACCATATTCACTTAAAGCTGTTACACCATGCGAACAATAAATGCAGCAATCAATACAGATATTTTTGTTATATATAAAATAAGAAATTCTAAAAATGTTTGTCACAACGTATTCAAAAGTTTGCACATTAATAAGTTTGCCATATAACTGTAATAATAATTTTGCAACAACTAATAATAAGTTTGCAATAAATAAATTTTCATCTCTCCAAAACCGCACAAAAATGTTTGCGATAAATTATTTGCCATAGAAAACGTTTGAAATAAATGTGTTAATGATCGAGTACACTGCCACAGGACCTTATAACAATTAATGTTCAAGGGGCTTACGTGTTTGCATTTATAATAATTATGAAAAAGAATAAACATACGATTGAGTTATAAGGACATGTATATTTCAAGGATCTTATAAGGACCAAATTCACATATATATAGTAACGCTACAACTAATGTTGTGAAAGAGAATTGTACAGGGAATTTGGTACACTGATTTTCTATGACTGATTTCATCCAAATTAATAAGAGAATCATCTATAATACGATAAATTTTGAAGAAACGACTAGCACAAAATTCCATTCTATTTTTTTTTTAATTAGTTTTTATATTGAACGCAATTATAATAATACAACAAACGTTGTAGTGTATCGATTTAAAAAAAAAAAAATTTCAAATTAAATCAAATTTAAATAATTTTAGAAAATAATTAATTTTTAAATAAATATTGTATTTAAATAAATAAATAAATCTTTTGATATTAATTATTAAATAACATCCTTTATATTTATTATATTTAAATAGTAATAAAAGAGAAAGATCCTTTCAAAACAATGTAATATAATTTTAAAATATATGTATTTAATATTTATGTTTTTAAGTAATAGAAAAGTATAAAGTACAAACAAAATAAAATGAAATATACCCAAAACGTATGTAAACACATTGAAAATTTCTGATTATTTATTTTTCTTGTGTTGATTTATAATTCCTATATCAGTATTTCTATACATGTGTACGTAAAATATTATATTTACAGGGTTGTCCAAGTATCCAATCAAATTCACGTGCTACCATGATACCGCGGCATTAGTGAATCGGTTTTATGACTAATATTGCTTCAATATTTTAGTGCTAGAATGCAATTGACGCAAAAATTGGGGGATGAAAACATTTTCTGTTTTATGAACCGATATTTTACATTTGCGAACTACTCAATATATTCTCAGAAGTCGTCATTTTTCATCGTGAATGGATGTGTATCATTAATGTTTTATTAAAATATAGTTAAATGTATATCGTAATATTGGTATTGGAAAACCCTGCTATAAAATTTATGATACATAATACAAAATATTTATAGTGTATGATAAGAAAATAATATAAAATAAACACATAAAAAGTTAAAAATTGTTATTTATTTTATATTATTTTTGGGTTCTAATATACATCAGTATAACATCAACTATATAGCTATATTATCATATATTTTATCTATATACAGGGTGGTACGAATAGGTACAGGTACAGGTATATATATTGCCACACTGAAATATAGATCAAATAATGTCTGCATATAAACACTCCACCGAAACAGTGTGTACAGTGAAATCAATTATTATAAATATACATATCGGTGAAGTGTCACAAAAACACAGAGATATATAATATTTAGAACTAATAATACAAAATTATTATTCCATTAAAATATTTATAGAAGGTTAAAATTCAATTAAAAATCTACGTCAACACATTACCATTGCCGACGAATCATCCTGTTATGAAAAATAGGGAAATTATGAATTGTTTCTTTTACATTTTGAAAAGAAAATAAAAACAAATTTATAATTTAATTTTGTATAAAAAGGGAAGAGCAGGATTTTTTTTAAATGTATTGTTCGTCGTACAATATATTTATTTACAATAGCATATTTTGTTATTTTAAAAAGTAAGTTGTATATTCTTATTTATATATTTTAAATCACAGTGAATAATACCATTGTATATGGTACGTAGGTGAAATGGTATATATGGTGAAAAATCAAAAATAACTAAACTTATATTGTTAGATAAATAAATGTTAAAATAATATTTTTGTTTAATTTTAAAGTTTTTATTTTATCATTTTTACAATTGACAGAAGTTTTTTTTATGTAGTGTTTAAGTATTACCAATACACACGCAAACAGAGAACATAAATCGTATTGGGTTGCCAACAAAGACATGGAGACTCTATGCTAAATTTGGACATCGTGTTTACAACCAATTTCGTTGGCTCGGATATCGTTGAAATATTAATTAATTTAATCTGTATATTGCAGCAATAAAAATTTTAGACACTACTATTATTATTACTCTTAAAATCAAATTGCTAACAAGTTTCATATCGCTTTCAAGTTTTTACAAGTGTTCAATGGACTGAAACAATTGTTAGGGAGTGTTGGACGAAGTGTAAACATACCCATTCTTCAAAACAAAAATGGTAATGAATCGGTTATAAATTTGAGAAGGAGTTTGACGGATATTACAAGAAAACCCTTGGAGTGAAACCCACAGCGTTGGAAGAAGGTGGGTCGAGCAAGAGTTAAATGACACAGAACTGTTATTGACAAAACTGAAGTCCATAACCTGATGATGATTGGGCGATGATATTATTTTGTTTAGTGCTATGTATAGTTAAATAATCTTTTGGCTAAGGGAGCCACATGAAAATTTTAACACAATGCGAACTGTAACAGACAGCAGTGTCGTGTAAAAACTGTTGTTTCTTACTCTCATACTATTTTAATTGTAATATTTTATTTTAATTTTCAATTATTCAACATCAATTTTTTGATTATGATACAAAAACATACATCAGCACATCAACTCGTATATTTTTATTTGCATTCAAAAGAGTATAAAAAATACTAAATTTGATAAAAAAAATAATTAAACCTTATGAACCTGCACCATTGCCATTAGTTAAAGATTACTATGAAAGTGGTCTAAATTCTTTGAAAAATAGAAAGTATTAATTATTTTATAGAATTACTCAATTTTTTTTAAATTAAGAGTTTCACATAGCTCGTTCGTTAATTAAATTAAAGTGTAATATAAGAATCCATTATCTGTGAAAGTCATCACGTCACTATGGCATTGCGCCATCCGACCCACCCAAAAAAATCTACATGTTCATTCGCAGAGTAACAGAAACTATAATAATAATAATGATGATGATGATGATGCGGTTATCGGATCAGTGCCACTTAAACTTTCGAACAGAGCGCTATTAGTCAACCAAAGCTTTTTTTATAAGAGCTTCAATTTTTTATCGCGTCGTTGTTACATAAAGTGTATTATTGTCTGGTTCTCGATATTCAGGATGAATACGATCTATAGCAAATACTGTAATTGAGTATAAGGACATCGAAATGTTGGTATAAATGTATAGAAAACTTTCACATTATTATTATTATTATGATATTTTTGATACAATGCAATGAAATGCTTATATTTCTTTTTATTAAACAATTATCCTTTTGAAAATAGATTGACTATATCAAATTTTTATCATTTTACCAAAAAAACATTGTGTGTAATGAGAAACGACGATATATTTATAATAATATAATACACATATTTGTATTTATATTGAGGGCAGAAAATATACGGATATCAAAATAAAATAAACTAAAAACTATTCGATACAACTAAATAAAATAAATAAATTGAAATCCACCTGAGATTAATTTTCAAATAACTAAAATAAAATAAAAAAAAACTAAAAAAATAATTCAAGCGTTTATTTTAACACGTACAACATCACGATTTTACCTTTCGGCAAGGTAATTGCATAATATATTATTTTATATTTACATTTTACTTTGTACTTTAATATATTACTACCTCTCTGTGTGAACGTATGTATTATAATAATATTAATATACATTAAAGATTAAATTAAACATTTCCAGTACACATATTTATTATAAATACAGAGCAGGTTATTGACTGTTCATTTGATTATACACTATAACTATATATATATGAGTGTGTGTGTGTGTGTGTGTATTTTAATATAAATTAATATATGTAAATTATATTTATATTGACTTATAATGTTTATTATAAATAATTATATTATTTGTAATTAACTTTATAAAACTATTAAGATTTTGATATAAAATTATAACATTTAATATTTTATTAATTTATATTGAATAACTACTACAATATATAAATAAAAAATAATTGATAATTAAATTAAATTACCAACATAACAATTTTACAATGTTAACTTTAATGGTTACACGTTTTTTTTTTGCTTCTTTTCTTATTTTAAATATGGTTATGTGGTTAACTTCCTTAAAAGTGCCTATAAATTGCTACTATACTTTAAATATAATTTATATTAAAACATACGCACACATATTATAATAATTTATACAATGTAATGTGTATTTGTAGTCATCGATTTAAATTTAACCATATAAAGTAATTTGTTTTAAAATAAAAAGATAAATAATCTACGGCTTATACATTTAAAATGAGTACTCATTTAGTAGTTTATAATGAAAAAAAAAGTTTTAATTTAATGACAAAGTTATAGGAATTGATGATAAAGGTTCAATTACATATACAAGTAGAAAATTGTATATTTAGTGAATTTATAATAAAAAAACCATATACGTGTAATTTACCATATGAAATTAAAATAATATATTTATATAGGAAATGTCTGAACTCATACAAACCATAATGTGGACTATAATAACTTACATAGAAAAAAAATGTTGATATTAAAGAAACGTTTATCTTTCGATAATTGCAGACTAACTATGATGAATTGTTATATACTTCCATGCACAGTAATTTATCAATGAATATCAGATGTAAATGTCTTGTCGAGAATAGGTTATTGTTGCTACTGCATTATTTTAAAATAAAGAACAAAAGTAAATTTTTGTTTACCTAATGGTGCCTTAAGTCATTTGCAAAATACAGAAAAATTATTGAAATCATCGGAATTATTCTATTTCCATATACCATATATGTTATAATAATAATTCTATTAAAGCACAATAGACAATCAATTATAATTTGATAGATAAAATTATAGAATTAAACAAAGAATATCCCGAGAGTTCTTATTTTCTTTCATGCGATACCCCGCATATATCCTGATTCAGGAACTGTATAAACTATAATCGTAATTTATTCTAAAATCAAGAATTAGATATCATAACTTTAATATTGTAATCATTGACCAATACTTGGGGTCTTATAACGATGTCTGTGGCTTAATTTAAAAATGTAAAAACTATATAGTTCAACTCCTACATTAAAATCATCACAAATGTAGATGAAACGTGAATTCGCAAAATTATATAAACAAGAACTATAACAATGCAGTTTTTTTTTTTTTGAATAACAAGAATGTTTTGTTGATCGATTGTCTTCAAAATAAATATTATTGTAAACTTTTATGAATCACAGTTAGATGGTAAAAAATTCGTAAGAAATTACCTATTTTTAAAATGGAAAACAATTATTTTTAATCAAAACATATTTCACGTATTTTTTGAAAATGGCAAAATTCAACTAGGGTGATCAAAAATAAATTGGGCAATCAAAATTATTTAGCGATACTCATTGTATGTGTCGTTATCGTTCGATTCTTCTGATTTATGTCCATTAACATAAAATTACTTAAATATATATACAACTTAATTTTAATATCTACAATAAATTTGTTTGTACTATATTAAAAATTGACTCTTTGATTGTATACATTTCAATATTCCAAATAAGTCAATTTCATTATATTTGTATATTCATTATATTTGTATTTGTATACAATTATAAATTATTGGCATATTAAGCTTTGCACAAAAATCAACAACAAAATAATGGAATAAAAACATAAAACTATTGTACAAAAATAAATATTATAATAAAATATTAACAAAAGAATTATCAATGCAAAATAAAATTTATTTTATAATACTTATATTGTTATAGCGCGGAAAGGTATTTATTTATCTATACATTATTGATATTTGTGAGAAATTTTATTTACATATAAAATATATAACATATTTATATATAAAAAAAAACGGGTATTCTTTTAAGCGTGATCAATAGAATTTTAAATTTTGAATAAAATAAAAATTGTATACAGCAGCCGAGTTCCGCGCAAACAAATCTGAGAGATTGAAGTAGATTCAAAAAAAAACTACTATACATAAAAATCGATTATATGTTTATTATATATTGTTTGGAACACCATAGAATTTCAAATTTTAGATTGCATCATTTATGTCAACATACGTCTATTTTATGTTGTTTCTATTAGGACCTTGCATTAATAATGTCAATTTTTTGGCTTGAAAATGGCATTTATTTGTATAACAAAATGATTAAGTACATCAACCAATATATTGCCCATCGTTAGCTATGACTTCCTCCCATCTTTTGGAAAGTTTGTTGATTCCTCGTTTGAAGAACTCCTCATCCCTTTGTCCCAATCCATTCATCGACCCATTTTCGCACTTCTTCAGCATTTCGAAAGCGTACATCTGTCAGGCTGACTTGCATTGATCGGAACAAATGGTAATCAGAAGGAGCAAGGTCTGGAGAGTACGGGGAGTGATCAAGATGATCCCAACCGAGCCTATTTATTTTTTCCTTAACGATGTTTGCACGATGTGGTCTGGCATTGTCATCGTGAAATAAAACTGTGTGGTGTTTTCGAGCTATCATTGGTCGTTTTTCGTTCAATTTCTTTGCCAATTCGCCCAGTTGTCGTCGGTAGCGATCAGCTGTACCCGTTTCATTTGGTTTTAACAAAACTATACACTGCCGTCTAAATATAAAATCTTCCAATTTCTTCAGATTTAAAAACATATAATTTGATTGATTCCGATTAATTCGGATTTGTTTGTGGAACGAAAAAACTCTATTCCGATTTATCTAAATCAATCTAGACGATATATAGTTGGAAAACTATATAGTCTTAAATATTTGATTCATCATATGGAATGTTTGGTAACACTTCGACGACGCTTTTAAATTATAGAATTTTATATTAAACTTATAGAACATTTTGTGTATTTAAATAATTTTTCTTAAAAGGCCAATCTCCTAGTACTAGTATTACTCAAAAAAAAAAACAACAAAATTAAATATAAAACACTTTCGCGCTTTTATTTGAATTTAAAGTTCTGTTACGCTTAAAAAAACACCCCCTACATATATAAATATATATTTTTCAGTATATAAAAACGAAATAGAAATGTTATATATTGACTATATAATTTTATATGACAAAAATTTGTCGATATTTTTAATATCTTTTAATCTCTAAAGAACAAGCTATAAAATGACTGATATTTTATGAATTTTTTATGTAAATTTAAATATCAAATAAATTTTAGCAAAAAAATATACACATAAATTTTAAGCAAAAAAAACTAAAACACATTGCATTCTCGTGTGTGTTGTTGGTGTTTGTTCATCGCAGAAGAGAAAAACCACGGCGGCGGCGGCGGGAAATAATAAGCGACACAAATCTCGAATCTCATATCTATTTATATCAAGACAGTATTTATTTTTTTTTATGTTTTGTTTTGTTTTTTTTTTTTTTATAATGTTTTTAAAACTTTAATATTTTTATTATGCAAATTAATATTATTATATTGTATATTTTTATCATAGCATAACTATTATAATAATATTCATTTATTATATTTTTTGCGCAAGTAAAAGCAAAAAAACGAAACCATTATATTTATATTTATTACACAAAAAATATATTTATTATAATAATAATTTATAAAATAACAACAAAATAAAAAACACACATTTTCAAATTAAACGATTGAAAAAATTGTAATTTTTAATTTATTATCTTATTATTATTATTATTATTATTATTATTATTATTTGTAATATTATTAGTATAATTATTATTATTATTATCATTTAAATACAAATGTAGACTATATACACTTTTTTGAATTTAAATATAAATACGTGTAATACAGAAATAAATTATTAAATGCAACCGAGTTTTTTGTGTACAATTTTATTAATATGAAAATAAATTATAAATCACACTGTAAAACTATATAAAAATTATGTTTACTGAATTTTGGGGCTGAATATCCTTAAAATGACATTTGCATGCGATATATCATTACTGTGCAAAAGAGAAAAGCCAGCAAATTAATGCATTCGAAAATATGTACCTAATTGTGTAAGAATTTAAAGTATATACGCAATTTATTTTGCAGTCCTTGACATTCGTAATTGTTCAATACAATTTAATATACGAATAAAATTATAGCTAAATATTTTAATATTTGTGGGTTTTATTTTATTAGATAATTTTACATCAATTGGATATTCTTCTTTTTAAAAAATATTAACAAAATGTAATAGTTGTTACAAATGGAAAAATGTTAAAATGGTGTTATAGCCAATGATAGAAGTTTGGTGATGCATAATACCAATAAATGTCGATTTCGTAAATCATTATGTTGAAATTTACCAACTAATCGAACATAACATACCGATATGAATAAGACGTAGTTCGATAATGACTTGCAAAAACTCTCTAATATAATATTTAAAAAAAAATCAAGTAATATTGTTAAAGATCCTCTCACTTGAATATGCAAAAAAAAAAAATTAGGAGTTATAACATCCACACTGTCAATGTGTTTAATGTCATATATACGCACAGGTTGCAAATTTCTCGAAATATTGTCATAATAATCTGAGACATGACCACATTAACCAGGTTGCTGCAATACTACCCTGCCTAAAAAGATTTGCCAGTACTTCTATAGGCAATATTTATATACCCTAAATTATTATTCTCTACCAATGTAAACATAAAATTTAATCAAAATGAAATGCGAAAATGATCAAAGACTCGCGGCAAATCAAGTCCAAGATCTCATTTTCTTCTCTCTCAACAATTGTTTGTATTAATTTATAAATTCAATGTATATTCCAAAACAACAATGTAATAACAAAATTACAACCAATTAATTAAATATTATATTCAAAAAACTGTTAATTCTTTCAGATTCCTCTTATTGGTGCACACAATTGTTTAATGGTTAATTTTTAAAAATAAAATATATTGAATATATATAATAAAGTTAAAACAAAATATTATTTCTACTCACCATTAAATTACGTTGAATCTTGCGTGTCATCATAAGGTACTTTTCAAATACAATTCAGTGTACAAACATTTTATTTATCTGGAAAATAAAAAATTATGTTACATTATTAGAAAAATTTATAGAACAATTTCAATAAATAATTATATAAAAATTTTCATGTTAAAAAATATGTATATTATTTATTTATAGTAAATTAGAATAATGATTTTAAACCCAATAAAAGAGATGATGGGAGCTCACCACTAAAATAAATGTCAATAAATATTCTTATATATATCACGTAATGTTTTAATTGTAAATTATTTGACAAATGCAAAACTCAAAAAGGAGAGAGATTTCGATTTTAATAAAATTCTTACAAAATTTTGAATCTATATATTTATACAATTTTTAGCGTTCACTTTCACATTTTCCCGTCAATCAGTGTATCTGTGGCAGATTATTTTGGGTATACGGGTCAAACGAACGCTACCTGCAAATATCTATTTTTACTATTAAAAACATTTTTATAAATTTTACAATGTAATAAAATGCATAAATAATACTTTTCCTATTCTGTACATATTTTTCCGAACAACAATTCTACATATTATATATTATAAACTTTGCCTTATAATTGACCTTTTTTTTCCAAAATAACATGACACCGACATCAACAAAGAAATTATGCTAACATAGGTCTTCAACAATACATATCTTTAAATGAATATATTGTTAATCACATACAAAAAAAAAAAAAAATATAGAAAATAATAAATAAATCAGAGTTTAAGGATCGATATATTAAAAAATCAATTTCACAGATATTTATGTGTCAATGCAGATATATCTGTCTACTAAACGAGTATATCAAAATATTTCAAATTATATCATTCCAGGAAAAGCTCAAACAAATTTTTATATAATACAAATAAGGATTGTGATTGAAAAATATCAGGAATTTTATATCCGATTGTATGTCATCCGTTAATTTTTGCTGAGATTAGTATACAAATTCAGAGGATAAATATAGAGAGAATGATCTATCCAACATATCATTACATTTCACCAGAGTTTTTTGAGATAAAGTTGCGGCATATAAATTTGTTATATACAAATGTTAAAAATACTTCAATATCCATCATCAAATACATATCAATAGCATTGATATGCAATGCAATTAATTAAATATTCTGAGAAATTTTTGATCAAACATCGTCCACAAAAAAAATAAATAAAATGAAATTTTTTTTTAAGCAATTTTCCTATCCTATTATTATTTAAGATTATTATTTTTTTAAGTATGTCACAAACACTATCATATCGTCGTCAATTCGCTAAACTAAACGATATTACATACAGAAATGAATGTACATATATACTTCGTATTTTTTTTTATCCACACTACACATCTCTGAAGGACACTGTCGTCAGATTTCAATTTAGATATAAATATATCTTTCAAAAATATACATGAAAATGAGAATGAATGTGTCTATAAGTTTATATTTGCTGTTTGTTACAGCAAACAGGGTGTTTTTTTTTATTTTTTCGGTGGTAACTTATATATCCATCAAATTATTTATCGACTACATTTATTTTATACACGTAAAAACATATATACAAAATAAGGAAAAAAAAAACACTTAATTTCCAAAATAAAAATATACTTTTTTGTACTTTGCATAGTCATATTTTCGAAGTGAGGGATAATTAATGCGGTGATAACTTGAGATAACAGAATGGGGAAAATAAAAAACAACATATGATAATCAAATTTCCGGAATACCTTTAAAATTAATACACACACACCTATCAGTTGTCTTAATCAAAATGCGGGATTGGATGAATTTTGCAATTTAGATGAAATTAGCGTTTAAAATGAAATTGTAAGGGTAATATCATACTCTAAATAGGTTCCTTCAAAATATAATAGATACTATATGAAAAATTCTATTGATCAAATAGCAGAACTTGTAATGTTCAATTTCGATGAAAATTGGTATCGCATGTTTATAGAATCGTATTATACCATATACAATTAGTTACTAAACATTTTCTTGAAAATTATAATACTCTGGACAATTCGTTATGATACTCGATATAAAATTATATAATTAGATGATCTTTGGGTTTAGAATTAAAATACTATTGTATGTCCTTGATTCATGTAACATTATTTCTATTCAATTATTAATTACTCCGTGGCATATTTGGTCCCGTCAAAGAACAGACTAGTTGGAGGCGACGATACAATTTTGAATTAGACAAGTTGTACGGTCAACCAAATATTGTCAAAACAATCAAGATTAATAGATTGAGATGGCTTGTACACGTAGAACGCATGGAGGAGGAGCGTGTGCCAAAAAAACTGTTAAATGGTAAACCGGAGGGTAGAAGGAGAGCCGGAAGACCTAAGGCGAGATGGCTAGATGCAGTAAACTGTGATATAAAGATCCTAAAAATTCGGGATTGGAATACATTAACTGCGGATAGGTCAGGTTGGAAAAGCGTGTTGGCGAAGGCTAAAACCGCACCCGGGTTGTAACGCCATGGAGTAAGTAGTAAGTATCAATGTTAAATTTTCTTTCGCATGAATAACTTCAATAATTATAATTTGTAAGTACTTTTTTTTAAAGAGTTCTGATTCTGATGACTGAACACTTAATTTGAATTATCATCATATTTTTTTAAAAATATTTTGGCAGATATAACAATTCACCAATTGATCTGCAATTATGTTTCGATTCGATAGATTATTAATTCACTAGGGTGCGTGAAGATGTTATTAATCTATGAACACCATATATTTTTCAATAAGACATGTAGCAAATTATTATGAAGTTAAATTATAAATCAGACGACAGATAGGCTATATTAAATTAATTATGTAATCTGGATGAGTTTGTCATATTGAAGGAAGAAAAATATTCAGGATTTTAAACACAAAAAAAGTTAAATATATAAAAACATATTAATATTTTTAGCATTAATTTTGTAGATTTTATTTTGTGCTATATAATTTAACGAAAAATTCCTTCAAAATAATTATTGCTCAATTTAATGAAACAAACTTAAAGTTTTGACAATAAATACTAATGAAAACGAATATATATTGCAGTAAAAAATTTTAGAACCATTTTTTATGTATGTGCCACAGCATTTTGCAAAAGTTGTAAATTGTCATCAAAACTAATTTTTGGACAAAATTTATTAAGGAATAATGTTTCAGTTGTATAAATTAAAAATAAAAAATCTATTATAAAATATTAAGAAGTAATTTTAACATTATTGATGAAATTTGTAAATGGCAAATAACGATATAACAAATTATTAGGTCATACGGGGGGTTCGGTATTAAAAGTTATTTAAAATGGTGGTAACAAAATTTTAAATCATGTTTGATTATTTGTGGCAACATTAAGTTACAATACTTTTTATACAACATTACATACAATTAATGTATGAACAATAATTTATTAATAATTCGTGTCAACAATTCAATTCAATTCAATTCAATTCAATTCTTTAATTATTATTCAAAATAATTTTATAATGATACATTTAGTTACAAACAAACTTTCAAGATTATAAAATTTTAACAGTAAGATAACTTACTTTATCTAAAATTATTTAATATATTTGTTTAAGAACATATAAGGTCGTATATGTTTATTGAGGTTTGTTTAACATTTTTGATACACTCGATGGTAAAATTTTTAAAAACCATATACAAGCAATAACTTATTATTGGTGTCAACATTAAAATATTCTGTGAAACATAAATTGTTTGCTATATTGTGGTACAAACAACTGTTAAAGATAGAATATATAGAAACCCGAGAGCACCCTGTATATTATAATATTATTTATATATTATAAAAATAAATGTATAAAAAGATAAAGTTTTGATATGGTAAAGTTGCTTATTCAACTTAAACACAAAAAAAAAGGATATTATATAAATATATCTTTGTATATATTAATGCATCCTTGGTGTTGCCAGGTATTATAACGTTCAATATATTTTCTATTTATTATTTTCGGTTAAAGAATATAAAGATGAAATAAAAAATTTACATAACTCTTAACGTGTCTTATGTGATTTTTCCAATTATCAATATATGTATTGGTGTTATATAAGAGTCGTTAAAATGTAAATTGTATAAAGGATATTTTCAAAATGTATTGTATATTATGATAAGAAAATTAAATTATATTTTCTTTCTTCTAAATCACAAACGAAACCAAAAAAAAAAAAAAACAAACAAATTCTATAAAGATCATTGATCCCATCATCCCATATACATATACAAAATAAAAGTTGATGCAATTAATAATTAAATTACTTGTAATTATATAATAATAATATAAATTTTCCGCTGTGGTTTTTTTTTCCGTGTCTTCATTCATTTATAATTTATACACATACGAAACGTTTAAAAGAAATTATTTTTTTGTATAATATAAATGGAAAAAGAGAAGAAAAAAAAATAAAATTATAAAATAAAATAATAATAAAAAAAATAAAAATACATCTTTAAATTGATTTTAAAATAAGAGAATGGTTTTCACAGCAGGTGCAAAATTATTCACATAATTTAAAATTTGAATACAAATAAGCATTACATAGCTTTTTTTATTATTATTATTTTAATATTATATTATTATTATTATTATTATTATTTTGTTGTATAGTTAATTCACTTGTTGTTAAGATGAATACCTTTTTTTTTTTTCTTCTGATTTGTTTGTTTACTATTTTTTTAATTAAGATTATTGATCTTGATTAAATTCTTTCTTATAGTAAAACATGATTTTTCAATAAAATTTTTATTCTCTATGTGCACGTATGGATGGATAGTCAGTTATTATATTAATACATATTCATTTATGTTTTTAAGATGATCTTAAAACATATATTATAATTTTATTTAGTTGTGTGTTGTGTTTTTATTCGGTACATATGTTTCAGTTTTCATTCTAATGAACATCAAAATATTTCAACATAATAATAAACAATCAATAAAGATGTTTTAACTGTATACGGCGTTGTTCAGTGAATTTATATGTACTGTGTGTGTGTGCACTAACACTTTATATATATTATACTATTTATATTCTATTGTAAATATTAGAGTGCAGAAATTAAATAAATTATGTTGTAAAAATATAATTTTATATAAAAAAATTTGATTTGTCATGAAAAAATTTTACAAAACAAATGTTTTTTTTTTATATTAAAACCATAAAGTTAAATTTATTATGAAAATGGGTGTGTAAGTGTGTCCATAAGTTTCGATTGCCAATAATTTATAAAAATTTATAAACGAAACGGAAGTAAATATTTCTTTTGCATTAATTTAAAATACATATACAATATATTATTTTAAAAATTATCCTAAAAAAAAAGCACACACGTTTTTAGCTCACTGTTATTATTTTTGTTGTACATGCAATTCGTTCGATACATGGTAAAAGATTTTTAAAAATTAATCCGAATTGTCTTCACATGCCATTTTTATACTTGTAAAAATTCTTGAATAGCTTTTCTCAGCCAACTTAGCTGAAAATTTGCCTCAAATCCACTGTTCAACTTCACAACTTTAACCTCTATACCATTGTTAACCTCTTCACCTACCTACTCATTCTATACATTTTGTAATAAAATTTCTATCATTTGGTGCGAGAAGCGGTTAATAATAGTTGGGTATTTGACATGTTTCGAAAATTCTCTTTCGATAATTTGGTCTCAAAGATCTAACTAAACACTTACACTTATATTTGTTTTCATTTTACAGCAAAAACCATCACAGTTTTGTATGTAATGGTTGCCGATAGAAGGAAGAGTCAAAATCATTGCGAAATGTAACCTGCGATACACAACAAAAATTTTATACCTAAACATTTGGAAAACATGGAAAAAGACATTGGTATCCAAAGACGATGGCACAGATAGGCAAACGGACAACGATAGCCACAATAAAGTGTTTTTCTTAACTGCGAAAAGCAAAACATTAAAATTTAAATAGAAAACAAGAATAATTTTTTACTTTCATAATATAGTGAAAAACGTAAGCCAAAAGTAGTAATATATAATTAAATACGGCTTGATAAAATAGTATATATATATTAAAGGAAGGAGTCGAAGAAGCTATTAATAAGTTATAAACATTCTGCTTCTATGCGTTAATGCCAAAGCATTTGTTTTTTAATTACATATTATATCGAATAGAGTAGTTTTCAGCAGTTCAAAATTGATGATTTCGATCGCTGGAGAACCAGCAAGGTTTGGATGGATAGGGAAAAAAAATAATGTACCTTAGCTAAAAAAAAAAAAAAATGTTAAAACATAGATGAAACAAAAAGTAAAATCTCATTGTCAAAGTTAGATCAACTTGTTTTTATAAGAGCTATAGCAAAATTGAGTGTGTGTTCTAAATTTTGCCGGTATTATATTTTCTGAAAAGTTAACAGAATTAAAATTTCGGTAATAATTTACTTTGACTGTTGTGAATACTGATTAAAATTTTAAAAACTAACAACTTTTCTATTTCTGCTCACAATATAATTACTTAAAAGTACACATATTTATGCAAAGATTAAAACGGATAGTTAAGTTTACCGAAACAAATCGTTGTATTTACATACGTTTGGTATTATCTCGATTTTTTTAAACACAAAATAATGAAATTTTAGGTTTTTTTCCTCATTAGGAGAAGAAATCAATTAAGAATTCTCCAAATGCAAATTAATGTGCGGGATTAATGAAAACTATCATATTTTATTTATTATCTATCCAAATTATCAATTTAATACAATACAATCGTTAACTTATAATAATTTATTATATGCCTTCTGATTTCGCAATAAATTATTTATACAATGATCATTTTGCAAACACAGTAACACAATTCAATAAATAATATGTCATTTTCTATATAACATCATTTTGACAAATGATCTTTTTCGTATATATTAAATTATTTGCATATCAATATATATCAAATATACGTACGCATACAATTTTATTCTTTCTTATTGTCGTCGTCAGAGAGGTGACATTGCTGCGTATTCGCATATCGTGTACATTATTGTATAGCACATAAATTGTATTTTATTAAACTTTGATTTATTGTAAATAGCGCCTTTTATAAATATTATATATCTTGAATTTTGTGCCTTGCAGTACTTGTCCAGTACTTTTTGAGTATAAAATGGATATTGTATATATAAAGTACCACACATTATGCAGTCATATTTATGCATATACACGGAAAAGTACAAGTAAACATATCAAATACATCAAATTATATATATTGATATCAAATATATACGAGTATGTGATTTGTTGTATATTATATACACTTTATAATTCATATATGCATATGAGGATATGAGGTAAATTGTATAAATATAATGAAAAACTACCTGCAATATGTACTATATAATAATATATAACCTGAACTCAGTTCATCGTATACATATATTTTATTTAAAAAAATTTATATATATATTATTTACAATTGAAATTGTTATTTATTATAACAAAATTGTATTATTATTATTATTATTATAAATAAAATTTATAATAAAGTGAATAATGTTTTGTTTGTTTCGTATACGAACATGTATGCAAATTTATAATAAATATATAAAATTATAAAACAAAATGAAAACAATTTTTGACCATATAAACCAAAATTTATACATTTATAAAAAGCAATGAATTATATTTCCATATTTAGATATTATTTTATTTTATATTACGAGTGTGTATATTGTATTTATGGTATATATATGTTCTTTGTACACAGATAATAATATACTCTACTGAATGTGATTTGAGGGTTGCTATTAAAAGTATTATCAAAACCTATCCCGTATACAATATGGTATTTGAATGTATGTAATTTAATACTGTCAATTTGATGCATTTCCCAATATTAATATCAATAAATGCTATTATTATTTCCATTGAACAATAGTTATACGGTTTCGCAATTACAATTACGTTTTAATAAGTGACACCGTTTGACAATATATATATATTAGTAAATCCAGATAATATATAAAATTTGAAATCGTTTGTTTGTGGTATGGATAAAATAATATTTTGTTAATTTTGCAAATTTGTAAATGATAGTTGAACTTCATTCACACTGTAATTGGTGACGGTATTCGTTGAATAAAATGTATAACTGCGATAACGATAGCTCTTTGATTATTAATTTAGTATCATTGGTAAATGTGGAAAATGTAATAACATTACAATGTGATCCACTATAGTTGTATATAAAACTTTAATACGACCCATAAAGATCTGAGTGAGGCATGGTGCATGCATGATACAGATCCAAACACAATTAATTTTTAATCAAACGATAGTCCGTGGACGGTGACCATAAGTCCAAGCAAATATTCAACAAACATTTTACTATCTATGTATGGTCAACAACAACCAGTTGATTCGCAACAACTAAATCCAGTAGTATTTAACCAACAGGATCTATATCAACATTGAATACCACAACAACAACCAATACAATCAATTTCGCCACCTCAGATACAATTAATGTCATAACAAATATCACCGTTGAAACAATATTCTGCACCTGTTGTTAAAAACCCTTTGGCGGAAACCAATTAAATACTTTGGGCTTTGGGATACCTACTAATAGTGGTCCTGTCTGGAACGTAGCAACAAATAAAAGAAATAAAAGCAAGCTCCGATATTAAACCTAAAAGTAAACAAACTAGACTTACCGGAAAGTCAGGTTGGATTGAAAATGCTAAAGAAATTACTGTTACTGACAGTATCGATAGATCAAGATTTAGCAAAAGCTGTTTTGAAGAAGATACAACAAAAAATTTAGAATATTTATTGGGGCGATACAAATAATTGAATCTCTTATCTAGGAATTACAAAATAACAACAAAATGTAAATAAGAGTTACAGATCCTTAAAAATAATGAGATAAAATTACACACACCCCATCTGAAGTCGCATATTGGACTATATGGCTCAGATTTTAACTAAAAATAAACAAAAATACCACACGTAGAAGATTTGAATTAGGGTTGAACTACGTGTGGAATACACCGTTCAACAAATCACTGAAGAATTAAAAGATATCGGTCATATCGTATAACTATAATATTCACAATATTAATGAACATATCATATTTTACGTACACCTAGATCCTGCAGCAAACAATAACGAAATTTACAACATTATTATTATTATTATTATTATTATGTAAAAAAAATAAGGTTTTAGGATCAACAAATCATCAAAAGACCACAATGCACAATGTGCCAACTGTGATGAACATAAACCAAAAATGTATGCCACAGACAATGCAGATGTGTTAAATGTGCAGGCGATCATCATACTAGGGATTTCCGAGGAAAAACTAAAGACTCGAACGACAAATGTTTGTTCTGGTGATCTATACATATATAGAGGATGTAGCTACCTACTACAAAGAAATAATAAATAAAAAAGAAATAATAACAATCATCAAAAATGCAATGTAAATACCATGAATTATCAGTGTCTCAATTGAAATGGACCAATAACGGTAATGGCATTATATTGTCCAACTAAACATGATATTTCAAAAATACCATTTGTCGAATTCTATGCAACTCTTTCGGTAACCCACCGGGGATCTAGAATCATCATACAGAAGGACAGACAATTTGCAATGCAAAAAAGTTAATTGCATTTCAAACCAATTGAACAACCAACATATTAGCCCACCGATAGAAAGAAAAATTCAAGATTTGATTTATTTTTGATTTACAAAGTGTATAGCGGAAAACCGCATCTTGTGGCAAAATCATGTTGTGATCGTTTTACTAAAAACAAATGAACAAATACTATGCCGATGATAAGTACATTCAAATTAAATGAACTACTTCAACACTCTGTTAAGCATTTACATTTAAAACAATATTTTTGAATGATATTCCATATAAAAAGTTTTAAAAACTCATCAGACACTTTTAATCGGTGACAACCCTACTTAATTTATAGATATAAAAATATACATATTCATTTTTTTCACTTTATATATATTATTTTAAACCATATTTAACTTATTTTCCTGTGGTAGATATTGTACTGTATATATAAAAACATATAATAAATGTAGAAAAATTTCAAATTATATGTATGTAATAAATATACCTTATTTTAATATTCGCAATACGTATTTTTGCTATATATATATATTTATTGGTATATATAAATGCCGGTATATAAAAATATATATATATATTATAAAACTATATATCCATACGATTTTATATGTGATACAACAGCGTATGGTATAAATATATATAAATAAATATCCATATCACTAAAAATGTGAATTGTGAGTTCATAAATTTACATTTAAAAAGGAGCCCCATATATACAAAGAATATAGAATATAGTTTCTTATATACAATTCACGCATATATGTCAAATGTTAAGGGATTTTTATTTATCTCTCCATTGTCAACAAGACATTTCATATATAACTATAGAAAACAGCGCTTATAATAATAAAATACAATATATAAGAAAAAGTAAAGTATAAACAAAACAAAAAATAATAATATTTATTCGATCGGCAATTTGAAATGTCCTTTAACAAATCTTATATATCTTTTTATTTTTTTCTCATATATATATATAAAAATAAATTATATAAGGCATATCTCGGTCTCGGTAAGTATATACGCGCCGTTTTGTTTATACATATAACAATATTTTGCACTCATATTTGTTGTATGGTATATTAAAAAAGAGGTATATAATGATATTTATAAAAGATTCCTATATTAAGAGTTTATTTTTAAGAGAAAAAAAATCATTTTCTATAGAATTTTTTTGCAGCACAACACACTTATTTTTCTGTTCAAAATAAATGAAGGTTAAAGTGATATATAAAAATAATTTTATAATTGGCTTCATTGCATTTCTATATTTAATTTATATAAAGTGTGTGTACGGAAAAGAAAATGAAAATAATAATGATAATTTGAAAAGACACTATTTTATTATATATAGTTAATATTATAATTATAATTAATAATTAAAATAGCTTTTAGTATTAAATTAAATTGCATTCTAAAGTAAAAATGGGAAAGAAAAAAAACTTTGAATGTTTTATATATAGGTTTTTCTGTAACATTTCCTTCAACAATATTCTACTTAGAAATAGAAAATATATAGATATATTTTTTACATATTGTACTGTATACTGTATTTGTATTAGTTTGTTTATATTATATATTCATATATAAATAACAAAAAAGTATTTCCAATTAACACCTTTGTGCTGTTCTGTGCAAGGTATGTATTTGAAAATAATACATATATGGAGTAGATTATATATTATATTACATTTAGTGAGAATATAAACATACGATAAAATTAAGTTCTTAAATTATGTGCATATATGAACATTACACTTATATAATATTATGTAAGTATCCACTTCAGCACAACACACATATATATTTATATGAACATTAATGCATCTTCTATAAGTCTATGTATGGTATAAAAAACCTTCCCTTGTACCTTTTCGCATATATTGTGTATGGGTAGATTATATAACTAAATTGTATATGCATCAGTATAATGTGTGCCAGTGTAAATTGTATAAAATTATAATATGTGCATTGCATATATATATATAACAACGTTGTTTCTGTCTTCTTTAGATATATATATAGAATAGTTATGTATAAAATCTAGAACTGTGGGTACACTTTTCTATTTTAGAATATGTGTACAATATACAAAACACATTGAGTGTACAGCATACATTTTATTTAGATATAACGTAGCATAAATAAGTAAACGACTTCTTCGTCAATCTGATGACACATTATTTGTTGTCAAATAAAAATGAAAACTGTATTACTAGTTTTTAAGACACGAAAAACCGGGTAAACATATCTTGTCATCATGTGAAAGGATTTTTTCTGCATTCATCAAAATTGTCTCCACATCATCCAACATTAACTTACAAAATTATAGATTCATTCATCAACATTTTGGCTTGATTATAAATTATATGGATTTCATATGATCAAATAATTACATTTACAACGCACTCTCCTTAATTTCCTAAAACCTAAATCCTCTCTAAATATCAACTTATTGTTATCTGTCAACCAACCCTCTATCCTCTTCTACATATGTAGCTCCATAAATAAATAACCATCTCCCAAACTACCCCCAAAACTATTAGTTTCCTCTCAACTTCCTCTGCAAACTCCAACCAAACCTAGCGTGCAACTTTCCCCACAAACGTCCTACATTCACTCCAAATTTAACACTACAACCTGTTCCAAACCTTCAACATTGTCCACCCATTGAAGGGGATAAAATATTATTATTTAAATTTAACTCTAAAGGTACCAGGATTTTTCAAATAATCTGTATTTCTAACAAATCGATATTTTGGCAGGTAAGAGCACCAAAATAGATATCAGAACCAGCTTCGTATTCCAGTATATACGTCCTGCCAAAGCCAAAAGCTTGTATGATCAGAATCGATTTCCTGCCAAAAAAAAAACTTAAGTGAGATGTGTTTGATATTATTATGATGAGAATAACATGAATTCAATTCGAGGAGAAATTCTTGGTAAACAATCGACACACACAAAAGTGGTTTTCAAAAACCTTAAACAATTAATATTAACCTAAGACCAACTTATTACAATATAAGAATTTCTCATAAAATAATAGTAAAAATAAAAATTTCATAGAATATCGAAAATAAATTCTAATGGAAATATTTAGGATATAAGATAAAACACGATTGTTTTAGAAATTTCTTATTGATTCATGGTAAAACCATTAGAAATAATTGATTTGTGAGAAATTTTTAAGTGAATATATTTGATAAACTATATATATTAACTCCAATTAACAGCGGTTCAGTTTGATAATTTTTTTTTGCTGAATAAACCTTAAACATAGATATTTCAACCGCATTTCGATATTTTGTAGGAAAACTGAATTCACTTTCAAACTCGAAAAAAAACTTTGGGAGGGGGAGGGGGGGGGGTAAGTAGATAAAGGTGTAGAATCAATTGCTATAACTGGCTTGCATCCAATTAAGCTTCAGCTATGCTTTTCATAAGTTCAACGTAGAGAAATAGTACGAGACGAACCAAACTGCTAACAAACAAGATACTTATTGTTTAATTTAATATAATTGTAATAATAAAACTAAAATAAAATTTGAAAAAAACCATTTTTTTTCAAAGCACTAATGTCCTCTTCCTAAATTTCTATTTTGCCAATAGAAAAGCAAAATATAATTGAGTCAATATAAAAAACAAACAAAAATTAGTGACAAGATACTATTTGAAGCAAGACGCGTGTCGGGCATATAATAACTTTCTGTCCAATTAAAGTTACCATATTTTAGGTGTCCTAATGTAAACTACACATCATTTTGCAGGTTCAACTATACAATAAAATACTGTACACAGTTTCGAAAGAAACCAGTAAAATGAAAAAACACAATGTTTACATTCATTAGGTACATTGTGTATTTTAAATAACGAAAACGCAATGTTATGTTACGTTGTGTATTGTAGACTACAATATATATATACGATTATACGTAGAAGTTCTTCTCTTTATTAAAAAGAACTCATAACGTAATCCTGTGAAAAGGCATTTTGCATAATAAGTACTTTGCATTTAAAATATAATCTAATATCAAAACATTTAAGCAAATGTATATCGTACATAAAATGTAAATTAATGTACTTTATATATTCTGCTATAGTCTCTGTACTATGTTTATACGTTTACTTATAACATACGTGAACACTTTATTTATATATTCTCTACTACTACTACTACTACTACTACTAGTACTACTACTACTACTACTTCTTTAGGTATTATTTTCATATAAATAAACATTATATTTATTTATAATATGTATAAATTATTTATAAGATAATATATTTAGAAAATTGTATACATTAAAAACATCACATTTAATTTTTTAATACTCGTCGTCATCGTATATGTAAGAATATTATGTGAATTTTATGTACTACATATACTCGTATGTATTTATCAAACATAAAGAATATGTTTTTGCATAAATAAACAAGTGAAGTAATAATAATAATAATAATAATGATAATAATAATAATAAATAGAAACGAAAATTTTAATTAATTTAATTTTTAGTCTTCTTAAAACATTGTGTACATAAAATGTTCTGATTAACCTATATGTTGTACGTACAGTACCCCCATATGCTAAAATATATACTTATTAACTTATTTACATATGAATATGTCATTTATAATCTGTGTATTGTGCTATTGTGTACAATTAAATTAATAATTTATTATTAAATCACACAGCAATTTCAAAATGTTAATAACTTTATAGTGAAATATACTATTTAATGTTTAATCAAATTTTAAATAAAGTTTTATACATATATTCAATTATTAGAGATGGCAGATGAAACTAAAGCTCATCCAACATCCATATATCCATTTATATATAAATATGAAAATGTCTGAGTCAATTTGTAATTTAAGTAAATTGTGTCTGTATATTTATATGAGAAATATATTTTAATAAGTTTAAAAGTTTCGCGTTTAATATTAAATTACATATTTTATATATTTTATATGTATTTTATACACGCAAAATATAAAGTTTAAATTAAAACTAAAATATAACACCATCATGTATATAATCGGTGTCAAAGGACTACATGCTACTTGAACTGCTTTTGAGATCCAAATATATTTAATAATTAAATATTGTATGTTATATGTTGTTTATAAAAACTAATTAAATTACAATATACGATGTATGTATCGAATAATTAAATTTGCAACAAGCATAAAGAAGAATTTTACGACTTTATAAAATTTGAAACTGATCATCACCCGCGATCACATATTGATAATAAAGATGTAAAAAAATTATTACATGAATTTATAGTTCTGCAATGATCAAACAGATCCGGAGATTTAATGAAAATTAACAATTAAATATAATACAACAATTCCACACTTGATTGTCTTCTCACACGTTGTACGATTAACGTACTACATTTAATTATTTTCGTAAAATCTTCCGTATAAATACTAAAGTAAGCGAAAGTATTTAAAGAAAAGTATTTGATAAATTATTTCGAATACTTATTTATAAAAGTATTTTATTTCAATGAGGATATTTCAACTGCATTTCAAAACGTACAATATTTTTTAAAGTATTTTAATATTCAATGCATATCCTGAATATATGTTTCCTGATTAGCATATAATAATATTTTAATTATTAATCAGTTTTTTCTATCTATTGTGATGGTGTGTATAAAAAAAATAAATGTAATAACGTTAAAAATTAAAATTCAAAAAAATTAAATTGATTCCTTATTGCACTGGGTGACTACAGATAGTGAGCTTTAAAATCAATATATAAGAGTATAGACTTTTTTATTAAGAAGAAATCTGTAAATTTAATATATATATAATATAATGAATAGGTTACAAAAATTCCCCAATAAACACATTTATTAATAAATGAAAATAAAATAAAGGTTAAATATATTTTACAAATAAAAACAAAAACTTACAGACATAAAGTGAACCAAATAAAACAGCAACACAAAATCTGTATAAGTTCATTTTCAATAGAAAATTACACAAAATGTTATCAAATAGTTATTGTTGTAATTGTATTGTTAAAAAAAAAAAAAAGCTCACATCAGTTTGATTGAAATTAAAAAAAAACACACAAACACTATATAGCAACAATAACTAAACTAAACTAATGTTAATGTTAATGTCTTTTATGTACAATATATATTATTTATTATTTACTTTTAAAAGTAAAATCCACCACAAACAAAAACAAAAATTTATATTTATATTTTACCGTAATTGACCTTGACCTTAACGCGCAACTCAATATCATATAAAATAATTAAATTAAATGAATTATGATGGTGATAATGATGATGATGATGGTGATGATGATGATGATGACGATGATGATAAAATTTATTTATAATAATGAAATAAAAATAGAATAAAAAGAACTTTCCTTTGTTTTGGTTTTTTTTTGGTTTCTATTTTTAATTTTTTTTTTATTTCTTTTGTGGATGAATGTGCGCACTATGAATTTTTTTATTCAACACCAATTAATTGTAACGTTATAGATTTAATTATAGTATGAATTTATAAAAATGTAGAAAATAATATGGTATTGTTTTTGTATTTTTAAATATTTTCGATAAAATAAATTTGCAATTTTGCAGGGCTGTGTTATTGTTGAAATAGAGTTAATAAATTATGATTATGTACCGAAATTATGGAGAATTCGATTAATGCATCTATAGAAATAGAAATTCTATATATATAAAATTAATTTTTATAAGAATACAAATACATGAAATTATAACAATGATGATCTCAGTTAAATATTTATGTTTAAAATTAAAGTTGTGATAATAAGATATTTAAGATAATAATTTCTGGATTTTTTTCTCAGAGCTTTACCACCGGTTGCAATTTTTGATTCATGAAATTTAGAATGCATAGAATTGGAGTATTATGCTGAAAATTAATCAACAGGAATGTTCTGTCCGTCAATTTAGTTGTAGTTGGTTTGGAAGAAATGTAGGAGGGATGTAATGGTTGTTTGATGCGATGTCGTAAAAGTTAAGCTAACATTAAGAGTAAAATATTGTGTTGGGATGCAGAATACAGAGAAGGTGAAATGTGTGTGATATAAAGGTGACTTGCGAACAAATCTATAGTTATAGTTTTTCAAGTTATTTAAGATTATTTGCAATTTAAGATTGAATGTAGGTGGAAGACAATGTTGATGAACCAAAAAAAAAAAAAAAAGTTGTTACGCAAACATTTCTGCATGCATTTCTGAGATTACTGGTATTTTTAGTAAATAAATTTCCATTGTCGTGATTTGTTTTTTGTATGAAAATAAATAATTCTGTAACAAATGTTAATAATTCCACATAATAAAATAATCTAATCTGTACACGTCCAACAAAGTGATATATGTACATTTATTTAATGATCAAATAACAGTTTGTATACACATTCCGCATAGCTAAAACATAATTAGAACAATAATTTACAAAATTTTTATGTTTTCGTGAATTATATATAGTTCTTAAACAAATTATTATAAATCTTTCAAATGTATTAACATATGAAAACAACAAAAAAATTAATTTTGCAAAACATATTTTTTAAATAATAAAGTAATAAAATAGTAAAACATGTCGATATATTACTATTAAACTCGTACCTATCTATCCACAATATACGTAACGTAAATTCTTTATAACGTTGAGTTCAAATGCGGATAAAATCATAATATAAATATTAAATTAAATATATAAAATAATAAAAGACAATAGTACAATTGTACAATTTCATATTATTATTATTATTATTATTTTGTACCTACACAGATTTTTATTATTATTATAATTTTGTACATTACCTTTATATTATTTGCACACATTATATTATTATTATTATTATTATATTATAATTATTATTATTATAATTCTTGTTTATATAAATATAAATATTTATTTAATAATATTATTATTACAACGATGATATGTATAAAAATATTTTATTTTATAAAAGTATAAGAGAGATAAAAAGTGTGGCTGAAAAATTGTCGACCTAAATATATTTTATTATTTCTATAAATATCTGCTGAAACTACATTTGTATTTAATAACATTTTTTTAATAAAATTCAATATCATTACAGTGCAGTAAAATGTTTTTAGCAGTTTTGCATAACATCAACATTAACGAATTTGCAATAACTATGTAATTTGATGCTTAAAATGATATCCAATTCGGAATTTTATTAGGTTTCAAAACAGATATTAGGCAGAGCAGGAGAAATTTTTAAAAAAAAATTGACCGTGGATGTTTCAGTAATTCGTTGAATTTAACCATTGTCAAAACATTTGTATTGATTTTTCTCCTCTACAATAAATTTTAAAGCAGGTCTCTTCTAACGATTGATCCAAAACTAATTACAATAATATTTAGAATTAATACTTTTGCCACTCTGAAGATAATCGATCAACAGAAAACATTTGTACACTTTCATCGACTTCAATTTATTGCTTTAACTATTCTTTGGGAGTATAGTGATGACTTTCAAGCTTCACCAAGTTTTAAAATTTATAACACGATGTTTCAGATTCATTTAACTTTGCTTAAAACAAATCCAAATACGCTTGATTAGTTTTTGTTCAATTGCGTTAACAAATATACGGTATCCATCTATTACACAAACATTTTTCATATGTATTTCTTTATCTATATATTTTCCAAGTCGATCTTTTGAGACGTCTATATATGACCTCAGTTATTTTACGTACTTTTAGTCGTCAAACTGCTACCACTTGTTGTCTGATTTGTGAGGAGATATCAGTTTTTTTGACAACCTTTGCACGTGGATCTGTCTGCAAAGCTTGCACGACCAAATATAAAAAAAGATTAGTCGAATTTTTTCATATCGCAAAATGAAGGTATAATAGTGGTGATTTAAATCAACTACACTTACAATTAATTAACAGATCATAATATAATATTTTACATGTGGTTTGTCTAAGGGATGAAACTTTCACAATTTCAAACGCTATATATATATGTGTGTGTGTGTAAGGCCAAGAACTATTCACACAGTCAACGTAAACACATATATATATTATAGTTTTTATAGTTACGGATAGATAGTTTGTTTGTCTCTCTTAAGAAGTCTTAAATCTATAGATTTATGAAGATTATAAAATATACACAAACATATTTTATTTTATTTTTATTTTTTCGTTAAATATATTATAAATTTATTTTTATTTTTTCTCTTACTATACACAAAAACACATATATGTTTCCAACCACAAAAATTAAATACACACAAATAAATAAAGGTACATTTCACATGTAATTGGATGCATTTTGTGACAACAAATGTAGAGTATTTAAAAATAAAAAAAAAATTTAAAAAAAAAAAAATCTGATTGTGTGACAAAATAAATTCAATCCAATCAAATAAAATAAATTCAAATAAAGCCGACTTTATATAGATGGATAATAACGTATGGGGATTTTCTTTGTTTAACGTTGACAAGTTGACAGAATATGTCAAATGTATTGTGACATGGAACTATATATTATTTATACATCTTCTTATACATGTTATATTGTATATGCAATTTTGTATAAAAGTAGCTGCAGAAGCAACCAGTAATACGAAAAAAAGAAAATAAAAACAATAACAATAACAACAACAATTCAATAAATATAAGATGAAAAAATAAAACCAAAAGCACAGATCCATCAAAAGAAAATAAATATACAAATAAAATTAAGTATAAGAAAAAATATACCTATATAGAAACAGACTAAAGATCTCTATATTTATTTATACATATTAAATTCATATATAATAAGAATAAGAAGAAGAGTGTGTGTGTGTTTGGAAAAGACCCGCACGACCATAAAAAATCAAAGCACATATAATAATATAAGACAAGTTTTGAGAAGATGAAGAAATATACGAATATTTCAAATATTATTATATTCCTCGTTCGCATTTATATGAAATTTTTTTACAATTCGCTTTTATATAATAAAATAATTGTAATGTATTATTTTATTATATATAAAATGTTATGTTGATTTGAATGGTTTGAATGCATTTAAGATAACATATTTTAATTTGCAAGTAAATCACAATATTATGTCTTTCATATCGCCAGTTGTATTTCTTTTATTTTTATTTATTTTTTGTTTTTGGTTAAATGATGCGATGATCCCATCAAAGCGTATCCGCGGTAAAGTTATATTATGGTATATGAGATCGAGGCAGCGTTGCAGTGGCGTTTCTTATTATTGCTGTATTCGATTCTTTCTTCTTATAAAAAAAAATCTGGTTTATTTGTCATTCATTATTTATATAGTTATCCGGGAATATAACAATTGAAGTTTTTTCTTTGATGTGTATATGATGAATTGGATTTATTTGCTTTAAAAATGCCGCTCATGATGATGACGATTATTATGAAACGGAGAACAACGAAACCCGGACACTTATTGTTATAGGCTAGGTAAATTAAATTGTCTCAACTCACCACGAGTTAGTCCTCGGGTAGTGTCTTGAGTTATGATACCAGAAACATTTATTATAAATAAATAATTGTGAATGGATATATAGAGAATTCCCGTCGCAACACTCTCTTCTTGCATTTTCCGTTACAATGCTGTGCCTTATCCAATTACTGGAAATCGGTAGAAATAGCTTCGCATGCGACTATTTAAGTGTTTAATTAATTTATTTTTAATAAAATTTTGATTTCATTGTGGACAAATTTAGAGCGCAGTAAATTTACGGGCTTATTTTGTACAAAAATAACTTATGCGCCATCAATTAAATGATTAATTGGCGCTTAAATATAATTCATATTGTAATATTTTGTGACTTCTAGAAAAATTATTAATAATAATAGAAGAATCCGTAGAGTTTTTGATGATAAGCACAGGCAAAGTGTGAAAAAATGTTTTCAGATTAAAGAGACTAAATAATGAATGAAAAAAAGGAGATTTCAATGTCCACATATTAAATTTTACGGAAAATTGGATTTTAAGAATTATCATCTTTTTAAATAACAGACCATAGTTTTAATGGATTTCCATTTTTCTATATATTGTACAATGGCAAATTATTATAAATTTCTAATCTTTCATAGAAGAGATTTTTAAAAATGCTTCACAGGTTTAAAAAAATATTTGCGATTTTCATTTCCAATAATCATCAGCTCCATTCTTACCTATGGAGCATTGGTTTGGTATATACAATCTAAATAGCTTGCAACCAATCTACCATTAATAATTTGACAAGGAAAGCTTTTATAATAATAGTACAATGGGTGCAACTTTATGAAAAGCTACATATGCGATTTAAAATTTCCGATTACACTAAAGTGCATGTTACTTGGTTAAGACTAACATATAAATCTTTATCACTAGAAGTATTGGAATTCTATATATGCAATCATAGTGATCATGGTGTACATATATTAGGTTGTCAACTATCTCCCTTCCGCCTTTTTGCTCTTTATTCAATGCTTTATAAAAAGTGTTACAGTAATCGGATTTAGTTCAAATATGCGCCGTTTTGTTCGATAATCTGTTTCCATCTAGACTGCAACTTCATAATACCTCCCTCGTAGAAGCCCCCCTCCTTATTTGCGAAGAACTCGGACAGCCACTTTTCACAAGCCTCTTTTGAGATCAACTTTACACCACCAAGGGCGTTCGCCATGGACAGGAACAGGTGGTAATCACTTGGCGCTATGTCCGGGCTATATGGTGGATGCGATAAAACCTCCCATCCGAGCTCCCATAGCTTCTGACGAGTCATCAACGAAGTGTGTGGTCTGGCGTTGTCCTGGTGGAACACTACACCCTTCCTTTTGGCCAATTCTGGACGCTTCTGGTCGATCGCCTGCTTCAAGCGGTCCAGTTGTTCGCAGTAGATGGTAGAATTAAGCGTCTGGCCATATGGGAGCAGCTCATAGTGGATGATTCCCTTCCAATCCCACCAAACACACAGCAAAACCTTCCTGGCCGTCAATCCCGGCTTGGCCACTGTTTGGGACGATTCACCGGCCTGCGACCACGACCGTTTTCGCTTGATATTGTCGTATGTGATCCATTTTTCGTCGCCAGTCACCATCCGCTTCAAGAATGGGTCGAGTTCGTTCCGTTTCAGCAGCATTTCGCAAATGGAAATTCGGTCCATTAGATTTTTCACTGTTAATTCATGTGGCACCCAAACATCAAGCTTTTTTTTGTATCCAGCCTTCTGCAGATGGTTTAAAATGGTTTGGTGACTAACTCCCATCTCCTGGGCGATGTCACGAGATGCCACATGCCGGTCTAACTCGATGTATTCCATGATTTGATCGGTATTTGTCGTCACAGGTCTTCCGCCGGCTGGCTTATCCATGGTGTCGTTTTCACCGGCTCTGAATCGTCGAAACCATTCCTCCACGGTTCGAAGTGATAGAGTACCATCCCCCAAAACACCATTAATCTCACGGAACGTTTCTCTAGCGGATTTGCCTTTAACGAAGGAAAACTTTAAAATAGCGCGAATTTCGGCGTTAGTGAACTCCATGTTTACACGTCTATAACTGTTGAACGCAATATCCAAACTAATCATACATAGCGTCGTTTTGTTTGTTATGTCAAGAGCTTTCAAATTATGTACAGTGTTGCCAGATACGAGCTCTGTAGCGCTTTGTACATAGCCGCGAAATTAAAAAGACAAAAAGGCGGAAGGGAGATATTTGACAACCTTATATCTTCAAAGTAATGTGAATTTCAATTGAATCATTTGACAAACTCTGCATTGTCCTTACACGTGGACTTAGGGGAGTTCATGTAAATCTAGGATCCATGGAAATACTGAATTTTTCATTCTGTAAATAGTTTTTCAAAGTATATAATAAATGTTTATGTATTTATATTGTAATGAATCAATTACAATAAATAACCTCACTTATATAAATCTATTGTAGTATTCCAAAGATGTGACATACAGTCACAGTTGGGATTCATTTTATTAATCCTATATATTAACGATTTTTTACTGTGAATTTGTATATTCAGAATAATATAGATTATCGAGATCGTACACCAAAAAATGATGGGGGCCCCTTGGATCAGATCTTGCATGAAAGATTATTAACCCCATTATTTCCATTTCACATATCTAATTAATAATTACTAGTGTTGATATTGAAATTACAATTTTCTCAAAAATATATGAAAAGCACATTTTTATAGCTAAAGGAGAAGAAAAATAAATAATAACAGTTTACTTCCAGAAAACAGTTTACATACTCTAACTAGTAGATAATCCATATGTATATGTGTTTATCTTTTAATTTCGATAGAGTTTACCGGTAAGTCGAGAAAATGTAATACCAAATTTTTTCCAAATTTGATGCCGGAGTCGGTATTTTTTTTTCCGCCATGTAAAACAACCAATTTTATATTAATAAATTGAAAAAAAGTTTACAGGTGAGTCCAACAGAATTCCAAAGTGCAAAAAAAAAAAAACACCTCTCTAAATATGCACAATATCCTCTTACAGAGAAAAAAAATAAAATAATTTCTTAATATTTTCCATATATCCCATTTCCAAATCCATTCATTTGCTATATGTCCTTATAAAATATTATACGTATAATGTTACAAAGAATTTTTTTTTACCTTAAACAAATTTGTGTTCTCTAAATATTCATTTAAAAATGAAAAAAAAAAAAAAAAACACGATATAACGCGGCGGGAATGAATACTCGCTATTCACTCTTTAACTTTACATTGCTATATATTATATTTACATTTTGAACACCTAACTATACGTAAATGTATACTCGTTAATCGGTATATATATGTACAATACAAAATACATTACTATACTACTCGTATATATACTATACTGTACATTGAGTTTATAACTAAGTCCTGGGGATAATCGGATGGGTGTCGTAAGTCGTATTGCTTGTACGCAGTGTGAAGTGGCAATACTTCGCTATTGTAGTAGTTGAATCCACCTTTCATATTCAGTATATATGACATTCAGTTGAAGTGTAAACAAATATTTTTTTTAGTTGATTAAAAATGGAAAATTTTGTACCAACAAAACAGCAACAGCGGGAAGTTATGTTAAGTAATTTTAGTCAGAAGAAAACAGCAGCAGAAACTTACGGCTTTTTGTTACAAATTTATGGTGAAAATTCTTCATCACAAAACAATTGTTAGTATTGGTTTAGACAGTTTAAAACTTATGATTTTTATGTTAGTAATAAAGAACGCGAGTTGGAGTACCAAAAAAATTTGAAGACGATGAATTGGAAATTTTACTCAGTGAAGATCCATGTCAAATGGAAGAAGAATTAGCATTGACATTAGATTATACCCAAGCAAGTGTTTGCAAACGATTAAAGAAGATGGGAATGGTCCAAATGGGCTATCGTATTGGGTACCACATGAATTGACAGAAAATCAACAAGAAAATCGAAAAACAATGTGTGAAATTTTGCTTCAAAGACATTCAATTTTGCATCGAATTGTGATTGGTGATGAAAAGTGGATCCATTACGATAATCCAAAACTTTTGACAGCATGGGTGAAGATAGGTGAATCAGGTCCATCGACACCAAAACGCAATATTCATGGTTCTAAGGTTATGCTGTGTATCTGGTGGGACCAGCTTAGTGTAGTGTACTGAGCTGCTTAAACCGGAACAACCCATCACTGCTGAACGTTACCGAGAGGAATTAATCCAATTGAGCCAAGCATTGTATCAAAAACGACCAGAATATACCAACAGACATGACCATGTGATTCTGCAGCATGATAATGCTATAGACCACACGTTGCAAGACCGGTCAAAGAAACGTTAAAAGCACTTGGCTGGGAGGTCTTAACCCACCCACGATATTCGCCAGACATTGCTCCATCAGACTACCATTTGTTCCGGTCGATGCAGTCAGCCCTTTCTGCACAGTGGTTCAATTCATACGAAGTTATGAAAAAATGGCTGGATTCATTGATTGATTCAAAACCTAAGAAGTTCTTCTGTGAGGAAATCCATAATTTGCCCCAAAGATGGTCAAAAGTTACCGTTACTTTCAAATAAATGTGTTTTTCTTACCAAAAACTTAGTTATAGACCCAATATATATATATGTACATCGCATTTATATGGTAATAATAATAATAATATAGTGATATAAGTGATTGAAAAAAAAAGAACGAAAAAAATAAGAAAAAGTAAATTTATATAAATATAAAATTATAAGACATGATAAGATAAATATTTGTATTTTTTAAATGAGGATCTCTTTACAATTCTATACGGCACGTTAAAGAGTGTTTGTGGAACGTGAGTTTATTTAAATTTGTTAAGCGAAAATTTTTAAAGTAAGTAAAAGTGTTTTCATATATTATACAATATATTTTATTATAATGTTATTTTAGAGAGGTTTTTTTTTCTGTTTAGGTCTTACAAAGTCTGTATGCATACGCACCTTTTTTGTTATTTCTACATACATGACGCGCAAGGTACACACACTATATTATAAATAACATATATTTTATAACACTTCATATATAAATCATATATTTCTTATAGTATAAATTTAATTTTTGTTTTTCTTTAAAGGTGTGTGCCGGTGCACCGTCGTCGAGCAGCCACAAGAAAAACAGTTGCAAATATTTACTAAAGAAATAAATTAATTTTTGTTTGTTATTATAAAAATATAATAATATTATTAACATATCAATATGCGGGATCTAAATATGGTTTTTTGAAAATAAATAAATAAATAGGTACTCTCTGCTAAACGATACACAAACACAAACACACACGAAGAACATATGATAAGAATTTGCATATACCATTTATTTTATCGCATAAGTATATGGATATTAATCAAACACAATTTAACATATTTTCAGATGGCAATCCATTATCATTATTATAAATATTATTTTTGTAAATAGATTATTTGATGGTATGTGATATACAATATATTTATAAAATTTGGAAAGACAAGATTGAGCTATTTATATGGAAATTTTTTGTACATACTTTTTATTATAAAAATTATAGATAAAATAAATATATATTTATGGAAATTGTTTTATATAGATTATTTATTATGAATATATAAGAATATATTTACGATATAATAGGAAATTGGAGTAAATATATATATTCGGATTACGGATTAATATTATATTAAATATGATATATATCGATGAAGAAAGAATTTGTGTGTGTGGATATAAAGTAACGAGACAATATACATATTTTTATTTAGTTATTATCCGCTTTTAATATACAACCATCGCCTCTATCCCTATACATAACATTCCATGTGAATTTTGAAATATTAGTTTAAAACAGTGTGATGGAAGTCTTCTGCCATGTGAGCTTCATCATATGACGTGTGAGTTGTTTTTTCTATTACAAGGATTACACTATTTGGTTAGAAAAGTTTTGACAGACACTGACTGCATGGTGAACCGATGCGTTGTCATAATGAAGAACCAATGACTTGTTCTTACACAATTTGGGTAGTATTTTTTCACGGAGTTAAGCATGAACTTCAAGATAGTAATGTTGATTAATAGTTTGACAGTCAGGAACCCAGTACATAATCATCTTTTTTATTTTTTGATTTGTTTGTTTGAGCTTTTTTAATTATCTGTGAAATAGGGGACTTCCATTATATGGATTGACGCTTAGTCTGTAAATTATATGTAAAAAAACAAACTAAGATTTATCATATTTTAATCACTTTTTCCAAGATTTTTATTCTATCTAACTTTTTTTGATTCCAAATGAATAAAATGACAACGGTTTTTCCGTCTAAGAAGTTGGTGCGGTGAGGTGCACTTCGACGTCTTCGTCTTCGATCTGGTTTTTTGTCATTCCAACTATTTTGCAGATATCGGATTCGACGATATGCTAAAGGAGCAAAATCGAGAGAGTTAGGTGGATGCAGCAAAGCTTGCCATTTCGCAGCTCGTTTAGTTTTTATAGCGTTTTTTGTGCTACGTGTGGCATTACTCATAGTGGGAAATCACATCTCTTCAGTTAGCCAAAATTGGACATTATTTTTATTATGAATGGGAATGGGTTCTGTAGTTTCATACCTTGTTAGTTCCATCACGACCAATCGAGGCTTTTTAAACCCTTAACCATTGGTTGATTTTTTAACATAATATTCAGTTTAAAGGCAATTTTTTTGACAGCATATTAAATAGCAGAATATTTAATTTAGAAATAACGATTTCTCAATAGAAATTTTCAATAATAAGCCTAGTAAAATATGGAAATTTGGTAACTATTTCTGACTTTAGACTTTTTAACAAAACTATTAGTTTCTTCCATGTCAGGTAAAAAAACGAATTATGAGCGCAATCGAATAGTTTTCTCCTGTACCGTATTGTAGGTCAATGCCTATGGTTTGTCTTAAAAAATTAATTGACACACTGTGCATACTTATTGGGAGAAAAAACAACAAGACAACACCCCTTTAAATGGCATCAAATAAATTAAATCAAATTTTTATTTTCATTTCAAATTTACTTTTATAATTAAAGATTAAATAATAAATTTTAAAAGCATACGGATGTATAATATGATAATCTGTTTTCCAAATGATGAGTAATTTAGTTTTGGACAAAGTAAAACCTTAAAACTCGTGTGTTTCGAAAACTGTTGTAATTTCACGTCAATATAAGCTTCGTATGAGCCGCATCAAGAATACAAAAAAATCGAAGTCCTCAATGCAATATAATTTTACCAACCCAAGCAATACTACGAAACGTTGCAATATCGTAATCTCATGATCTTATATACAGTCGACAATAAAGATAAATAAAATATAATGGTTATAGGTTACAATTCTACTGTTTTCTCTAGTACACGCACCCGGGAATTGTATTTTATATTTAACCGTGAGTATTATAGTAAGTATTTTCAATTATTGAATATAAATATAAAATATTTTCTAAATTATTATTATTTCGTATTGTATGAACGAAACCAAAATAAACTTTGTAATAAATAAACTTTGTTATCAACTTTATAATAAATAAAAGATACTATATTTCTGACCCAATAAAAGGTACTCTATATTTCTTACTTAATTAATGTGCTCAGGCAGATATTCGCATAAATTTATTTTCGCTAACATTAAGTTATTTTTTAAATTTGAATGCGTATATAGAAAAAATTTTAAACTAATGGGGTATATTTAAAAATTTCAATAAATTGTTCTATCTTAATTGTTGGATCTTAAAATAACAAAAACCTTTCTTTTCCATTTTTTTTTAAACAATTAGAACCATGTTTTTATATTTGCTTTATTCACGCTATACACTTAATTGAAAGGCGTGCACTTTTTTACAATACCATATATATATATATATTTATAGTGTAATATTACAAACAGTAGTTAATTTTAACTTTTTAGGCTCATTATTCTTTTTGTTTGGTTAATGTAAAAAATAACATTAAAAATTGTATCTCTTATAAATGTTTGTACTTTCGCTATAACCCAATGTACACAAAACACATTAGAACACATAAAATAATATTAAAAATCTTACAAATAAATCTCGTTGACCTTATTTTCCATTAAGAAGGTGTTTGTTTTATATTATATTGTATATAGGAATATTATAATATATATAAATTTTTCCACACATTATCTCATTGTATAAAGTCCATTAACTGAATTCATATAAAAATAACATAAAAATAGCGGCGGTTTTTTTTTCGTTTTTGTTACCTATTTTTTGTTCATCTATTTTCTTATCTATAGATACTAACATTATATTCATTAAAACAATCCCTCCCAAGTAAGTACTAGAAGAAGTATTAGTTGTACGTTGAAAATTGTATTGTATACACGTACACCTATCTATTGTATTACTTATTATGGTGGTATTGCATATATATACTCTTATATAATAAGCATAAAAAACATTTATATTGTAAATAAATCACATAAAGTATAAAAGTGAAAGGCGAATTCTTTCCTATGTCTATATATCTACAATGGTTTGGCAAAGAAAATAACTATAAAAATAAATTCTTTAAATAAAAACATTGTTTTTTTTTTATATTTTTCTTTCTTGTACACCACCACATATAGATTTTCTTTGTATACAGGGCGATTTAGAAATAATTCTAGAGCTAATAAGAAATTGCTGAACGAACAACTGTACACTTACCAATCCAGCGATATATCTACTGTCTAAACAAAACTGCATAATCTACAACTTTAAACCACCCCAATCCTTATAATCGTTATATATTCGCTTTTAGTAATTCACATCAGAATATAATTTTCATTGAAATCCTCTTCAATAAAGATCATGGACAAAGATCAAATCTATGTGGTTGCATTTGATTATTATTATAAGAAATTAATTCAAAATAGCGTCAAAAATGTTAATTATGTCAAAAATAAGAAACGTCTATAGCTCAACCGAAAAAGTTCCTTTGAATAAAACCAACACTCAAACTAAAGAGTAAATCATAAAATTGTACAGAAGATGTTGTTAGCAAAAGTTTACTTATAATGAGAATCACAAAAAAAAAGGGAATTGCTTGCCATAAAAATGGAATGAAAAAGATATCGTTTTAACATCATTTGTTTCATTGCTTTTTTGCACGTACAGCAAAAACACTTATTCGTTTCTGCATCAGATTTTGACAGACAAGATGAACAAAATCACAAGTAAAACGGAATATTTACGAAAAAAAAAAAGATATGTTGCAATGAGATAAAATTATATGAACTCATAAAACCGGCTTGGAAACTGCTGATGGATGGAAAATGATATAAATTAATACCAACGATTTTACATTTTACATTTAACCAAAAATTACAAATTGAAACCGCGTTATTGGAACTTGTTTGGAAAATTTTAGCCAAACACGCTAATTTAGCAGACATTATCCTTCAAAGTATGTCTTATAGTAATAGAATACAATGTTCCATCATAATCGCTATATAAATTACATATTTATTGTTATGTTCTACAATATAACTGCATTGAATCACCCTGTTCGTATATAAATACGCACATGCATCGTTCACCGGAGGGAGAGATAACAAAATATTTGGGGATGTGTCAAAATACCTAACTATCTATATATATATTGTATAATATTGTTGAACTTATTAAGCTCCCCTGTTATGTTATTTCAAAGTTTTTATTTACGTTTTTTTTTTGTCTTCCCCATCTCACACGCCAGTTATTGGATTCCCTATATTTTTATTTTATTTTATATTATATATTTGTGTTTCACATCTAATATTTATATGCAGAATTCGAGATTCGAGATTCATATACGTGCGTATGCAGGATTTTATACCATACATACATTTATATTTAATACATGTTTTCAGACTTATTACAGTATTTTATTATTAGTTCGTATATATACACTGAATGAAGTGATCTACTTAAAGTTTTCAATACAAACAATGTAATATTATTGAATAAAATTTTTATAAAGTTATAAAGTCCTTGAAATTTAGGTGATCCTTAAAAGTGCTTATTATAATAATGTAATTGAATTCTAAACTCCTTTTGCCAAATTTTTTACAAATTATCCTGAAGTTTTGCAATCTGTTCAAATGGTCTATGTTTAATTGATTAACAATTTTGAAGGCGTTTGTTATAAACTAACCGTAGGATCCAATATTGTAAAATTGCAATAGAAAATATCATCTAAATAGATTATACATAAGATCATTCAGATTTGCAATGTGGTTAACTGATCTGTACGAAGAGTATAAATTCGGAAAGAATATTTGTATTATCTCCATCCAAAACTCACACACATTCGATTTCATGTAAATTGTTGAGAAGAGCAGCCAGAAATTCCATTTTTTCTTTATTGGAATCGCTTAGAGTTAACTTTTGTGAAGAAATTTTTAATGAAAATGTTTCCATCAAAGATGCGTAATGCAACACTCAAAATTAAAAAGTAACACTATAGCTATAGATTACACAGTTTTTGATGGAACACTTTTTTTTTTGGATGTATCCATTGTTTCAGGAATGTGTATTTAAATACAAGTACATAAATATGACTTTAAATGTGTAATTTTTTATTTTTATATTATCGCAGATAAAATGTTAATTCGATGGTAATAATTTGTTTCATTTAACGTCAGGATTTCATTTATGACTTAAACAGATAATTAAAATAATAAAAATAAATTGATATGTAACGATTTTATTAAAGGCGATTCGCGATTAACGTTTGCCTGCGAACCCCACACAAAGTCAACCGATTTTGAGAAAATCACATTTATGTTTTACAGTTTTATTTCACTATAATTGTATCAGTATAAAGTGGTGGCTTAAATGTGATTGTGAAAAATTTCGATTGCGTTTGAATTAATATATAAAAATTATCAAAAATATAAGAAATAAAATAAAGACTGCCCTAATTTAGTAGTGAATTGACATAATATTTATTTGCAAATTACAAAAATTAATAACTAATGGTAAATTTTACTACTATAAATTTATCGAAAAATAAATCATTTGCCTAAAGAAATTGTGTCAATTTCAAATTATATGGTTTTCTTTTAAATCCATTGGAATTTTGGAATTCTGCATATAGACAACGAAAAAGGCACAATTAAGTAATAATATTAGTCGGTTTATCAAAGCGGCGTAAGATTTCAACCAGTTAAGTTTTTTTAAATTAATTAAATTACATGTATAGCACTTTTTGAGTAAATTACCGTAATAGCACCGATTACAAATACAAACGTTAGACGCGAGTACGAATATATATTTAGATTTAGTTATATTACATAAAAGGATATACAATATATTTTATCTTTATTTATATAGTACATTCCATTTTCGTATATAGTTAGTATTGTTGTATATAGTAAGGGATGTGGTTGATATATTGATGCAATACTCTAGGGTGAACGTGTATGTACTTCAAATATATGTATGTAACATGTATACATGTACCTTATATAACAATCAAATACTCGTAGATAAATAGTATAACGAATATACAAAATTGTTATATATATATTAACTGTATTGTATTTTATATATATGCTGATTTTGTGTTATTACAGCATACATAACATTTATGTACATATATATGGAGTCAATGAATGTTAATGTATATGCATCAGTAGCAGCAGCAGCAGCAGCAGCAGCAGCATCCTTATTTTCGCAGACACAATTTGTACCACACAAAATAAATAAAATATATTTAATAATCCTTAATTTAATATAACGGTTTCTATATATTATATATTTCCTTATTTATACGTATACGTATATGTACATTGAATGTGAATATGGTGGTATATACATGTTAATGATGTACATTGTACTATATACTCGTATAATATATACATATATGGAATGGTATAGTATATATATATATATAGTTAAGTAAGTACGCGTGTATGTACATGGGAATTTAATGATAATATAAGAGATGAGTTATTTATGTATATAAAAATGCAGAAAATAGTTAATTTTGTACAAAAGATGAAACAAATAAAAACCTTTTTTTATGTATATTTTATATATGGCCTTTTCTTGGTATATCTATGGTGGAAATGTAATTAAAAAAGATAAGAAAGAAATGTATATAAATAAAATGAAATAGTAGATCGTAAAGTCGTACAACACGTACAATATATATAATATATGGATTAAAAATTTGACTTAAACTTCTTAATACTATTATTATATATGAATGGTAATTTTTAAGTCATTATTGTTAAATTAAACAGATGAATCATTTTTATTTTTATTTTTATTAAGATATGTAAAAGAAAAACTTTATAGTACATAGTGAAACTTGAAATAATCTTAAGATTTTGATACAAAATGTAAATTTATTGGATGGTGGTAACCATTCCGCCGCCAATGTTTATGTCTTGAGCCATTCCCGCATAGCACAGATTTCTATGCCACAAAAGTGTTCCGAATCTGTGGCATGTTGCAGATCCTTTTCTTAATATATAGTCTATTCAATTGTTCATTTCGCATTATGTACTGGTGATTCACTCATTATAACATCACTTTATTCGTGTGCCCTATTGGTTCAGTCTATAATAACAGAACATTTTGAAGTTGATTGAGTAAAATATTATATATTGCTTCATTTGGATGGGCAATAATAGCAATAGCACTAAGTTTTAATGTTTTTATTTATTAATAGTGCAGACACACACTACACTATTTTGTATTCCATTGATTTTCATAGAAAAAAAACATTTTGTTTATACCCTGCTGCCGTGAACCGCTCGCCACTGGTACACAAACATACGTACAAGTTTTTTTGGCTCGGTATTTGCCGCACCATCTGTTTTATATCCAAATTATTATTTGTGATATTAACAACAAAAGAAACAGCAGAAATATTTATATTACCAATATTTTTGTTCGTATTTAATATTGTATCTATGTAACGCATATATTATAAAAATATAAAAATATAGACCTTTAACCGCCGGATAAATGCATTTTAAATATTTTAATTTAATGGAATTATAATGTACATGATTGGACATTATTTTTTTTTTTCTCTTATCTCATTTAATTTTTTATATATTTTATATTTATGCATTTGTAAAAATTCATTTGCATAAATAATAAATATATAGCCATCACCATCACCACCACCAATAAATGAATATATATCAGATATAAATTTTAAACTATTCATAAATATGAAACAAGAGTCATTATTCCATATATTGATATATATATATATAGAGTAAATGTGTGTGCACGTGCGTACACGATGGGAAAATACCTTGTCTTATATTTTTTATCTAATCTATTCATTTATTTGTGAAATAACGTATGCGATGCCCATCTTTATGCTGCCTATATATAAAAAAAAAACCTTGCACAAGAGCCATGATATTACGAAATATATATATCAATACTAAAAAATATATATATAGAATTACGTGGTGTATATTATTATAAACTATAGATTTATATTCATTCTGATAGAATATATTCCATTATTCTTAACATTTAATATTACAATTTATATACGTATTCTTTTACATATATACAGATTATAACATTATATTATTATAAATATCTCTAAATTAAAATTTTGCTGATCAATTTTAAAATAAACCTGTCAATATTTACATACTACCTAACATCCATTTCGTATTTATATATGGTATATATTCCTCAATGTTGAAACACACATGCATGAGTAAAAAAAAAAGTAAAGTGGATATATAATACCGTGCAGTAAAAGTAACAACGGGTAAAAAAACAAAAAATTGTATAAGTTTGTGTATGGAAGTTAAGGTAAATTAAGAAAAGAATAATGTAAAACATTTTCTATAAAATTAATGAAAAAAAAAATAAAAAACAATAATAATATAACAAAAATCAATTCTTGATTGCTGTCAGATTGACTGTTTAAAATCAATTACTTTTGATCAAAGAACCGCTTATTTTGTTGTTCATCTTATTTTGAATACAATTTTGTGAGTGTGTGTTTGTGTGTGTGTGTCTGTGTTGTTGTTTATATGTTGTTCATTAAATTTTTTATAAATATTAAAATTTAATATTATACCATACAGAGATTTTTTTTGTACCTCCACATATAGTCTATAACTACAGTCTATGTATAATAAAATATATATATAAATATATTAGAAGCAGATATTTTGTATATGACCATCCGCGCGCATTCAACCAACAATTCCAACAAAGCTTTTGTATTTTTTTTTTTTGGTTTTTGTGTTTCAGTTATGGTATAAAAGAAAGAAAAAAAATTAATGTTTTATTTGTTTGTTGTTAGCAAATATGTAATATGTATTTTATTGCACCCACACAATATTATATAATAGACTATAATTTATTTAAAGCAAACAAATCTATATTATAACAACAATATTAAGCAAAATATATTGCAAAAAATATATATATTGTTTGTATATTTGTATACTATTACTTTTAATAAAGAAAATGAGATATAAAAATTAATTAAATATTTTATTCTAATTTTTATTTATTTGATATGAAAGAGCTTCGTTTATATTGAATCGATGTCAATCCGCGGAGAAAAAATTTTCAGTATTTTTCAAATTTAAAATTACGCCATTCAATTACTGTTATTAAATCAACAATAGAATATCTTTGAAAATATGGTGTTGGACGCTATATTCATAGAAATTAACAATGCTTCCATGCAAACAACGCTATGCTATATATTGACGTTTCACCCGCATAAGAATAATTGGATTAATAAAAGCACATTTATCCAAATATAATTTCATATCAGTGAAACTGTGTAACTTGTTTTATACTCGCATAAACGGAGTAATTTACACACTACTGCAATACCAATTGATAATAAAATTTGAAGATGTATCATTCCAGAGATCCGCATGACATCATAAAGCAAATGATGTCGCCCGTCAACAATATTTAGTTACACTTGCCTTCCAACTAATTCTGACTCGCACTGACAACGTACCTGATTTTGGTTTCCAACAACCAACTCGTGAAAATAAACTGATGTAAAAATATATTTTCCTTAAAGTAACTACTAATACTTAAAAAATTGTCAATCTTAATTAATAATGGAGAATATAGTAATTATTTATTACAATATATTACAAATTTTATAATTACGAGCCATAGTTTTGAATGAATTTCCCATTTTATCAAAATTACAATAATTTATTATATTAAATAATTGCTATATTCTCCAAAATTTTCATATTGATTAGGGTTGTCTTACTGTCGTATCTTCCCGTTGCTATATGTCAAATGGTTCGCTAATTATATTCTCTAACATTTTTGAAATTCTAATTATAGAACAAATCACACATCTTCATTATAAGCTGGTTTTTAAATTTTCATTTGTATTTAACAGATATAATAGTACCACTACAAGTACAAGTTGATAAAAATTACAGATGATGTTCAATTCAAGGATTTGATAAAAAAAATTATTTGACTCAGTTGATCATAGAATTCTATATTCAAAACAGTTTATAGTAATCTCCGTCTGCTGTAGGTGCTCGATCGTAGTTTTCTTTGAGCTCAACATACATTTCCAATATAAATTATAATTTAAAAAATCTAACCATTCTCAGTTTAATAATGATGCGATAAGACTCATTGTTAGACTATTTTTTTTCCCGCACCAATTTTAAAAGGTGTATTTTTTTGATTTCTCTCTCACGTAATATATTTCGAATCTGGTTGCGATACTATATATAAATTTAACATTTAGTGATGTTTATCATGTGATTGTATTACAAAGATGTTTGGTTCGCTGAACGTACACCTTGTAGTTTTATAGTAGGCTGTGACACCGTTTGCGGTTCGATCATGTTTTACAATTTCGATTGCAGATACCTTAATTATTATTTAATACTAGGTTTAGAATAGTATTATGTATTACATGGTAACCTGTTTCTTATAACACGGTTAATTGGTACAGTGTTATTTGCGAAACCTGATTATTTAGGAAACTGTAATGTATTACAAATTCAAGGAAACTGTGTTATAGGAATATCTACCGTGTTATGAGAAGCTTACCTACGGATATGGCACTAAAAAATATCTGGTTAATTGCCTTCGCCGCTTTTTAATTAATCATTTTATGTAATTTTCAATTTCACACATGCAAATAGCAAATAATAAAATAAATAAATATTTTTCAATGAAATTATTAATTTATTTTTTAATAAAAATTATTCGGTATTCAATAAATATTTATTTAATAAATATTTTTATCATATTTTTTTAAAAAATAAAACACACACACACACACTTTTAAAATTAATGTTTAAAATATGAAAAAATATATTAAAATTAATAAATGTAACAAAGCGTGTGTGCGTGTGTGTGTGTGTGTGTAATAAAAATTTTTAAATGTAAATTTATTCATTCAACTTAATTGAAATTTTATAGAAGTTTTCATGAGAACAAATTATTTATTCCATAGTAACATATATTTATTGTACCATGTATAAATATACGGGGACGACGCATACATACAATATAAAATGCGATCAGATCAAAATACCCGAAATAATTTAAAACGCTGTTGGCGCAATTTTGACAAATTTATTTCTTATTCGGTTCATATATCTTTTTTTTTTTTATTTGTTTCTTTTTTGAATACTCTTAAGAATAAAATAATAATAATAATAATAATAATAAAAATAATCGATGTTGTTTTTTTTTCCTTTTAAATTTCTAGTTATGTTAAAAAGTTATACATATAGGAACAGAAAAAGGAAAAAAAGATTATGTTTCAGTTTGTGTAAACGTAAAGCGTATGTTATTATATGTTACTGAATTTTTGGGGCACACGGACTACACACAACACCATACGGTAAGGTTGACCGAGGCTATATATGAACCAGGGGTTATATGAATCATTATAGTAATTAAAGAAAACTGTTCACAAAACCTACGTTCAATATTGTGTTGTGTCGTCTGCACATATGAAAAAAATGTCAATTGTTTGTGTCGAAATTAAATTGTCGTAGTCAGAGTTATTCACGTTCATTTGATTTAATATTTAAAAACAAAGACCATTCAATTCGTAATGCAATTAAAATATTTGAGGTGTACCATATGTCAAAAAATCTAAGTGTGTTATTAAGTGTGACATTTTACCCTGATTCATATAACTCTTTTAATTGTGGTTAAATATTTCCATTACTATGAACGCATTTACGCTGAGAAAATTTCCTTTGCAAAGAGTCATAATAATACTTTAAAAGATATTATATGTTTTTTTTGGGAGACAATACATTTAAACTATAAAAATTGATTCATTTATAGCCTCGGTCACCCCTATATAAATTTTAATAAAATTAGTTATTGTTATTTGTGTTATTCAAAGTTGTTGTTTTTACACATTTACTTATAGAGATATATTGTACATAAGAAGAATATAATATGATGGTTATATTTATGATAGAAAAAGAAGTTGATGGCATTTATATATAATATGAAATTGGATAAATTTAAAACGATAATCATTTATATATTATATTTATTTTTTTTTATAAATAAACAGTCATTAAATATTATTGTGTTGTGTGTGTGTGTGTGTAAGTTATCTTTGAAATTATTTCATTATAATATATTGAATGAGAATATGAGAATATACTTAAAGTCGTACCTATACATGTATTTTGAAAATTTATGTTATGTAAATATTATAGGTTTTTTATTTCAAATAATAAAAACATAATATTACATTTCAAAAATATCTGAATTAAATTAAATAATTTGTTATTTTATGTATAATAAAATTTGGTTGTAACAAAATTGGTATAATATCTATTTCATTATTATATAACTTCACTATATATATATATTTACGTTGTTTACTCATGCATTTAATTGGCGGATATTTAGGAAATGTAACACATCATACTGTCAGTTCAGTGTTCTTACTATAGTCTTGCAGCCGCATCATTATGCTGTACCTTTAAGCTATTCTCAGTGAAACGAGGTAGGAGTACAATCAGATTACTACTTGTTTCGTTCTATGCAGTTAGCTATTCATATCTAATAAAAATAAATGAAAACACGACCTAGTGACTATGGGGATTGCTTCAAAGAAAACTAACTTCTTCCACCGGAAAATCCGATCATTGACCGAAAGTTTGTATAGCAAACGATGGAGAAAAAATTATGTAATGCCAGATATTGTTTATATTTATGTTATAGATATAGTCATTAAATAATTTATTAAAATAAATATGTTTTAAATACATACACAACATCGATCGTCATTGCAAAATCAAATTAATCCAAATAAAACCAAATAATTTGTTACTCACCTGAAAGAAAATAAAGAAAACACAAAAAAATTAATAATTAAATTACAATATTTTTTACATTTAATTCAAACGATGAGAATACTTAAATAATAAAATAATATATATTAAAAACACGAAAATTATTGTTAAATTTATTAACACAAAAAAGGCGATTTTCAACAGTATCAATAAATTTTAATTGGTCAGAAAAAGAGGTGGATGGGATGTTATTGGCAAAACTAATAGATATAATTGTAACTATAAGTACCGCTGATCATTCTTCTAGATTGTTTGACTTAATCTCTTTCAATCAAATTACATTCGTTTTTAATTTTATTTTATATTCACCTGGTACAGCGCAATATATTTATTTTAAATTCAAAATATCCATATTCAATAGAAGAAATATAAGTTAATTAGTGTTGTTTATATGAAAATGTTTCATCAAAATATATTTTCCATCGATTGCTGTACATAATATAATCATCTTGGACCTGGTTATTCATAAACATTCATTCACCAAATGTGTTGCATTGATCGTTGCAAATTGGTTATTTGTTGACGATAGATTTCAGCATCCTAAACCAAATCAACGACTTAGTGCAGCAGTTTACCGCAATTGAAACATAATAAGTAATGCCACCCACGAATATGGTGCTTTTTTTGGTTCATATAACTTTGTATTTTTCAAATTGCAAACACTTTTAAAATATATTGAATGTTGTAGCAGTTTCTATCTATTTTAATATAAAATCTATTTAGCATTTCCAGTTCGTTTCGTTATAATTTTCATGATTTAGTGATTCCTTTATTTATAGAACTTCTATGCATGTACTTATCGACAAATAACTGAATTAAGTATACTTTTTGACATCAACATTATTATTGAACTTCTTACAGCATTTAAGTTTAATTTTCAAAGAAAACTGTTACTGCTGATAGTCATCGTTTACTTGTGTAGAAACTTATGGTAAAAAACATGCACTATCAAAAACACAATGTTACGATTAGTTTCAATTTAAAACGCTTCAAAATTGGTGATTTCCATGAGAATGAAATGATGAGTTCAACAAAAAAAAAACCAAAAATTGAAGATCAAGAATTGTAAGCATTTCTGAATGAAAATCTATTTCGAATACAACAACAATTGGTGGCAGAATCATTAAATGTAATTAAAGAATCAATATCACATCGTTTAACAGCTATGAGAATGATTCAAAAGGAAAATGTATGGGTGTCGCACAAGTACTGAATAAATTCAATTGATTCAAAGGTATAAAAGAATGCTTTTTGTGCATATAGAAATGTTGTACGTGTGATGAAAAGCGCAAAAAAATCAAGTTACAAATCAGATGAGCCATAAACATCAAGAGAAGATTAATGCTGTGCATATAGTAGAATCATAAGGTATAGTATGGTGTACTGAACCGAATAAAACCAATGCATTGAAGAACACGAGAGTTAAGAGATAAAGTAATTTTTAATATGATCATATGTCGCAAAAAATGGTTAACTATTGGGAGCCTATAGGTTTGGACGTCAAACCCCACCAAATGTTGCTCCATCTGATTACCACCAAGTTACAATCGATACAGAATTGCACCTCCCCTATGCGAACAGCATCAATTTTGTACAATATAAGAAATGGCTCGATGAAATCATTGCATCAAAGCAGTAATAGTTTTTGTTTTAAGAACCACATCAATACTATGCCAGAAAGATGATCAAAATTCATATTTATATAGAAAAAGAACGCCGATCGAAACTTTGGATAATTTGTCGATTGATTTCTTTAGGGTAAAGCATTCATTTTCATGAAAATATATTGCGCCCGAAATTAATTAGTTCTGCAACGCAAACAATACTTTGTTTCTTATGGACACTGTACACACATAATGCAAATGAAATTTTAAAATTTAAATAGTTATTAATTAAATATGTTAGTTGTATATTATTTGGTTACAAATATTTTCAAACTATTAAATTTTCATCTATTGTATATATGAAACACATATTATAAGTACATTTATCATATTGACAAAATTGAACAATACCAATGAATTATGAATTTTGTGTATGTTTTGACATAAATTAAGCTTATTTTAAAATTATAATAAATTATATTTATACACCTCATATATTTTATATCTTACAATATACGATGTATTATTATTATTATTATTATTATTATTATTATTATTATTATAAATTGAAATAATGACAAATAACATTATTATTATCCATTTTTCAAATGTTTATAAAAGAATATAAAAAAAAAATAAATTCATATTCATATTTAAATATATATGAACAAAATATTTCATCAACTCTTGACTCTCTGTTTTTTCATCGTTGGTAATATATCCCCACATGTGTATAAGAACGATGAAGAAAAAACTAACAAAATAATATCATATTTAAATGTTCATGTGTACACACAAATAAAAATATAAATATTATACACACAAAATATATGTACATTAATCAAAAATTCAACTGAGAAATTGAATATTATAATATTCAATACAAATAATTTTTTGTCCATAAACGTAACACATACACACCAACCAAACCTCTATAAATATATACAATATATATTTATATAGATAACTATAGCTCTATGCCAACCAACGTACAAATAATATACATCGAGTATAATTTAAGATGAAAATTTACAACAAAATATGTCCGCACCTTTAAGAAAATAATAAATAATCATCGCACAACCAAAAAATAATAAAAAATTAATTTAAACATATACCTTTCGTTGATGTTATTATATAATATATTAATGTATGTATTATTATTATTATTATTATTGTTAGTACAATATTATAATATATATTTATAAAGAAAATAAAAGAATATTAGAGGTTATAAGGTTATTAAATGCATGGTATAACACCATACATTGTCATCATCATTTTTTTTTGTATCCATATTATTATTATTATTATTATTATAATTTTTAATTCATTTCTATATATAATCATCATCAAATAAATAATAACAACAATAATATGGATACAATAAAAAAATAAAATATAATAATTGTTGTATAGTAATCGTCGTGTTCATTGGTTCATCATCACATTATAGGTTAGGTATATTTTATAACATGGAGGATTATATAGTAAAAATAAATAAATTTGAAATAAAATAACCATTCAATATTATTATAAATTAAGTATCAAACAAAATTTTGTAATATATAGACATACACACAATAGAATAGGAGTGCCCCGCGCCGTATTGAACCATTAACGCTGCCGCCGCCGCCGCCGCATCTTATTCTTATATTTAATATTTTGTTTATTGAAAAAAACACTCTGGAAATATGATATATTAAAGAATATATATGCGGATTTTGAATTTATAAGAAACACATACTTATACTTATACGTATAATAAAATGTGTGCTATTATTAATAAATATTCAATAATAATAATAATAATAATAATAATAATAATAATTGCTGATTGTTATATTTTTTTTATATTTGAAATCAGCAAAAAAACATAATATTATGCGAATAAAAAATAAATTAAAAATATAATATTACAATATGGAAATTATATATTGTATTAACAATTTATTTTATTTATCATCATCAACGTCCGCATCAGCAGCACAGCATCAATGAATTAAAAAGTAATTTATTGGAACCCAAAAAGAAATGTAAGTGTGAGCCCACATAGCACAATATCTATTGGATTTCCTAAACAAAAGATCCCATTCATTTTTCAGTGATGTTATAAATATATCAGAAAAAAAGCAATATCCACCCATTAATATGTCTTTAATATCGCATGAATATCTAAAATATATCTCATTGTTATTCCAGATTCTACCTATATAAATTTCGATAATATCCAAATGAAATCAGCGATATCACAATGTCTCTGTACCATCCCAGTGATATCCTTAAAAACATCGCACAGTAAACGGTTCATTTATATGGATATAGAAATATTTAGTTATGGAAGACATGTAATTTGTTATGCAGTAAGTAAAATTACTGATAACAAATAAATTTTTACTCAGCTGCCGGTTGTGCTATTATGGCTGAACTATATAATCGTCGTGCACAAGATATACGCAAAAATCGAGATATGCAACAAAACTCTCCATAACATTGTGTTCCTTTTTAAAGTGACTTTTTGACAATAATAACCTTAACCAAGTAGAGGAAACTCAACCGCCGCCTAGAATATAAATTGGAAAAATACAAATATTAATCTGTTTAATCTTCTTACAAACTAGGTGTTATGTGAACATGTACATAAGGTATAATAATGAAGGTGTTACTGGGATGGTGCTCCCATTATACCTTGTAATGGTATAAATAAATGAGACTTACAAAACAACACTAATATTATTCAGCATGGAACCAAATATTTAAAAAAAAAACATAAAGACATATCCAATTATCTTTCAAGCAGATATTTATGCCGTCATCGAAAGATCTGTAAAATTTAAACAAATTTTAGATGTTAAACAGAAAATGTGTGAATAGGATAAATAAACTTGACAGGAACAACAAAGTAACATTATACTAGATGCCTGGTCACACTGTATATGATAATGGAAAATGAAGAAATGGACAGCCAATAGCAAAACAATTACATCAACATCACCTTTCATAAAGCCGGAACCATTGTTGGAAAATGCATTATACAGGAAAGCCTGAAAGTAGAATCTAAGCTAAGCCATGGAATTAACATCCAGATTTAAGATAAACAAAAGAACGTATAACAACTTAAATATATTAACAGAAATGGGCTTAGAGCTTAGACATCAGATTAATGAACTATTAAAACAAAAAATAATAAACAATAGACGAATGATGAATGCAAATTTTTTTCGAATTTGTAGATAAGAAACACCAGAACATCTACTCAAATTGTTAGTAAGCATTTATTTATGAACAAAGGAAGAAAAAAAAGCTCGGATCTTATTGTATGGGTAACAATCAAGTATTATACCATTAAACCCATTCCATACCCTAAAACTGATTAAAAAATTAGGAATACAGAACTCTAAGGATGAGAAACGCTCTGCATCACAAAGAGTCTAGAAGATGGGTTACAATTTAGTTCTTTTAATATGTCAAAGTACTTCTAAAATCATCAAATTCAATCTTAATTTTAATTTTGTGTTACATTGTTTCTATCTTCATTCGCCATGGCAGCGGTAAATACCCGAAAGTGCTAAGCTACTTTTAAATCTCCTAATCAGGTGCTGCATTAGTTCTCTCTGTTAATTATGATGTAGAGCTGAAACTAGACCATCTGCATTTGGTCCCTTGAAATGGGTTGAAACGAGAAATGAGATATTTATTGAAGATGTTCGCGAAACTTTTTAAGTCAAGAGTGGTTCGTGTCTTTTCGGTGCTGTATATAACGATTAGTCTTCTTTGTTAATTCCATAGAAGTTATAGTTTCTATTTTGTAGTAGTCGACTTTTTTGTCCATTCCATGATTTTAATCTTTAATTCCATGATTAAATTGTTACATTGAATTATCCACAATTGCTGTAGATTAATTAAGTCAATAAGCTTATAGTTTAGCATAAAATTTGTTTGATTCGTACATCGATTTGCATGGTTTTTATAATAATTAATATATTTCTGTGAATGTAAGGACATTGTCGAGATAAAAGGATATATGTAAAAGAATAAATAAGTTTTTCTCGAAAAATTTTCATTCCGTAAACTTTTCAACTCATGCCGATACAATAAATGTAAATGTTTGCCCATTTCAAAGTTAATATTGTCAGTCGGCATAAATACAATTTATATATTTATGTAATAAACTTTATATATGCGATTAAATTAAATGTTATACGATTAGTCGAGAGAGTGATATAATATAACCCGCGCCATATGACAATTCTTATAAATATGTATAAATAAAATTACATATAAATATAAATAAATTAATAATAATATTCAATTAAATATGTATATATGCAAATGATGTACATGGTATAGATAGATAGAATAACATAAATGAGGTGGTACACACTAAATAAGGATGGTTTTTATAATCACATCTTGTTCAACATTGTCGTTGTCGTCGTCGTTTTTTTTTTTTTTTCTTCTTTTCCTGAAATTCTATATAATAAATTATATTTTATTTTTAATTCACCCACTCAGTACATCTCATATTACCTCTTTTCTTATGTACATCTTATATATATATATGGTATATATACTCGTTAATATATATATATTATATATTATTTATGTATATATTTGGATATATATAGCTATAGTCAGTTGGTTGGTACATATTTATTCATCATTCATGTCAAAATATTTCTAGATCTTTGCTGTATGTCTTATTTATTATAATATTTACATATAAATAAGCATGAAAATATTTATGTACGTTTATTTATGTATCCATATATGAAACAGCAGGCGCATCTCATAACTATATTGTATTATTGTAGTATATATATATACACCTATTGTATACCATATATATAAAATATAGTACATAATGACATGGTACATATTAGTAGATAATTATATACATTATAATATCGGTTTTTAATCAGTACCGGTTTCGTTTAGATTTTGCAATAATAAAAATTATGAATTTATAGTTTATTGGTATCGTCGTATCTCTATACAATGTAATTATAATTACGTCTATGTAGAATGAAAGACGGGACAGGTCAAATATATGCGTATTATTAGGATAAATATCTTTTTATGGGAATTACATTTGTAGCGGATGTGTGAAATTAAATGTATACCAACAATATACAATTGTAAGATTTCTTGTTTACAATTGTTACAATTATACCGAATCTAACCAAGCGACACTTATTCAAAAATAGGTAAATTTTTAACTATGTACGTCCTGTTATTGAATTTCTTAATAAAAAAAAAGTCAGTACATCAATAATATTTCTTTGGAATTAATTTTTAAGACTAGTACCAGATATCGGCTAGTACATTGGCGCTATCAATATAATTACAAAAGTGTGATGATAAATCTCGACAGTTAGCCGGATAACATTCAAAAGTTCTGCACAATTGTTTAACGAACTGAAACGAATATGACTGTTCTTATAGAGAAGTAACGTTGTTTTTTATGTTAAATTATTTATGTCATTTATATGGAACAAAAAGGCTTGTAATTTATTGTTACGCAAAAAGTGGTATAAAAGTGCAGCGGAAAAATACCAATTCAAGGAACAATTTTACCGATCAATTTTGTTAAAGTAGATCAAATGTTTTCCTGTGGCACAAACTTTTTTTTTCGGGACAGAAGAATGATTTTGTTTCAATAAAAAAACAAGAAACAAAACAAAAGTATGTGCTAAATTCATTCCATACACTGAAAATGATTCAAACATCTTAAAATCGATTGTTACAGGTGACTGAGAAAACATAAAGGGTTTTCTGCACAAAAATTGTAATAAGCCACAGGAGGCTCATAAATTGAGTTTACACCATCGAGAAGGACCAAACATTTTTAATCTTTGAGAATATAGCGTTCGTAACACAAAATTTTCAAAAAATGTTCTCGATTCCATAAAACAACAAAAAATGGACAGCTAAAAAAATTTCAATATATAAAATTAATTTCGAAAAACAGATTGCGTTTTATCAATGCATCGCTATCACCACAGCGTCGATGAGTAGTTTCCAAAACAATCTACTTTTATGGATTATTATTAGCTTAATTTTTAACAAATTCTTATTATTTAAAATCACGTGCCAAAAAAAAACAGTCACAATTCTTAATTGAAATCGAAAATAAAACACATCGAATTCTCACAAAACATGTGCTTTTCCTTTGAATCGATTAGATTTTAATAATATTTTGAGGTCGTCCCCAAAGCAACTCTTAATACTAAATTTATTATATTATACGCATGTGAAACTTTGAGGGTCACACGTCTGTGATCACTTGTCGCCGACAATTTATTGTAATTAAATACCTTCGAAGAATACTTCAAGTGCAAGAGAGTTTGAAACAATTGGTAATTAACTAGGAGCTTTGCAGTTAAACTAAAATTGCTATTAAAGTTCAAACGTCGAAAATGGCGATGGATCGAACATACCTTAAGAAGGAATGCAGAGAAGGAGAATTCTTAAAGTGGAATCCACAGGAAATGAGGAAAAAGTGGTATATGGCGCCAAACTGCAGTATGGCCAGAAATGCAATTAAATAAAATAAGGATATGAAAGAACATTGAATTACATCGCACTAAAAAAATTGACAATTGTTATATGGGTAAATTACTGACCAAATGTTTATAATTTCACGCCACCTATAATGACAACCTACAGTAAATTAGCTATAGCTAGTTCCGAGTATTGTATTGCAATTCAATGAAATGCAAGTATATTATCGATATATGGAGTTTATGTAATCTCATATTTAACCATACACAAACAAATATCGTTAGCTAATGGATATGGAATATGGACAATTGTATAGAAATAAAACTATTTAATTATACAAAGAAAATATCTTTGAAAAGTAAAAGTACAAAAATGTGTCAAAGTGACAGCGAGTAAAGTTTCGAGACAAATTCACAGATAATCTATTCCACATGTTTAAATATCAGTGTACTGTTGTTTTATTAGACAATTTAAAATTCAGTGTCAAGATTTTGTTGTTACATTACATAGAAGTATTTAATAACATTATAATTTGGATAACTTGCTCATTATATTGGTGGTTAGAAAAATCCATAACACTTTATTGTCAAAGTAATTCTCTCACACCTCATAACATATATAAATTTCAGAGAACTTTATCCTCATATTGCGCCCATCCAACTCTGGTTATAGAAGTTACAAAAATGTCTACACTCCAAACATATTCACATACACCGGAAAAAATGTTATGTATATGTACATTTGTTGTGTATACACATAATATTACAAAATAAAAAAGCTTGAATTCGTGATGATGTGCATATAACAATATATGTACATTTTTTAAATAAATAACATATTGAACAAAAAAAAAAAAAAAAACAACAACAAAAAATTGAATAAATAAATGATTTCATCTTAAAAAAAAAGAAATATGTAACCTTTTTTTTTTTTCTTTTCCTCTCAACTCAAATTATAATGAAAATACTAAATAAAAAAATTATTCGTGATAAACATTTTAACAAATATAATAAAATGTGTACTACAATTATTTTTTCATGTACTCAATCATGCAAGACATAAAAAGAACATATTTGTATCAAATCAATGACAATAAAAATAAAATATAAATATACGAGAGCAAAAAAAAGAAGCAAATATTTATTTAATATAAACTCTCTAACTAATATAAAGTTTAATTACATTTAATGACATAGTACAGAAAGAAAAAAAAAACATCTTCATTCCACTGGAAAATAAAACTCGCTATGGCTTGTCACAAAAAAAAACAAAGTTATTTTGAAATGCAATTATACATTAAAAATAAATGACTTACGAAAAAAAACCAAAAAAAAAAAATGTCAATTAATATCCGGAAAAATACATAAAATTAATTGCATTTATACACAAATTTACTATTTATTTATAGTTATTGTTATTATGTAAAACAATTTCGACATGATAAACATTTATTCAATTTATTAAAATTAAATTTGCTAATGTCAACATGTGTAAAATATTGTTATATACATGGAAATAAATTAAATTGCGTTTGATTGACAGACCCGAACACACACCAGGACCATAATACCAAACTATGTGTATGTGTTTGCAATTTATTATTTATATTTATATCATGTAAATGGTACAGTGAAATATGTGTGTTGTGTCTGGTAAAAATCTATAATGTTTTATTATATGATTTTGTTATTGCACATTTGACATAAAACGCAGGGATTAAAATATATAATATGGGCGCCACCATTTGTATATATAAAACAATATCCCTTTTGCGGTATGGCACAGAGCGAGAATAATTTGTTGGTTAAACGCTAGGGAAATTGTAGCAATATTTATTTTTATTTTAGTTGCCTCCTTCCCATTGAATTCAATATCCTGAAAATATTTTCTAAATCTTTGAAACGTACACATGTCAATCAATCCCCTTTCATATGAACCATAAGCATCCACTAAAGTGTAATTAAAATTTCCTTGGAAAAAATAAAATTATCGTTGTCGGTACATCTTTAATAAAATTGCAAATTCGTATACATGGGAATATTGTGACTTTATTTGTGATAATCGTGGAATCTAAAGATTGTAGCATATCTACAGAGATTACAAACTTATTGATAAATTTCATATATACAATATATAAAGATTGGTTCCCGTTTAATGCGGGAAACCGGGAAACTTATAATTATAATACTGTGTTATACGAGGTCTACTTGTATTTAATTATATAAATTATATTATAATAATGCTTAAATGATCAATTTTACTTGATTTATGTAATTGTTAAATAAATTGACATTTTGCATGGAAAATGTATGTATTGTAAATATGTAATTGTCACTTATAATCAGTATCTATAAGTACACAAATGACATATATTATATAAATATAATAAATATAGCTATATAACATTTACTTGTACTTGGCATTAATAAATTTTCAAACAGCTTTATATTTAAACCTTTCGCTATAAACTCACATGTGCGTAACACAATAGATTTACAATAAATTAAAATCGCTGCCAGTATTTATAGTTTGGGTTAAATTAGTATATAGAAACTACACGCTAGGTAGGGAAATAGAAGAAAAGATACGACACATCTTGAGGAATACGTAGTGAGATGCGAAAAAATGAGTGAGAGTTATGTCACCTATATACTTCTACTAAACTTTAAAATTTATTACTATGTGTTTAATTTGTCGATTCCGGAAACAGTCGAATCTAAAGAACTGCTATTTTGAATATTCAGATACCATATGATCATGCAGAATGAGTACCGGTATTGTCTTCTTCTACTTCCATCAAGATTTAAAATTTATTACTAACTGTCTATATAAGTTCTCAAATTTAAAGAAAATCGGGTAAATGTTTGTAGAGTTTTAAAATAGTTGCGACTAATAAAATACTATAAAGGCACTCAAAAGGAGTGGATTTAGTATCTCCTATTTCTACCATATAATTTAAAACTTATTACTAATAATTGGATAATTTCTTAATTTTAAAAACAATCGGGTGAATGGTGCTAGACGCGATTTCTAAAATACATGTTATTGTTCAGTTAGTCAAAATTGATATAATGAAAAATTTAATTCACAGCTAATAATTAATTATTTTACATATTTGGGGGAAAAGTGAATTTTATTGTAAAAAAAATGGGTATAAGTTCAAAATACTTTCCTTCATTTTCTACAACTTACTACTGTTTCCGCTACAATTTTGTCGTTCCATTGACTATGGTACATAGACATTAAAAATAATAGTTTCATTGAGTTTCAGAATTTCTTGTGACCATGTATGTTTAGTTTTAGCAGTAATGTTGATGAATTTTTCTGGCTTTTCTATCCATGCGTTTAGGATTGTCAAAAGTAGATCCACTTTTCATCACTGTATTGTTACAATACGCTACGGAAAACTCTTTCTTTATTACCTGTCAAATAAACCATACTATATTCAATCTTCTAAACCACTGTGCGATAAAACTTGATAACCAAAAAATAATTCCTGAAGCAATCCAATAATTTTAATAATTCTTCTGTTACATTCTATTATCCAAAAGGACAAAACACTTTATCGCGTTCTATTGTCGGAATAAAATAAAATTGATGTTTAAACAACTACGAAATAGAAGCAATTTCGTCGCAATGACAATTGCCTATGTATCGTCATAATATACAAATGACGTGGACGGAATGTTAAAGTCAGAGGTGAAATCATGTAAGGTGATAAGTGATAGTCACTGTCACCTTTTATAAATGTTGCATCGGCTATTGCGATATCACAGGTGCCTATCACCAAAAAGTGACGATTTTCAGGAGATAGCTTTTTTGCTGTCGTTTCGTGTATAAGGTTATATTTTTTTGGGAATAAAGAAATTCTTTCATTGTTATTTGTTGTGAATTCGATGTGCTACGCAAAATATTAAAATAAATTAAAGGAAAATATTTAGTTTTCATATTATATTCAAGGAATACATTTCGTAATTTTTTTTTTGTTAACATTTTACAAAGAAATAATATATTTTATCAAATATTTGTACTTGCGTTTTTAAGTATGCAATATAATTTATCAATTTTGTTAAGGCAATAACCAATCAATATATTCTATATTTATGTTATAAACAAAATAAAGATATAATATTTGCTACATTCAGACGGAAAATTCAATTTTAATATTTTAATTTATTTACAAATTATTTTAATTCGTAAATTTTTGTAATGGTTTTATTATTAAAATAGTTAATTTTTTATTAAAGATTACAATCAAATAAATCCTAAACCATTGTGTTCCATCGTCCCTGAACAATATAATTCAATCGAAACTGAACTAAACATTTATATTTTTTATTAACGCTTAAATTTTATTATCTTAATTTTGATTATTTTTCTATGATTTATTTGTAGATTTTATTTTTTTTAGCAGTAATATAAAGATGGAACATGTCAAAATATATTTCTTTCTCACCACCGAATGACGAATGACATTATAAAAATCACCTTGTGGTGAGTTTAAAAGTGATCACCTTACATGATGGATTGGCAGAGGTGGGCCCATAAGATGACCATCTCCAAGTTCTCTAGACTTAAATCCAATGGATTGCTATTTATGGAGTTGCCTTAAAGAAAAAGTCTATGCAACTATGATTAATTCACTTGAAGAGTTAATTCAGCTTATTGAAAACTGTATTCAAGACCTTCGCCACAAGCAACAGCAAACACTTAGATTGGTTCGGTCTATTGAAAAGCATTGTTGTCTATGTATTCGAGCTGAAGGAGCACATTTTCAACAATTACTTTAGGCTTTGTTTGTTTAAAACTGTGGTAATATGCGTGCGTGTGCTTTTGTGGGTTTATGTGTGTGGGCCTTTGTGTGTGAGTTTGTTTATGTGTGCGAGAAGGTTTGTGTGAATGCATAGGAGTGTATGCTATCAATTATCTGTCACGTCCGTATTGTTGGTTCTAGATAAAACCAAAAAAAGATTAAATTTTTCCATAACGAAAATCAATTTTATGCCTACATCGTTGTAGTTATTTGTGTATATCTTTGGAACCAGTTGAGACCTATCGTAATGTTATAGCTTAAACGAAAGCTTATGAATGTGGCAAGTTTTTAAACGTATACCGAAAAAAAATTTTCATTATGATTTTTCGACTTATGCTTGAACAAACTTTCAAAAAGAAAAATGGCGTTCAGCTAATTGTAACTATCTGGATAACCACATGTCCGAATTGCCTTATCCTACCGTCAAATTACAGATCTCGGTATGCTAATGCTAATAGTGTATCAATAATTTAAAATCGGTTAATTAATTATTGAGATATTGATCCCAGTAGAGTGCAAAACATGGTCTGATTGAAAATTTGGTTATTTGCGTGTAACTTGGTACCGAAGTCGAATCGGCCAAAATGTTATATGATATTTTCGACGCAAAATGACCCAGAGAATCTAGTGTTTTCGTATTGCCGTCGATAATTGGGACACCCTGTATATTGTATTTTTATAAATTTCGATTTAGCCATATATTACAAATAGTATATATTTTTGAAAATATAATTAATAATGTCGCGATGCTAATTATTTGACAACATTTTTTTGTTATTTGATCGTATATAAATAAATAATAATTTATTCTTAAAATTATAATAATAAGAAATGATATGCAATCTATTTTAAATTTTGTATATAAGGTACGAATAAGTAATTATTGTATATAAGAAAAACGAACATTTACATATTTATACATAAATAGATTGAAATTATGTACACATCATTATTATTATTATTATTATTATTATTATTATTATTAATATTATCTTTTTCACTTAAACTAAAACCAAAATGAATAAAAAAAAAAAAAATGAAGATAATATAAATGCAATATGCTTCGTTAATTATAACAACGTTTAATATATCCATATGCATATCTAAATAAATTAATATATACATAAATCAAACTAGACATTGCAATGGCATTCACATGAATATTTATTATATATATATTTTGTATATACAAACACACACACACAAACACAGTAATATACGAGTGTATATCAAATACACATATTTTGAACTTTATATTAAAGTCGTGCAGATATAAATTTTATATATGAGAAACGTCCACAAAATTAGATTAGTTATATATATAAAGTGCATTATTTTATATTATATATAAATGCATATTTCCATTATATGTAGATACAGTACACGTATATATGGTATATGATACTGAAATGCAATGTACTAATGTAAAATATATGCATTTTTTGGTGCGTTACGATATACGATGATTATATTTATTTATATATACTCACACGTACACGTACACGTACATCTGTAATATATAATATTTATAACTATATTAAAAAAAATAATTCAAATGAAAGATATACTCTATAAGTCCATACAATATGTTGCCAGATACTATTTTTAATTAAATTAAACAATTTATGAAATTGGGATGGTAAAATGTATATAACTATAATTGCAGATAGGGTAGACCAGCTATCGCATACCAACTATATACACTACTTTTTATTTGTTGGGAATTTTACAACATAACGTAAAGGGGTTATACCCATGGCAGAATTACAGAGCGAAATGACTTTGACTATTTCGAAAAACAATAGAAAAGGGAATAAAAGAGAGATTTAAAATATATGATCGCTTGTTAGTCATTAATTTTTTATAAAGATCCTTGATGTTCAAGCATAAAAAAATTTTAAAAGAATTTCATCATACATTTTATAATTTTTTAAAAATTTCTAGAATCATTAATATAGCCGTCCGGTCGAAACGATGGCATGACTGGGTTTTCGATAATATTTTGTGCCGGTAAACACCAGTAAACAAAAACACAGAAGTCCAAGTCGAAATTGAAGTACACATATTGTCCATTCGACAGATTACAATATAAATTAGAATTTTCCTTGAAAATATTTCGGTCTGAATTCGGCTGGTGTTTTTAAGTTAGAAGATAAATGTTGACGCCAAGTTGTTATTTAAAATGTATTTAACAACAAAACGTTCAGCTGAATCGTCTAGCCAATTATTATTAAAATAAAAAAGGATTTATTATATACGCAATAAAGATTCTATAAGTTTCACAAATCAATGTGTCACATCCAATAAGTGTATGTCAAAATTACTTCTATGATCCGACAAGTATACCACTGTTGCATATACCATATTCTAAAAAATGCGTATTATTTGTGTAAGAATTGTCTTTTGAAATATGTTAATGTTGACAATACAATGGGTTGAGGCCTTCAGGCCATTTCCAGAAACTGATTTAGATTGTAGAATTTATTGTTCAAGGATTATACGTGAACATTTCAAGGATAATTTTTAAATTTTTTTCTATAATTATTGGTCGTTTCAATTATTTAGGACATTGCCAGGACTATTGTTTGTGGAAAAGCAACTAAATAGGAAATTTAGCACAACAGTTTTAATGAGAATCTGGGACATTTCTGATTTAATTTTTGAATTTGGACATGCGATAACTCACATACGATAAGAAACAAACAAGGATTAATAACATTTTTATGAGATCTTATATAAGGATGAGTTTTTTCGAATTATGTATGCGACACACATATAATATGAAAGGGAATCAAACACGAAATTAAATAGAATTGATGGTTTTTAAATGACACATTATGAATTTTATAAGAATATAATTTTTGAATTTATGAACATGAGACATTTCCAAGAGTTTACAAGGAGTATTTAATAGCCATGCGACATCTCAACAAGAAATTGTATATAACTTAAGTTTTCAAAGAGATCAAGAGAGTATTTCAAGGAGACACCGTTACCGAGACTTTTTTTTTTGCAATAATTAACAATGCATAAGAAAATAACTAATTAATTATACTTTTCTAAATATAACATGCAATTAGAAATATATAATTTTATAAAACGTAGTTCATGAATACCAACCATTACAGGAAAATCTAACATTATAGATATTTGATCCAATATATCACAATTTTTGGGATGGATACCTAATCTACCCTATATGATATAAAGATATATAGATATTCACACACATTGAAATGCATATAAAGTTATATACAGTTGTTGATTACTATCTCATCAACTATGTGCAAGTCTATAAATTTAACGAAAAAGCAACAAAAAAAAAATTGTACATAAATTAAAATTTTAATGTCAACATTTCATGTAAATTACTACTCTTATTATTTATTGTCAATATAAATTGCATATCCATCGTATAATTCATTTGTACAATATATTTGTGCAGGCAGAGTGTAGTACATTGCAACTCATATATGTATTTTTAGAATTTATTTTTTTGAATTTATAATAATATAAATTTAATTAAAATTTTTGTAATAAAAATATTACAATTTTTGGTTGCGTTCAACAAAAAATAAAGTTAAAAACACACGACGTAATTTACCGGTTAAGGAATAGATAGATGTTGGCGATGTTTCCTCAGTGTTATTGATTTAAAACTGTCGTCAACTTTAAATAACATTTTATTGTCATTAATTTCGGCAGTATGATATGATCATAGATAGAAACTCTTATAGTGTAATTCCATTTAAAAGGAACAAACCAAACCCATTAATTGTATTACATTTTTATCCGCATCATAAAAATGGTTTTATGAAGGGTTAATTTATTCGATATACTTTCTTTTTTGTATGCGAAGAATTTTGTCGCTTTAGATTTAATCGATTGTGTTTTCACTGATTTTAATAAAACTTACGACAAATTATTTCACCATAAAGTTTAATTTCTTAAGTTGCCGAGCATTGGTTTTTAACAAAATAATTTTCCACCTTAGATCGACTCAACAATTTGTTTGTGTTAAAACATTATTTATTTTAATTTATGTTCGGTTAATAACTGAATATTTGTATCAGCAAAATATACCATATATATTGAATTGGTGTATTGGGGGCGGGTTAATAAGAATACAAATAAAAGTTTAATGAACTAATCTAAACAGAAAATCATTTAATTTAAGCTTAAACATTTCTATATAGAGATTAAAGATATATAGTGTCCCGTATTACGTTATAATAAAAATTTAGAAATTTAAAACCCGCTATATTTAACTTTTGAATAAAACAAAAAACCGATTAAATTTTTAAAGATTTATTAATTTTATTATACCTTATAATTTATTAATCCACAAAATTTAATACACAAATTGTTATTCCAAAACCGTATATACATAGGGTGATCCGGTTTGAGATACTGGATGTTATAAAAAAAACAGTTCGTTTATGGTGGTAATTGCAATTATTAATATATATCTTGTTAAGTATTCTATAACCGCAGAGTACAAAGTTGACAATTATATAAAAAGTTAATTTATTAAGTTATGTGTTACTAGAACTTTTAGTAACAGCTTTTTTTCTAGTGCATAAATCTCTCGCTTTATATTTGTTTTCATATATAGTGTAAGTTTTTGGAATTCCTTATTTTTACAGCTGCTACAAGTTTGCTTCATAAGAGAGTGCTCGCAGATGTGCATGTGTTTGGTTATAATAAATAATTTTTATATAAAACTAAAGTTCCTTTGTTTCCTTTTATCCTTTTCCCTTTTAACATTTTGTTTACTTTTCAAAAAAATACATAAATTAGTATAATTTTTGTCCCATAAGAACTGATCCCAAACTGAACTACCCTGTCGATATATATATTTATATAATACAATAAAATATTATCTTCATTTTAATATTTTAATCTATACTCTGTGTGTAAACTATCTTTTTTCTATATCTTTTTAGAAGATAATAATAATTTTTTATGTTGTGTATATTTGTTTGGACAATAAATAGAGAAGAAAACGATATAAAAATTATTAAAACAAAAAAAAAAAAAAACGATATTAAAAATTAAAACAAAAAAAAAAAACCAAATATATATTTATTTTTCTGTTGTGTAATCGATATCTTTAGAGCACAACATCTTTTCGATACGAAGATGTGAAGGAGCGAGTATATAGAAAAAAAATATGTACAAACAAATTTAGAAATGAATTTATTAATAATATCAAATTACATTAGTCAGTGTAATTTACATTCGGAATAATTTTTTAAATTATACATTGGTACTATTGAATGCTGTTGTATTTAATATATTCAAATGCTGATCACAAAGACACTTTTATATTGAATTGATGTTAATATATCCGATATCGGTTACAAATCTCAATGTATACGAATTTATATAAATATTAAGAAAAAAATTGGTTACCAGAATGAAATTAAAATAAAGCCACAATAATAATAAATAAAAAAAAAAATAAACAAAATTAATAAATTATTAAATTATTTGATATTCCGTAGAGCTTATAATTATTTCTAATATAAATAAATTATTGTTAATAACATAAACTGGAAACAGAAAAACATTTCAAATTCATATAAAATTATAAACATTATCAACAATAATAATCGAATCCGAGTGGATGCGACAATGAATAAATTTTATAAATCAATTAGAAATTTTTATATACGCACACAAAAATATCCCATCATAGTTTTATACTAATTTATATAAAATAGATATTTGTTTATAATGAATGCGGATTGAAAATTCAAATTAACATGTAAAATTTAATTAAATTTGAATGAATGAACACATTTATTATATGACATTTTGTTACGATAATTTATATATGTTCATTATAAAATAAATAATAAATTATTATAGTGTTGTACAATTGTATTTTAATATATGTATATTGGAAATGGTGACACACCGAACGAACACGTACACATAGATTGAATGTTAGACGTATAGAATAGTACTAGTAGTGTGTGGGGGTGTGTGTATCGCTTCACAGTGGTAAATGTGACTAAAATGTCTAAAATTTAATGCAAATACACATCACACCTAAATTCAACGAAATCAATCGATTTTATAATTACATTTTATTGTAATAGGTAAAGTGAATGAATACATGTATAGGGTAACGAAATAGTATTTGGTGCATTGTATATTTATGCTGTATCATAATACTCACAAGCAAAATTACTCTTGTCCATCGCTCCAATTTAATTGAAACTCATCATACTTGTAGAGTAGTAAAAACGAATAGAATAAGGTTTAAGGTGTGAAACGACTGTAAAGAAAATCTACACATTTAGTTTAGAACGAATATCTTAAAAAGTATGGGAGGTGGTATACGAAAAAATGTCACATGTGTAAGTTTAATGGCATTTTACGTTCGATGATGTAATTACATTTTGCAATAATTTTGGTAAATTCAATATTTTTTTCTATGAAAATTAAAGATATTTTCTTTCTAAATTCATCCATATATTTGATTTTCGATATACCATATTTGGAAGATCAGAAACGCAAAGTCTCGAAATGGTGGTTTTTTTAAATAGCAAAATATCATATTGCTGCAAAATTTTATAAACATCATTTTGAAGGATTTAAAGTGTCAATAAAATTTTACCAAATGCATTTTCGTTTATTTCTTTAGGTTTTAGCAAGTCATATTACTCCAAGCAGAGCTTATGGCGTCTACTTAACATTCATCACAGCCAAGTTGGTATAAAATACTCGGCCGCTTGAAAGTATATAACAATTCGCCAATTGTACTGCAATTAACGAAAGATAGATATTTTCCAAATTCTATTATTTTTATATGGGTGATTAGCCCATAGTGATGTGTGTGTGTGTGTGCAGACATTGTTAATCTTTGAATATCGTCCAATGCCATATTTTCAAAACTATCGACTTTTTTTATTTCAAAAACGAACAAATGGTCACCCAGCTGAAAAATTTCAGTATTAAAATAAATAACGAAAAATGTCCAATGTAAATACAGAGAATTGAACTCGTTGCAGAATTACTTTTCAATGGGTGTTATACGCACACTAAAATCATAAAAGAAACAATAAAATGAAAATACTAAAGTAACAAAAGGATATAAATAGAATTTGTTATCTGAAGTAACAAAAGGATATAAATAGAATACGTTATCTTTTATTATGAAAAATTAATCTGCATGTTTTATTTTAATGAAATATTTTAACTTAACGAAAATTATTGCACTATTGTCATCAACAAAAATTAATGAATAGTGTACAATGACGAAAATGGAACCAGCACCATGTTTAAGTAGTGGCATAATAAAATTATTAGCGCCGTAGGCAAATGTTGCAAAATATAGGTGGAAGGAAACACTTGGAAGTTAACTCTGACCCCACTTGTAGCACATACATATATTCAATAAACACTTACCATAAGTAAATTCACGTATAGTTAATTTTGTAAATGTATGATTGAATCTTGGAGTATATTAGAAATAACGTAAAAATGATTCTGAAATAATAAGATACCGTCGCAATTTTATAAATGAGAGAATCGCAATTACTCTATACATAAATAATTTTAAATTATATTAACAAATTTAATCATTCACAATAAATGTAAAATATGTTTTACTAAATACCCTTCTAATTTCGCCGAAACAATGAAACACACGACAAAACATTAATTTTAATATGACACAATTAAATAGAAATAAATATATAGGTTTTATATATCCATTTTATATCCTTTTATATTTAATATAATACTATTGCATTTGCCTAAGTATTTACAATCATTCATTATATTATTGTGGCTATATAATAATAATACATGTGATATCAGTATAGTAATAACATTTTTAATATGATAAAAAGCTGTTTTTGTTATTTTTTTACTCGTATGTATTTTTTTTTGTCATTTTAAGGGATTAACTTTGTGTTTGTTTTGTTATTTTTGGGTACTATATAATTCCTTTTTTTTTCCTCATTATTTTATCGATGGTAAATGTATAAATTACGATCATCGTAAACTAAAAATACGTTATATCTTTATCCATTTTATGTGTATATTTAGAAATAATACAGTTAATATAGCAAATAATAAAATTACATTTATATTTTCATTCCATTTTCATTATTATTGTGTCGCATTCGCCAAAAAACTGTATACCACTAGCACCATCAGAACCACCGCCACCACCATCACCATCACCATCACCATCACCACACTTACATTAGCTAAAATTGTTTTGTATCCTATGTATTGTGTATAGGGCGTGATTGGAAACCCTATAATATAATAATAAAACCTTCTTATATTTATATAACCCATCATCGTATATATATTGTATATACCAAGAATATATTATAAATAGAGAAAGGCATTATATTCATTTGTTTGTAAATAACTATATAATAATAATATAAAACACTGACACTATATGGAGACGATAAGTATAAATATAAAGAGTAAATATATAATGTGAAAGTCGATTGATAAATTGATAATTTGGTTAGGGTGTGTATCTAATTTAGAAATTGATAGATAGATAGTTTTAGATAAATAGTTGGATAGATTTAAATCGATTATAATATATATACTAAGAGATATAAGTGTATACAGTAAGTTAATATATATACTTAGAAATATCGAGTTTGTACATAAAATTAAAATTTATGGAGCGTTTCTTGTTGTTTTCCATAGATTACTTTTGTTTCTTCTTCTTTTTTTTTCCATATTTAAACGTATATAAAATATAATTATTTTAGACAGTTTTGTATTTACAATAAATTTAGAATAATAAAGGCGCCATAATCATTTATTTTAATAATATGATTAATTTAATTTATTGAAATTAATTAAAAATTGTATATTATGAGATTTTGGTATTTTTATAGAAATCTATATAACTCTTAAATATTGATTGGCTGATTAAATGTAGTCGCACAAGTAGACCATATATATTTTAAACACGGGGAGTACTATAGATATGAACAATTAATCATATATTTAAGGATAAAAGTAATTGCAAAACATCTAATTGTACATGAATTAATTTGCAAATTGCATCCACATCCACCGTATTCATTATATTTAAATTCTACTTCTTTTCAAACATTTTTGAGGTTATAGAAAAACTGAAATAAAAATGAAATAGTTTGGATGGAAGTTCTATTGGGATATTGCCGTTTAAACAATGGATGATTGCTGCCAATAAGTCAAATAAAATTCCTCAGCAACATTAAAGTGACACACTATGTTTTTAAAGCATCTATTCCAAACGTAATAGTTAAGTTGTTGGTACATGTGAGTTATTCATTATTCACCAATTGATTTATAATTATGGTTTTATAGATGTTTTATTGAATTATTTTTTTATACAGTTCACCCGTTGTGTTGTGCATAGGAACTGTGTTAATCTCTGATAATAACATCCAAATACAATGGACCAATAGATAGATGTGGATAAAAAATACTCTCTTGTAATGTATAAAAAAATAAAGATTATAGAAAAAATTAGCTCAGAGCACGGATACATTTTTTTAATAAAATTTTATTCGGAAAAATATTATTTAACAGGAAAATAAATAGTTTTCGATTTTCTGGAAAATTAATTTTATACTAAAAAGTATTAAATTTATTTGTTGGATGTAACAATTCTTCGCGGTACGTTATTTAGAGAATTTCCTCACATCCTAAAAATTTCCATTAGAATATTTCTATAGAGAATCGTTTAGGTGACATTTTGGACGATAAATATTTTGATGGCGTTCATGTGATCTGCGAAAAAGATATTATGATTTAAATATTTAGTAAGAAGTTCTTATATATGATTGATTATCCTTCCCTAACATTCCCTCTCAAATATCCGAAAACATATATACCACAAATGTGTAAATTAAAATACATTTTATAAGTATTTCCATTGAAAATTCACCACATTTACTTTATATTCTCCAGATTAAACCTACAATGAAATGAATTGCCTTTTTACCACTTATGGATTCCATCGATGAAATATGAAATTATACATTTTGCTGACAAAACAGTAGCAGCACTTAAAAAAGTTATGCAGAAATCAACAAAATAAGCTGCGATGAAACTGATCATATCAAAAGATCATTTGTGTCAAATATATAATATTTAGATTATAGCCAAACAATTAATCGAATGAACAGTCTCTAATTATACATAAAAATGTTCTTTCATCGTCAGTGTGTAAAATTGTTAAATTTATTCATTTGTTACTATTTTTAATTGCATTTTAAAAACGGAATTAATAAATATCAGATTTATTACTGAAATAATTTCTGAAAAGATAAGTTAACAGTGGCCGCTGTATAGTTATTTATTTTAATTAAAATTCGAATTAATTACCTAAAACGTATTTTATATAATTGTCTATATTATATTAATTTTAATTTATTATAAATAATATATAAAATATGAATCATCCCATTTTAAAAATGATGAAAAATGTAAAATTCAATTATAATAAATTAAACATAAAAAAGGCATATTAAATATTTAAATGATAATAATTTATATATTATTTATAGAAATTTGTCATACACATTGTGAATGCATATGTTTTTTATATATATTATTACGTGTGTGTATGCCTTATTTTGAAAAATCCCACTTTTAATGATGTTATTTATAGGGGAGAGTTTGTGCCATTTCGAAAACGGATATTTTTTTTTATTGTTAGTATACCTGTTTAGTTTATAATAGTTAATAGACGCTTATGGTACATACGTTCCAGCACAAAATAAATTGTGATCATTGGTTAGGTGGCTACAAAGTTGTGATATCGACATCAATAACAAAGATTGTGTATAACAAATGGAAAAAAATTTTGAAGATATAGAATTGCAAGATTTATAATATGCATGAAGCGTCGGCACAAACAAAACCATAACCAAACGTTTACGCATATGTATTAAGAAAGATAAAGAAAATGAAACAAAGTTGAGTGCAGCATATGAATTGAAAATAAGAGACATCAATTGGAGGAAAAAAATATTCATGTAGAAAGAAATCTCTGTTGTGTGTTATGCACGCGATCAAAGAGAAACTGTGTATGATGAACTACTAAAACCTGGTGAAACGTGAAACCAACAATAATTGATAAAATTGAAAAAAGCATTGAAGGAAAAATGTAATCACAAACGCGGAAACCAGACCAAACGTATTGCATAACACACTTTAATAATAAGTCCTATCCAACCTCGCGTATTCAACAGACCTGACCCGTTCTGATCACCATCGTTATGGATCGATGCAACAAGAACTTTCTGAACAACACTTCAATTCCTTTAAATTAGTCAAAAATTGGATCAATAAATGATTGGCCTCAAAAAACGTATAGAGTTCGATCGACGCAGAAATCGATTTATTTATTGTTTGTATAGTTTTCTCTAACATATAATTACGAATAATGTAAAAAAAACCTATAATTATCTAATCAATTAATTAATTATAACAGCTACTATATGAAAATGTGTTTGTGATAACAATATAATTTCATATTATTATAAATGAAATTAATTAATTAACCAAAAAAATTGTACCAATTAATTTAGATCGAATATCAATACCACGTTTTTTTTATATAAATTGTAAATGCATTGATTGAACACAGTTAGAGATAACAAGTTATAGTTATTAGTAAAGGTAAAAGTTAATAATTGTATTGCTTATAATAACATTAAATTATAAAAATAATATCATTATCAACAACAACATCAACGACAACAACAACAACAAAACTAATATATAAATATAGAACATTTAATTTCTATTTAAAGTTTAACCATGACCAGTTTTGTGCAGAAAAAAATTGACTTTTTAATTTTTTCTTTAACTTGACCATTTGTTCATTACCCCTTTTAATTTATATGGAATACCTGCGCGCACATATAAATTTACAAATACTTTTTACATGTGCTTTTTGATTTAATATAATTTGCATAAATAATATAAAAAATAAAATATAGATAATAAAAAGTTGTTCTACTCACCTAAATTATATTTCATCTTCGTCTGTCGTCTCCTCAACACATGCAATTGTTCTTATTTTATTAATTTCTGTATGATGGATAAAAAAAAAAGATAAATACACACAATATTAATTGTAACATTAATAGAAAATAAAAGATGTATTCAAATATGGCACAATAAATATATAGAATTTTAAATTTTAATTAATTACTACCAAAAGAAACTAAACAAATTAAATAACAATTAATTAACTTATAAAAGAAATTAAACAACGTGTGAACACAAAAACGATATGAAAGCAATACACCAGCATTAATAAAATCACGCAATTATAAAATGTGTTGTTGGTGATGGAAAAAAAAAATTCAATTAAACTGTTTTTTTTTTCTAGTACAACAACATTTCTTTTGTTTTAGTAAATTTTTTTGTTTTTATGAAATTGAAATGACCAATAGAAATTATTTTTAAATGACGCTTGATTTTGGCACCATAACTTCTTTTTTTTTTTGGTAATAAATGTGTATATAGGTGCGTGCGCAAACGATACGCTAATACATATGATTTATATACTCTTCTAATATGTATGCAGTTTTGTTTCACCACCAGAATACAAGAACACAATAGTCTAGACAACGCAGGTACTATTTTATTTTTAGTATACAATTTATTGTAAAATTGACAATTTTTATGTTGCATCTGCACCGAACTTATTAATAATTTAATAATAATTAATTTATTAGTGTTTTTTTTTTAATTTTTAGTATTAATTGTATTTAATTTAATTCAATTTGTTACTAATGCTTTGTTAGGCGACAATTAAGTTGAGGTATTATCGTTGGATGATGCGGCAAACCTTCGATATTACAAAAATTACCTGTACTATCGAAGAATCTATTGGATTTTTTTTTCTGAAGCGTCATACTAGACAAATCCAAATGTACTGTAGTTGCCAAATGAATTAATTTGTCTAAGCACCAGTCAAAAGTTTACAATCAAGTGTCCTAAATAAGTACATTTAAAGGGATTTATATGAATAAGTGGTAGAATAATGATGATATTTGTTAAAAAGAGCAAATAGAATTATATAAATTTTTGGAATTTACGCATGAACTGTTCATTTCTTCATATTGCAATTCCACGCGCATTACATAATTAGTTAGCATTTCACATAAAAACACCAACTTCCACTATTTTATATTCTGCAAACGCATATGTGAAAAAAAAAAATATACATGCAGAATTTCTTTTATGCAAAAATGTATTATTTCAAGTTTATTATATACAAAAATAGAAAAAAAAAACATATGATTAAAAAAAAATTAATGTATTTTTTGCAGTATATCATCATTTTCATTTGAGTGTACATAATTACATATTAGTTAGCTATAGATATGATGATGAAAAAGAAATACCAATTTACGAGTATATTATAAATAAATATTTTATACAGATGTAATTTATTTATTTATTTATTTATTACATATAGAGAAATTATATACATCCACTCGCTTATTATTACAAAATATGTGTATACAACACCGCACATAGTGTACAAATATTTGTATATACTATGATCTGTCCGATCATTCGCTTTATGGCTCATCCCCGCACACATTTATTATATATTTTATATTATGTACAACGAATTCATAACGCAGCAACGCAACACTAACAACAACAACAACAACAACATCAACAACAACAACATATCCACATTAAAAAATAATAAAAATCTAATTTTATAGTTAATAATAATATAATAATTACTTTATGTAAATATAATTGAAATCATATTTAATTCACTTGTTGTGGTTAAGAAAATAAACACATTAAATTTATTTCAACATGTACGGGTACCCTTTGGCTAAAAAATAACCGGAATGATTCTTAATCGTCCAACCAAACAATTATTGATTTTTGTTTACAAAAATAATTCTATTCATTTGAAATATTCTTCATCAAATGGAATACGTCGATTTACATTAAATTTAACAAGTTAACCCATCAATTGGCTGTCACCGATTGGTTAATGTTGTTGGGTATAGGGCGCCAAGTACTTTGCAATGTCTTAAATACGCAGTCATTCCGATCTTTTTTCGAACAAAGGGTAGATATAAAATATATATCAATATATTTTATTTAATTATTGTTATTCAGAATAATATATGCATATTTTAAAAGAAATGCAAAGTATATTTATGTGTATACAGTGCGAAGTCAATAATAATATAGCTGTGCGTAGAATGAAGAAAAAATTCTTGTTATATACGCAGCTTAAGAGAAATAATTGTTTTTTTAAATAATTAATTAATTACAGTTGCATTTCAAAGACATAAGATAAATTTTCTATGGCAAAAGGTAAGTGTAAGGAAACCACAATTGGAAAATTTTCCGCATTAGTTTCGAGGAAATTACGTCTTTAGGAAAAGTGTGTTTTTACATTTAAATTCTCGATTTCAAGTGACTGCATTATGTATTAAATGCGCGTTACAATACTATTACGATTCATGATCGACGTTGTCTTTTTTGTGTTGGTACTCATCTATATCTGCAGATGTTCATTTTTTATATTCTGGGATTATACTACGCATTGATGAGAGTACTTTTCCTACTAACATATTACGGAATTAAAATTTTCAAGAAATTCTAGGTTAATTCTAAGCTCAAATAATACATATAATATATCAATAAACATTAAGAATGCGATTTGGATCCTTATGCAAGAACAGAATAAAATGTATATGCAATTATTATACGGGATATGGTAACGACGAGCATAGGTAAAAAGGATTCAAATGCGATTGATTTTCTAGTTTGTGGCATTGCTAAGTTTACAATTTAATGCAAATATATATTTCCAGAAAAACGACATTTTTTTCATATTTTGAATAATCATAGGGAACAAAATCATCTGGTGTTATTTCCGAAGGAATACGATACGGAAGGAGTTGATAACGTAATTCGACGACTTTTTCAATTGTAATTTTGATCGATTGATTTATATATTAAACTAAAACGCATCCAATTTGCTGATACATTTTTAGTAATATTCATGAAAAATATTATCAACACGTTGATATTTACAATATTCTAACGAATTACATGATCCTATCGTACCGACATTAAAGATAATATCAATCGTCAATTCATTTTTGCGAGCACCTGTTATCGTTTGCTTAAATAAATATATTATAGTTTAAATGGTTAAGTTACTTTAATTTTTGATCGTCACTGTGTTGCGAATTTAGTTAGTAAAAATGACAGAAGGCGGTGATTAAAATGTGATACAATAAAAATACCATGAGGTCCTGTCTAATAATACAATCAAATATATGTCAATAATTTAATAAAAAAAAACATCTTCCAACTTGAGAACGCTCTTTACGGATTCTATAGCCTTTCACCTAGGATCTATACATGAACTATGGTTAGTTGGTTAACTACTTACTTATTAGCCGTATTAACCTAAGCATATTTTGCCTCTAATATTAACGATCTTCACTTGACTTTGTTTTTGACCTCTTCTTCAACACAGTCTAACCACCTGTTTCGGGCCACCACCTCTTGTTCAATAGCTGTTGAATTTTCCATCCAGAGTTTTTATATAGGTTTTCTATTGCTGGTCAGAAGTAATACATGATCTGACCATCGCCTCCTGACAGTACCAATAACACCTATTATTATTTTTCGTCCAAAGATTTTAGTTATATAGTTCTCTTGTTTGTTAGCATATCTTCGAACATCGTTAAATTCTTTCGAATCACGCTAATAACAATTCTTATTTTTAATTACTAGTGTGCTCACATCTCAAACGCATCATACATGACGACAATGCGAGACGCGAATAAGTGCTTACCAAAATTTTTATGTTTCTGCTATGTCTTTAAACAAAAAATTTTAAAAAAACATAATTAATTTTCGTATCACTGATCTCATTTTGTTGTTGTGTTTAACATGTAACCCAAATGTTTGCAGAGCAAACAAAGTTATGTTTTTCCCCAAATGGTACCTTTCAATGCATAAGATATTTGATAATTTCTTCGTTAATCATTATAGTCGGCAGTGTTTTATTTCATTTTTCATTTAATTAATTTTTTTCTCTTCCTATCAATCAGTCATAGGCCGATAGCCGATAATTGTTTTGATGATGTACTGACATTTTTTGGTTAGTTACTATACGGGAAAATTAAAATTCTGCAATGAGGATATCAAAAATGTATAAAAAAAACATATAGTAGCAGAAATCGGAACCTCTTCATTAATGAATCCAGTTTTTGAAAGTATAATTCTGCGATAAATTAACCAAAACAATTGCAATGATTACTAAATTTGAATTCATAGCAATTAACAATTATATTATATTGACATTTTACTGTAATAATATTAATAGTTATGGTTAAAAATTTATTGTAACTCGTTTTAATGTAATTATTTTTATTATTTCTGTACCCATACGCGGGTCTTATACAAATAAATTGTATTGCTTAATATATGTGTGTGTGTGCCTGAGAATAGTAAATATATAAATATATAAATATAGTATTGATGTAATAAAATAATATATTTATAGATAATAAAATCGAAAGAAAAGAAAAAAATATAACCAGATCTTAAAATGATGTTATTTATTATTTAGTTACGCCTCGTCATTTTAATTCAAATATACGAATAATTTTTGAAATATAAAATAGTTTGCGCTAATTAATAAACATGTTTCATAACTCAACTTAAATATAAAATAAAAAAAAATTTGTTATATTTAGCATGGTTTTTTTTTGTTGTGTTGTTGGAGCAGTAGACAGACATAAATCATTAAATATATTGTATTGCGTATATGTAATTCTATGTTCTAATATACATTTTATATAGAAGTGAATAAATATTGTATATTAAAGTAATTAAATAAAATTTTAAATAATAATTACAAGTAGATATAAATATTATAAAAACATTTAAGAATCCATTAAAAATTATTTAAATTATATATGCGTTAGAGATGTGTGTATGTGTTTGTTAGACTATCGAACAGATAGATGTTACAGAAAATCGTTGTTGTTGTTGTTGTTGTTGTTGTTATCGAAATATTGTAGAAGAACATTTAGACACCAAAAAAAAAAATATAATAATTATGAATCATTAATATTGTTTTAAAGAAAAAGTTAGCTAAGAGTATAATAAAATATCTAAATAGCGGAGCAGCAGTGATTTTTACATATACTCATTCGCGTCCATCTAAATATGTTACTTAATTATAATAATGTTGACGGATGAGTTAAATATGGTTAAATACAAATATATAATGGTTAATCACCTTGTAATATGTAAATATATTTTAAAAATAAAGCATTAAATTACTTGTTGAAGTCGCTTTTTAAGTTTTTAAGTCGGTTGTTTTTTTTTAGTTTTTTTTTGGTGTGTGGTGAAATAAATCAGTTAATCTATAATTTTAAATCTATTATCGTGTGTTATTTAACGTATAAACATGTATTTTATTTTAATAATTAAAATCAATCTATAAAATTTATATTTCATGTTGAAAACTCTATATGTACGTAGAAAGGTAAAGAGAAGTAAACGCGTTGTGGGTTGAAATATTAAAATTAAAATTATTATTTAAGTCATTTATTTATTTACTTGGAATACAATTTACATTCATTTTTTCTGTTATTTCTATTAATTTATATTGTTATTATTATTATAATTTAGAAAATTTAACTAAATTAACCATGATATAATATTGATTAATGGTAGTGATTTAATTTACCGATGCGATAATAAACGATTTTAAGAAATACAAATAAAATTATTATCTTACGGTGACAGTATTTTAAACAAAAAAATGTATGAACGGGCATCATTCTCAACCACTTACAAATTAATTCTTTTGTTGTAATTTCGGTAAAAATCCAGGTATCATCATTTATCTTTGTTTGATTTATTTATTAAGCTATCAGTAGATATACCGAGAAATATACTTTGTGCATAGTGAACTTTATATGGGTTTTGTTATCGTGACAAAATTGTTGCATCTCGTTTAAGACATCTACAAAACATTATCGTAGTTTGTTAGTGACTTTTTGATAATTTGGTCTGTAATTATATTTCGATATATTTATCTATAATCCGATTAAATTCAATGGTTGAAAATCCATATATATATTTGTAAATAAATTATAAGTTACTATATCGTAATCAACATGGAAATGGCGTTAAACAATAAGATAAATTCGATTTTTGAATCCACAGTCAAACTACTAAATATATATATTGATGGAATTTTAAGTGGTAACTTACACAAAGTGATATTTTTCACATGGCATGCTAAATTTATATTTGTACCATATTATTTACCTAGCCATAGAGATGTTCCTTAAATGTTATTTGCATATGCAAATTAGTTATTTCATAATTTCGAATTCAATCAAATTTAATCTCATTATAAGAATTCAGTCGACTTCAAGTCTTCATAAAATGAAACTTATATAATGAGATTATATTTAAACAATGTTTATGAGTGTGTGTGTCAAAAAATGATAGGCATAAGAGGTTATGAAAACCTGTAATTATAATCTATTTCCAATCTTTTATAGAAGAGATTTTTAAAATCGATTCATCCGTTCAAAAAATATGATCGAATTTCCTTTTCATGTCAGTGAAATTTTGTATGAAATAATGCTACTATTTTGTACCATTTAGTTGTGAACTTTATTCAGTACCACAATGTTCTTTAAATTTTCTCTGCCATCGATTGGAAACTCAATCATATCTTTTGAACGGGTGAATCGATTTTAAAAATCTCTTCTATGAACGATTGGAAATTGAATATAATTTGCAATCCTTTATATATAAATGGAAATCCGTTAAAACTATGGACGGTTATTTAAAAAAAATGATAATTCTTAAAAGTAAATTTTCCGAAAAATTTAGTAAGTGGTAAGTCATTTAATTCTCAACCTACCATTAACCAAATTTGTTTAAAATTAGATGATAAATTCGCAAATTGTCTATAGGTTTCCAAAAATTTGTTTTCCTGAAATCTGTTTTGAATCTCTTGCATCATTTATAATATGAGTTTGTTTAATGAGCTACTTAGAAAATTCTGGAAAATTTACACTCAAAACAGTTTTCCGGATATTCTCATAGGCATATGCGGTAACTTTTTTTTATTATCATCCAATTTTGAAAAAATTTTAAATGTAGATTGAAATTCTGTATACAAAACTGGTAATCTGTTAAAACTATGGTCCGTAACTAAAAAAGATGATAATTCATAAAAGTCGATGTTCCGGTAAATTTATTTGGGTTTTTTTCATAATTTAATTTAATTTCACCCATGTAATAAGAAAAAAATATAGCGATACTGAAAACTGAATGCTACTTCTCAGTCTTCGCCACTGTTTGAATGAGATAAAAACAATATTCATAAAATTCCTATAGAAATATTATAGGTTTAAAAAATATATTACAAAAACTTTAAAAATTCAATCATTACTCAACTGTTTTTAATCAAATTTGGATTGCAGGTTTGAAATTGCAGATATATATAAAGTACCTAGAAAAGTTTAAGTATGGTAGTTTGTCGTTGTAAACTTAGATAATTTGGTAATTTTTCATTTAATTTTATTCCAATTTGGTGTGCATTTGGTTGACAATGGATTTAATTATATTTAAACTATTTTATTAAAGTTCCAATAGAAAACATTACCCAAGACACAGATTTAGACAGAAATAAATTATGGAAATTTTTGCCATTTCTCATCCAATTTTGATTAAATTTCATATTTTAAAGTATAAATAGTTTCTAATGAAATCCAGAAGACGTAAGCCAAGACAGACGATAATTTCATTTTTTTGTAAACAAAGATTTTCTTGCCGTATATAAAGAATTCGGTAAATCTTTTTGTATAATAGTTCCAGATATGGTTTCGTGAAAAATTGTATTACCTAGGATATGTGAAATATATTTATAATATTATCTATAGGATTAGATAAATTAATTATATTTTCATTCATTTTGTTAAAGTATATATTGGTAATAAAAAACATATATTTATACAAATGTATTTTATTTTAATAGTTACTGGATTGGTAACATAATGTGAATTGATCATAATACAATTTACAATGTTATGCGATTATAACGCCTTTATTGAGTACCATAATCTAATTATAGTATAAAAAAAAACCATATTAAATCCGTCGTGGTGGTGCAAATACTAAGTAGAAATGAATGAAAATTCTCAGTTGTTAGGCGTCATCAAAGTCATTTAAATTTAGTCATTATTATATATTTTATGTCGCTATTTTTATACGCATTTTATACCAAACAGTACACAAGTATAATTGTATTATTACTATATTATTTTAATACTATCTTTTTGCTATATTGTGCAATAACATAAAAGTGTTTGTGTTTATAAGTTTGCTCTTAATTTTTATTTTTATACATTTACAATATTATTGTTGTTAAATTTTATTATTTTATTTCATTGTATTGTTGGACGTAGTGGAGTAGAGTACATAAAATAAAATTGTTATATAAATTGCAAACATTATAAAATATAAATTAATGATTTTATTGTTACATTACATACTGAACATAGAATATCTGTGGAATTTCCTCCTATTGTGTATCCAGACACACACATTTTATATTATTATAAACATTTTCGCCATATTCAGAGTTCGTTATTCGCATTATTTAACTAACGATAATTTTTTTTTTTTGTTAAATAAAAGAACGCCAACTCGATAAAAGGTAAATTTAATTATAAATAAGTCATAGTGCCCAGAGAACTTGTATTCGAATATAATTAAACTTTGAATACGGTTACGATTTATAAAACAAGTGTACACTTAAATAAATTTGTATAATAAAACGAGTTAACAAATTTATTATAAAAAACTTATAATAAAAACTAAATTTAAGCAACTTATTTTTCATATCATCACATATACGGCGATATACGGGAGAGTGTACTTGGGTATTAGAATTTCTATGTTATCTTTTTAATATTTTATGTAATATTATATCTATGCGATTTTATTATATTGTTGTGTTTATAGCTACAGTATATTATTATATTCATATGATGAAATATATAGATTAAGTATAATATAGTATATTGTGTGTGTGTGTCTACATGGGGATACGTATTATATAGATACCGGCAACAAAAAGATTATATCTGGTATAAAATTTAATCCAATAATAATTTTTCAGTACGAATAACGATATTATAATATACATAATTATGTATTTGCAAGTTTGTGAACATAATTTACATGTACGAGATACGTATAACATGAAAGTGAACACATGCGATGTGGAACACGTTAACAAAAAAAAAAAAAGCAGCCCATTCAAATATAGAACATTTTTATAGTAATACAAATTTTGGGCTATATTATAATAAAGTATAGTATTCATAAAGTATAAATTAAAATTTTTGGTTACTTAAATTGGTTTCAAAATCTTTTGTGAAGAATTCTATTTAAAGAAAAAAATTCCGTTACACTTATTTTTTGTCCACACTACTATTTTAAGTTGAACTATTATTCTGAAATTTTGAAAATTAAGCATCTGTTTCTAAGCACGAAGATGAGCAACATTTTAACATCGTTTTCCATTTAAAAAAATTACCATTATAAAGCTATCGATTTGAAAATTTGAACTTCCGAAAGATACATATAAAACTGGATTCATATATAATTTTCCTACACCCACCCCAACATAACCACAGAACATAAACAATCCCATTGTAATCAATAAAACACCACATTTGTACGATTATCTTGAAATTTTTAACTTAATCATTTAAAGATAAGTTGCGAAAAGACTAGTAGTATTATGTGACATTACTCCCACCCTATTCGGGTGCTGCAATATAAACAAAATAATAGGTCAAGTAAAATTTATTCGATTATACAGACATTTTTTCGCTTGTAAATGTAAATTTTCTAAAGTCCCGAGAGCATCACTTAATTTGATCATTTTGTAGCAATTACATTATCACAAGATATGCCTCTCAGTTGTTGATTACTTTCGAATATACCATTGAAAAAACACACTGTCTCATTTTCTTCGTACCAATATTCGACTTTACGATCACCTTGGTGTATTAAATGCAGGCAATTGTAGTAGAAATGACAAGCACCAATGACAAATTCAAGAACAATTTTTGTAAATTTGATCGTGCCGTATGAAAAAGAACTAAACCGAGAAGTGAATATTGTTTAAAATATCTAGAATATTTAAAGGACATTATTATAAGGATTAATATACACATTTAGTCTTTATGAAATTTACACAAAGCTAATTGAGTACTGTTATTATCATAAGGATAATTTTCACAGTTTTCTGTATCCCAGATATGAAACCAGATATAAATAGCGAATGGAATGAAATTAATGTTTCAAGGATTAAGGGACATTTCAACGATCTTATATACAGTTAATTTTCAATATTTAATCGAGCTACTGCTGTTATTTAATGTAATAAGGACTTTTTTAAAGAATCATTTTCAGATTTAGCCATGCTATCCATCTTACATATATGAAACAGAATTGAATAGAAAATTAATAAATATAGGTTCAACAACACTATACCATATGAGTGTAATTTTTCAAATCTAATTGTGCTATAATTCACATGAAGTAAAATTAAATAGGATATTGAGTAGTACTTCAAGGATCGTATAAGGATAATTTTCACATTCAGTCTTGCAGTGCCCTTCATATGCGAAACGATATATATAAATAGAGAAAAGAATGAAATTGTTATTTTAAGGACCTCATAAGGATAATTTTCAAACTTAATCGTACACAGCTCATATGAAAGATGGATTAAACGAATAAGGAATTGAGCAGTACTGTTAATTCATGGAACAATATATGATCGCAAATAGAAAAATCTTTAGATTTAGTCATGGTGTTCCTCAAACTATATAAAATAGAGAAAATTAGGTAAACGCATGGAATTGCATATATAGTAGAAATGTTATACCAAGGATTAAGAATAATTTTTTGTTTTAAGGAATAAAGACATTTCAACGATCTTGCATCAATTTGTTTACTATATTTATTATAATAATTTTCAAATTAATTCAATTAAATTATGGTAATTTTTTCAGGTCTGCACCAAATAAATTCGGTACACATATCTTCAAAATGATTTTATATGAGTACAGATTTCTTCGTTTGTCAAAAGTTTATAGGCATTTGGTAAATTGATCATTTCTTACCCGATTTTGATGTCATAAATTTAGATTATACAAGCAGTTTCTTTATGAAAATTCTAAAATTCTGGATTTCGCGAACAATTAGTTCTCGGAACGTAATAATTTGGGCATTTCTTAACCGATTTTAATGAAATTGATTATGTATAATATGTTAAAATTTAGATTATATGAACAATTAGTATTAAAAATCTGAAAAATCGATTCCGTGAATAGTTACTTGTTGGAACATGGTAAATTGATCATTTCTCAATCAATTTTAACGAATTCACTTATATGTTCAAATAGGGATTTAATATATATATGTAAAATTCTTATATGAAAATTTTGGAAATTCGATTCCGCGGACAGTTGGTTTCTGAAACATTATAACTTGGTCATTTCTCAATTGATTTTAATAATTTTTTTTTGTATGTCAATTCAAATTTATGACAAATCGATACCGTGGAATGTTGTTTCATGGAAAGTAATTATTTGGGTATTTATAAACCGTTTTTATTGAAAATTCATGTGTACGTTTATTGATTGAAATAATATGAACAGCAACTATCTGTAAAAATTCTGGCAAATTCAGTATCAGTTCCATTGTTCCTGGAATTTATTTATTCTTTCATTTCTCAATCGATTTTAATTTCGTGTGTATGTTCAAATTGGGATTATATGCACAATTCCTTTATCCACGAAAATTCTACAAAATCTATACTGCCGACGTATTCTTAATGATTTATAATTTTGTTATTTAATGGTTATTAACAAAATGAATAAAATTTTTATGTAGTTATTAATAATGTTAATATTAATCTCAATATCACAGATACCATCTATTTCGCATGATTCTATGTTTTAAAATAGAATTAGTATTTTATTGAAATGATATTATTTAATAGAATTTTTGCAATAATGTGGATTTGCAAAAATTGCGTTTGGATTAGCACAGCACGGCCGGTGTACATTTATATATATTATCACAAAATGAGTAAATGCATAATAAAGTTTTTTTGATTTATCAATGCAAGTAAATTATAAGTGAACTTGCCATAAGTATATTATTTTTTTTTTGTATACCAGGTACAGGAGTATGAAGTGAACCGCTGCTAATAAATGGCTGTACTTATATTAGTAATTGTGAAAGAACCTTAATGCGATGTTTTTTTTATTGTTTTGTCATCTGTCAACAACATTCAGTGTGGTAAATTCCATTTGTAATACAACAACATAAAATTTTATCCGGTTTAAAATGTCTAATTTTGTGCCTTCAACAAACGATTTGCGGGTATCATTAGTTTTTTACTATCATTTAAAGAAAAACGCAGCTGAATCTCAACGTATGCTTGTAGAAGCTTTTGGTGATCATGCTCTATCATTAGCAACATGCAAAAGATGGTTTCAACAATTTAGAGACAAAGATTTTGATTTGAGAAATGAAGAACGTGGAAGACCACCAAAAAAGTTTGAAGACAGTGAATTGCAAGCATTGTTGGACGAAGATGATACACAAACTCAAAAACAACTTGCAGAAGCCTTAAATGTAGATCAAAAAACAATTTCTAATCGTTTAAAAGCAATGGGAAAGATTCAAAAGTGTGGAAAATGGGTTCCACATGAATTGGCTGAAAGGCAACAAGAAAATCGAAAAACCATTTGTGAATTGCACCCGTCAACAATACAAAAGGAAGTCTTTTTTGCATCGAATCGTGACTGGTGATGAAAAGTGGATATATTTTGAGAATCCTAAACGCAAAAAATCAAGGATTACATCAGGTAAAGCAGCAACATCGACTGCAAAACCAAAACGATTCGGTAAGAAGAGAATGCTTTGTGTTTGGTGGGATCAGGAAGGTGTGGTGTATCATGAACTTCTGAAACCTGGTGAAACTGTTAATACGGTTCGCTATCAATAACAAATAATCGATTTGAACCATGCATTATTAGATAACCGACCAGAATGGACAGAAAGAAAGAAAAAATCTGTTAAGGTAATTTTGCAACATGATAATGCTCCAGCATACAAAGTAAAACCAGTTCAGGATACGATAAAGTCGCTTGGATGGGAGCTGTTACAACACCCGCCTTATTCACCAGACTTGGCTCCTTCGGACTACCATTTGTTTTCATCGATGGGACATGCTTTGAAAGAACAGCACTTCAAAACATCTGAAGAAGTTGAAAATTGGCTATCTGAATGGTTTTCGTCCAACGCAAAACACCATTTTTTCGACGTGGTATACGAAAATTGCCTGAAAGGTGGTTAAAATGTGTAGAAAGCGATGGAAGTTATTTTGAATAAAATATTTTTGATTTTTCTATTCTAAATAATGTGTTTTTCTTCCTTTAAAAAAGGCTCATTTCATACTCCTATACCTGGTATATAATTACAATTTATATTTATATTTCTATGATTTGATGACAACGAATCATTGTTTTGTAAATGAATTCATTTGCATACTTCATATGTATATGGTATACATCATACGAGGCATTGTTTCACTGCAATTTTAACAACCCTTTTTCCGCATTTAAATATATATACAATATATTGTGCGGCATCGCGCGTTATGGCGGCGGTTTATAAGTCTTATGATGATGCAAAAGAAACAATAAAATGTTCTTAAAATTTTTTTTTTATATTTATAAATTCTATTGTAAGGTTTCGATTGAAATAAATGCGAAAAAAAAGCCACCATTTTTGACATATGAAACTAATGGCGTACTTTTTTATATTCTTATTATTCTTTCGGTAAAGAATCGGTACTTGTGTGTACTTTATTTTTATATACGTTCCGCATTTGTTTTTTTTTATACAATTCATATTTCATCATCATATTCATTTCACCCTTTTTCTGTGTATAATATACGCTCATTGTTTTGTGAACATTGTACGTACCACTACTTCAACATTACTTTTCCATTTTTCTTTAATTCTTACATATTTTTTATTTTTTTCATTTTTTAGTTCTACAATATATGAATTTAATAGTTCCAATATAAAATTATGCATTTGTATATGTTGTGGCTCTTGTGCATAATATTGCATGCATAAGCTTTTATGTAATATATATGCGACCACCTTATATATACGTTGCGTTGCTCTGCTATTGTCATTTGAATTAATGTTAATATACCAAGTAAAGAGGTATATTTATATATATATTTGTATAGATAGAGGTACCAACCACTATAGAAGCAACGTATATTATAACGTTCATATATAAAATTCAACCTTCTCCACTTACAAAAAATGTGATGTCGTACAGTTGTTGTAATGCATAACACTGACGATGGGTATATAAATGTCTTATTTATATTTTTTATATATAAGTATTTATGTAGAATTTATATATTCATGAAAATGATATGAGCGGAATTATTACTTATAGTTGTTTGTTTTTTATTTATTTTTTTTCATATGGATTCACATCAGTGTCAGCCTTATTTCATATTTTATACTTTTATACACAATACCATTTATAGAGAAATATGAATATAAAAATTATTATCATTTATTTTTCAAAAGAAAAACGCATTTTTTCGTTGTTGTTGTTGTTGGTTGTTATTACAATATTAAAACAAAGTTTTTTTTTTATGTTTAATTTATAAAAATTGTGCCCCGCTAAATTTTATTTGTTATAAATATAAAATTATAAACAATTTTTTAACTCCGCCTTTATTTTTATATAAATATGCATAAATTATATATTTTTTTTATATACAATAGTTAGAAGTTATATAGGAATACGGAAATTTTTTTGAAACACACCTGTTAATATACCAACAACATATGAAAAAAAAATTTTAATGTTTTAATTAGCAGGAAATATGCATGAACAAACGAACGCATGATAATTATTTTATATATTCATTTTTTTATTTTTTATTTATTTTTTCATTGAATTCAAACACAGTGTTAATTATTTTCAAATTTCATTCATTTACGAGTATACACGAGTATTATATTGTAGATTATGTACACAGAAGAAACAGTATAGGTAACATAAGTATATTATTTGTTAATTGTTAATGTTAATGTGAATCCATAATTTTAATGTTTTTTATTTTTTTTTTGATAAATAAAAAAACGTTTATTTGTTGTTGCAGAACAATTTGAAGTAACATCGAAGGACCCAGTCAAAGGATAGTACATAACACTATAAATAACGAATCCTGTGTATAAACAACCGGCCGCCGCAAACCGCCCACAATAAAATTTTAACCAAACCAAATAGCATCGATAACTGTACATCAAGTGTAACTTGTCGAAAATCTTTATTAACATTTATTTCCGCTGTTAAACTTTACGGAAAACAATATAATTAAGAAATATAAAACCGTTTTGCTATAGCAGGACAAAAAAAAAAACGAAGATTTTATATTAAATGTAACAACCATAATTTATTACATATTCTCAAAGGTTCAAAATTGTGTAGAAATAGAAAAAATTTTTAAATGATTCACAGAAGGTGCAGAGCGAAGTTATAAGTGATGATGAACCAGGTGTAGGTCGACCATCTGAAACAATTTACTGAAGAAACATTGAAAAAAATGAATGATTTTGTGAACATTTTTAAGAAATCTTCAGCAATATTCATCGAAATGGAGCTTAGAATATCGAAAACAATAATTCATCGACTTTTAACTGGTCTCTACTATAGGTATATTCAAAGTTTGTGTCACATCAAGTGACGATGAACCAGATGTAGGTCGACCATCTATAACAATTTACTGAAGAAACATTGAAAAAATGAATGATTTTGTGAACATTTTTAAGAAATCTTCAACAAGATTCATCGAAATGGAGCTTAAAATATCGAAAACAATAATTCATCGACTTTTAACAGGTCTCTACTATAGGTAAATTCAAAGTTCGTATCACATCAAGTGACGATGAACCAGGTGTAGGTTGACCATCTGAAACAATTTACTGAAGAAACACTGAAAAAAATGAATGATTTTGTGAACATTTTTAAGAAATCTTCAACAAGATTCATCGAAATGGAGCTTAGAATATCGAAAACAATAATTCATCGACTTTTAACTGGTCTCTACAACTATGGGTAAATTCAAAGTTTGTGTCACATCAATTAAATGTTGATCAAAAATTGCATCGAATTGAACACATTATAAAATTTGTTGTTTAATCATTCACCATGTTCACTTAATCTAAGTCCTTTTGGCTATGTGAAAGAAAACCGTTTTGCATCGGTGTTGAAGGCATTCAAAAGGCGACGACCACCATTCACAAACATAAAAAAGTCATTTGAGTCATTTGAGTGCAAATCGATGTGTATTTCAGTTCATGGATATTTTATATTTTGAATAGCTAAAATGGTTTTTGTGAAAATTTAATATTAATTTTTGTATTTTTTTTAATCCATTCCGGTTTATTATGGGACAGAGGTTATATAAAGTAAACCACAAAATAAATTATCCTTTAATTAAACATAAACCACTAAATTACAATCAAATACAAAAACACAAAATCAATTAAAATTTGAAATAAATACAATGGAAATATTAGAAAGTCATAATTTATCTATTTTTTAAATAGATAATTTTAACATGTATAAAAATCATCTTTTAAATTTATCTTTTTTATTTCGTACAATAAAATGTTTATCTTTTACAAGTAATTTTTTAAATATGTCTTTATCGTTATTTATTCTTTGTTTTTTGATATTATATTGTGTATTTGATCAATAATGTTAAACTTCTATATGAAGTGGAAATTCAGGGCAGTTTTATGGACCAGATACTAGAAATTTTGGATCTTCAGAATAGAATAATTATTATTTAAAAAAGTTTGTTGCAAATGCTATAAGAATATTTCAATTTCTAACATTTAATTGAAGCAATATTCACAATCGCTTTACGCGTTTAAAAAAATATAATCGATTTTTCAATCAACGTCAGTGAAGACTAACGTAGCCGCGTTCTGTACAAAAAATGGTATACACCAAAATTATACAATTATTATTATTTCAATTATACAATATTTTCAATGACATCGAATGGAAAATCGGTCGCCGTGTTTAAATTATATTACAATTTATTGAATTTTCATTTAATTTTAAACACAGAAATATACAAGAATTTTCACCAGTGGAGAGCAGTGAACATTCGTATTGAGTATAAGCAGTTAGCAGAGTAAAATTTAATTGCAAAAAATACAGCAAACAATAAAAACTCATTCGCACATATTTTTGATTCCAGTTACGTTAATATAAAATATGACTAAAATGGAAAATCTGTGGTTTTAAAATACTTCGATCTAAAAAATTTATTGTACACCCAACGACCTTATTCCTATAGTTATGGTAATTTCCATCTTTATAGTATATATGCCAGACCTGCTACTTGAACATATACATGTATTTCTACTACTATACAAGAGATTCTGCTGTAAATACAGAAATTTATATCGGACGTACATATGTGAACATATAGAAAGATTCTAAAAATATTGTAAAATTTAAACGGAAAATTCCAATGAATGTGAAGTGCATACGATAAAGTTATCATAAAACTATAAAAATCAGTGAAAAGGGACCTGAAACGGACACAATCGTCAGTGATGGGTGCGGGAATACGATGAGTATTTATACCGAGGAGCAACACCTGCTCAGCCATATAAGCTTTGGAAAATATACCTTCAGTAGTGTACAAAGTCTACTATAATAACTTATATAATATTATTGGAAGTAAGGAAAAATTTACCTTTCGATAAATTCACATTTGTGGATTGTTATTTATGGGGATACTATTATTTTATTTCAAGTTAAATCTCGATTTTTAATAATAGATCATTTTAACACATAAAAATTGATTTCGACTAGAATCGAAATCGATTTTGCAATCTCTACATAGAACATTGATCATTTTTCAGTAAAAATGAAAAAATACTCATGTAACTGTAACTGTAACTGTAGCGTGTATTTCTAAAATGAATATTTATCGTATATATGAAGTACTCGTCGCATAATTTAGAATATAATAAAAAGCTTATTACCAACCATTTTGAAAATATAATAAACACATTTTTTATAATTATTCTATCTAGGTGTTCAATGTATATACGATACCTTTATATCACCTTACATACACCTAATTTTGGTAACAACATAATAATAATAATAATAATAATAATCTGTCTATTTATATTTTTATAAATACAAACACACACACACACGCATGCATTCTTATATATTGTATTATAAAATAATAAATGTAAATAATGTGAAATGTTAATTTAATTGTTTTATTAAAACCATTGTTTAAAAATTAACGAATTTCTGCTATATATAATACACCTACCTACCTACCTCTCTCTCTCTGCCTATGGTATATTATAATAATAAAGATAAACTATAATTATATAATTTTATATCCTCAATGGTATAATTTGTTTATATACAATGTATTTTAAATGTATATAATATAAATAAGAGTATATATATAATGTATATGTGTACGTGTGTATACAATGTGCGCATATATATATATATATATTATAATGATGTGAACCTAAAGTTTAATTGTTAATTTTCAAAATTTCATTTATTTTAATTGGTTTTACACACAGATAATGTGTGTGTGTGTGTGTGTATTTATAACATTTTTATTTCAGTTATTTGTTATTATTTACTTTAATGTTAATATTATATACATTCCGAATATTACATAATAATAAAATATGTATTATATAAATGATGAAATAATGATGATACGCGATGACGACGACCGAGGAAGACGACCCAATAAATTGTGTGTATTTAATTTTAGTTTTGTTTAACAAACAAACAGAAAAAATTGTTTCAAATAAAATTAAGTATATCGCGCAAAAGAGAGTTGGTAGTAAAAAGGCGTATAAAAATTTGACCACACACAAATACGTTACGATAATAACGTATAGGTATATTGTTTTTTTTTTTTTTTTTTAATTGGATTGTTTTCCATTCAGAGTCAGTGGTATAAATAAATTGAAAGAATGATGAAGTTTAAAAAACAATTAACCACATATTTTTGGTTTTTTTTCTGTTTTTTTTTTAATGATTATATTAAAATAATAAATGTATTTTTTAAAATTAGAATGGAACAAACTGAGAATGAGTTTTTTTTTATTTATGAACAGCGACCGACACATTATCTATAAAGCGGTGTGTGTGGTGACACGGTGATGTGCACAGCTCATTCATTTCTTATAATACAATATGTTTGTTTATGAAAGCGCGATTTAACCAATTCACGAATTTTTAATTTTTTATACTAAATCAATACAAAATATTTATTTTATTTTTATTGGATTCATCATCATTCTCTTTTTCTATTGAAATTAAAATAATCATCTTATAATTTATATATTATTGATAATAGTATTCATTTATATTCCGAAAAAAAACAGACACAAAAAAAAACCATTCATCGGTGGATACATTTCTTATCGTATTTTCTGTCTTCTTATGTAAGTTAATTATATTAGTATAGACTATACGCCAGCTATAGGTAAGTAAAGGTATACGCTATATCGCTATATATACCAATATATTGAAAATTACAAAAAGCAGGTGCTTATATTTATTCCTATATAAATATTTAATATAAAAGAAATTGTATATTATTGTATTTTGAACAGTAAAATCTTTATTTTAAACGTATGTATTATATTATCTAATAACAAAATAAAATGTAAGCGGCTCTAATTAATAAATATTTTATGTTTTTCTTTGAAACATTTTCTGTTTTTAGAATTACCGATAACTTTAAAGAAAAAAATAAGAAAAGATTATAGGAATATTTTTATATATATCGAGCGACAGAAGAAACCAGAAGTAAATGTAAATATGATATAATTAAGAAATAGACACAAAATAATTATTATCAGAATGTGTTTATATTTATGGCGGTGTTTATATTCAGGTTGATATATATGAATACACTTTTTAATCAATTTAATTTTATAATAACATAATTACTAATATTCATTTTCATCATATTATATATTTCGTTTGTGTTTATAGTTCTACACACATACACATATGTACTTAATTGTTAAACTTATTTAATAATACATAAGAATTTTTAAATTGAAATATTTATGAAGATCTCTCTATTAATGGGATATAATATTAATTTTGAAAGAAATCACAAGTTGCCATATTTGATTTAAATTGGGTAAATAATAATATAGGACAGTGATGCTCTAATGAAAATAGTTATATGCAAATTAAACATATGACACTACATTTACTATAAATAACAGCAATGAGGCGTCATAATTGGAATACATTTTAGACACCATTAGGTTTCTTGTTATTGATTGATTTTAAGAAAAAATTTAAAAAAAAAATTGTATGATAGTACTGTGAAGAATTGAAATTATTGGTATATATACTTGGTTTTTACAGAAAGTTCTGTGATTTCAATATAGTAGTGGTCGCTCATACATTTAAAAATATTGTATACCCTAGTAACACTGTTCGTTGTTTTTCCGCAAAGTTTCCGCATCATATGTACTAGTCCGTAGTTTTAATCCGAAGAAATATCTATGCATTTCTTACGGATGTCCGCTGGAATTTTACATGACCAGCGCAACCTTGTCCATGGGTTTTTATATAAAAATGTTCTTGGATTATCCGTATATTTCCTCGGATAATTTCTACGGATTCTCCTTACAATTATTTCTGGTTGCTATTATTCCACAGAATATCCGCAGTGTTTATATTCATATTTTTTGATAATATCAGATCCTCGGATTTTATTACAAAAATACGTCATGCCGGAAGTGCGCTCGCACAAAAATTTTGTTATAACAGGTTGTAACTTGTTGAAACAAAATTTAATGTAATAAATACGTAAGAAATAAATAAAAAGTATGATATTTATATTTTCTTATGTAAAAAATAATTTAATTGTAAGATTAAATTAATAAATTAATAGTATAATTTTGTAGAAATTTGGGAGATAAAACGCTTACATATAAAAAAGAAACAAAAACGACTGATAAAATCCATTAAAAGTCTTACAAAATTCTTCGGAAATATATGTATTTGAGTTGCTGGTTGTTTTAAAAAATTATGAAAATAAATTAAAAAGAGTTAGGTCTATATCTTGATAACCGAAATATACAAAAATTTGAACCACTCTGTATTGGATAATTATTGAAATAAATTATGAATACAATACCGCGGATACATGTTGGAAATATTACCCTGACAATCCAAAGATTTCAATTGACCTAAATAAAATGCTGTTATATTAAGTAGAACATCTATGGACATTCTTTGGACAAATTCCAATATATTTTTTCCTCATTTTTCAAAGTACGGACAAATTGTTACTAGGGTAGGAGCAATCGTTAAGCTGATAATGAAAATTATTTTTCAAAATACCATTATTTTGTGGAAATATATAAATATATATGAAATGCCTTGGACCGATGAGGTCTCATCATGTGAATTTGTTTTCTTTCAATTGCTCTAGGACGTTTAGTTTCCTACATATTGACGACTTTATGATTTCTGATAAATATAATTATTATTTTTATATACAAACAAATTTGCACATAATCGATATCATTTAGCGTTTGTGCTGCTAGAATTTTAGAGAAAAACTGTTTTTTTTTTTTCCAAATTTTTAAACTAAACCATTTTATGCTTCAAAATTTCTCGGAAATTCTCGAAAAAAAAGATACATAAATATTAAATAAATTATATGTATCTTTATGTATTGGAAAGAAAAAAAAACGATTGAATTGTGCTGTGATAAATAAGTTTGAAATAAAATTACCCTGATTTATGGATTCAGTAAACAGTGCACACAAATGTTCAACCAATATTTTACTATCTCCACCAGCCAGTATATATGATCAACAACAACCAATTGATTCTCAACAAATAAATCCGTTTAAATTTAACCATTAGCATCCATATCAACAACAATTACCCCAACAACAACCAATAAAATCAAATCCGTAACAGCAGATACAACTAATGTCTTAACAAATGGCTTGAAAATGCTTAAAAAATTAGTGTTACCAAATGTGTCGATTGTTTGAATCAAAATCTACCATAGAATCCGTTGAAGAAGATATACAATAAAAAAATGTAAAAGGCATACCTGGACCACCGCCACCATTTATTGCGGCTGTGTTACAAATAATTGAACCTCTCATGTAGGAATAACAAAAATTAATAGGTAAATCATCGTTGATTGTTATATAGAATTATCCGCAATGTCGTCTATCATCGTATATATAATTTCAAGTTTATCTATATACATTTGAGGGATACACAAAATATAATAAAATATATTTTATTGCAGTTAGCATATTTAAAAATATACAATTATATGGTTGAAGGCAAGCCGAACATAATTGCGGCAATGTTGTTTTCAAATAAAAATGTATGGTGAAACGCAAAAAAATTTTAATTTAGAAAAATTAATTAGCATATAATAATCTGAACGAATGTAAATAATACAAAACATATCTTTCGGTCATTGTTGTTTTTAAACAACATAAATTTCAGTAGGTTTTATATAACAAAATTGGGAAAAAAAAAATTAATAATAGAAAAAATAAAGAATATTAAAATTAAATTTAATAATTAAATTAGATTCACTTTGTATATTATCTTAAAAATATATATATATAATTCTTGGGTACGACGAGTCGATAAATTTTATATGGACAGAGTCGGGCGGGCAGTCAGTAAAAAAAAGAACATAATTGAAAAACCTAAAAAATAAAAAATTGGATTCATTAAACAAAATTTCATATTAATTTTTCGTTTTTTTTTTACATTATATTTTACTCTTGTGTGCGCTGTTGTTGCGGTTGGTTATTGACATTGAACCGAATTTAAGAATTTTTATTTATATTATTACCCTTTTTTTTTATTTTTTTATTATTGTTTACTTTTATGAATTTTAACCATTTTACACATATTTTTATTACAGAAACATATACAAAATAAATTGTAGATAGCTGGTTTGGATGTATAGAGGAATGATGAAGAAAATGAAAAAAAAAATCAACCATTCATTCATTCATTCATTCACATTGACCGTCGGATTGTGCGGTTCCATTGTAGATTAGTTATGGGAATTATAATAAACAAAATATAAATTTTAAGCAATTTAAATATATATTTTTTAAATAACAATTCATTTTTTATTTTCAAATTGGGTAAAGTAACTTAAATTTTAATTTTATTGGTAAATTAATAAATATATTGCAAAAATAACAATAATCAAGAGGGTATATAATAACGGACCATCAACCATATTGAAATGGTTATATAAAATTGAGAATCCGTCACACGATATAGTACATGTGGAATTTCAGCAACACTAGAATATATATAGAAAAGGCACAAAAAAAATGTTGTGGCAGACGCATTATCACGAATTCCTCTTTTAATTACAACAATTATGATGGGTTCCATGGTGCAAAGGAGTGGCGCAGCAGGCGTGGTGCATCAGGATACAAAATTGAGTGAAATAAGTGTTTTATGGATCAAGAACATTTCATGAACCTTATAATAATAAAGTTATATTGTGTTATGAGGTACTACATATAAATAAAGAATTGTTTTAAGGATAAAGAACAATTCTATGACTCCCATAAGGATAATTTTCACATTTAGTCGTATACCTTATATGAGAGAGAATTAAACAGATAATTGTTTTAAGAATCAAGTACATTCAAGAAACTCAAAACGAACAATTTACATTTAGTCAAGCAATACCTTCTACCAAAGAGAATTAAATAATTGTTTTAAGGATAAAAGACATTTCAAAGAGACTCCATAACTCCATTTTCCATATTTAGCTAAGCAGTAACTTATGTACAACAGAATTAAACAGAGAATTGTGTAGCCAACGAATAAATTTCTATTACAATACAATAAAAACCTTTTATCATTGACAACAAAATGAAAAATAATTCATCCACAGGGTATTCAGATACACACAAGATTTTTCTTTTTTTATGGAGACACTGCCGAATTTATACAGGAAATATTTTTAATTTACATTTCTTTGGGTTCACTCAGACGTATGTACAACGATTTTGTGACGTATTGCTTCTCAGATGTTAGTAAATGATATTTTATTAATCAGAGTAAAATTCTCTATTGCATTTGTAAAAATATATTTTTTTTCTCATTTCCTATCAAATAAATTTTTTAATTTATGTTTAATTTCGTTGATTGTAGTACATTTGCTTTAAGGATTAAGGACATTTCAAGGACCTTATAAAAATTTTGACGTGCTGTACCATACATAGATATATTAATTGAAGAATTAATGTTTCTAGGTTCAAGGAAATTTTAAGGACAATTTAAAAGGATAATTGTAATATTTAGCCGTGATGTAAATCAAATAATAAATAACTGTTGGGAATTGCGTATAGGACGTTTTTAATTTATACAATACAAAAGTTACTGTTTAGTGTTAATAATATTGGTGATGTTATACAATCCGTTGAATAATTCCATTTAACATGAAATGTAATACGCTCGAAATGTGAAAATTATCTTTACCATGTAAATAAAATGTCCTTGAACCATGAAAAAAAAAAATAATACCGTGCGTCGCATTACAAACTCCATTATTTAAAAATTTAAAAGAAATTGACTATAGATGATTTCTGCAAACGAAGGTCTGCTAAGATTAACAATTTTGAAGACACTTGCACCTGTATTACTCCATTTTAAACTCTCTCTTGAATAAAACTTATAGTAACTACATGTATTTAGTCCAATACTACCCGATTGAAAACCAAATTGATGGTAAGATTATGCATAACTATGCTGTGAGTAAAAAGTACAAAGATTATTGTTAAGTAATGGATTTAATACAATCCGTATCGATTTATTATTAAAAATTTACTTATAATTTATGAAGAAACATTAAAATTATGAACGTTTCTAAGGGATGCAGTATAAGAAAGCCATTTTTCTTGCCACATCTAAAGTAATCTGCAATTTAAAAATAACTAGTCTAACCTAAATACACTCAATATTTATATCGAAAATAAAAAAATTTCCATACGATAATCTGGTCAGTAATTTATTTAACTAATGAAACCACATAGGAGCAGTTCGAAATATGTTTAGGTTATTATAATTAAGTATTTAGTGCGACCAAATAAATAAATAGCACCACCAAATAAATTATTAAATTTAAGTTAGTTTACCTTAAATAATTGAAAATAAAGATTGTTTTAAAGAAAAAACATAAAAACATGAATTTTTGTTTAATTCTATCAGGCAAGAACATACGCTTAAATAAATAAATGTTAATGTTTACACATAATTGTGAGAGAATTATATTTCCATATAAAGTAACGCATAATTATTGGAATAAAAATAAAAGAAAATTAATAATTTTTAATAATTATAATTGTTTTATGAATTTTATTAAATTACATTTCATTGTTTTATAATATTATCATTCCTTTCATTAACCTTTTATGAGACACACATGGTTATGTTTTCTTTGCGCGTATATAAATGGTAGAAGTGGTCCTGAAATAATATATATTATACAATAATTGATGTGTGTTTTAATAATAAAAAGCTTTAAAAAAAAGTGCTGTTCCCTGTGTCATGCATGATGTGTTCAATAAATGCACACATACACACACCATTCTATGTCCGAAAAATAACCAGAATATGAATTAAGAAAAAAGTATTGAAATACATTGAATCGTTGATGACACTTCAAGTTTTTCGATAGCATTTTTTGCCAATTTTAAAACGGTTCGCTGTGTTTTTAATACATTTTTGGGTACCGGCGCACAAAAACTAATGTCACGTGCCAATTAATAAATTCCTTTTCCACTGAAGGAAATGTGTAATGTAAATTTGACACATCGTTAGGGTCGTTTCTCAATACGAAAATCATACATATATATTAAAATTCATTACGGTTATATTTCGGACACAGGGCATACAATAATTATATAATTATGTAAAATAAAGTATTAACAATTTTTTAAAAATTTTACATCACGCAATATTCACATAAATAAAAGTAAATTATATTTTTATATGTGATTATTATAGAACATATATATTTTTTAATGAATTTAATGAAAAAATTAGAAAATAATTAGAAAATTGGTATAATTATTTACTTTCAGCAATCGCACTTATATTATATTCATACTACAATATATGTTAAATTCACACAAAGGCAGGTATAATAACACAGTACACATATTATTATTATAAATATAGAGACAGAATAACCTCTTCACAATGAAATGTTTTGTCCGATATAGAGAAATAGTAGTGGTTGATCTACATCAACACACCGCATTAAAGTGATGTGTGAACAATATACTATAAGACTTTAATATATAATTTATTAGGTCCTATGAGAGTTAGCGCACAAATTGAGTAACCGCTTAGTGACATATACTGCCAGAAAATCGGAATTAAAGTGCCTTCCACTGTGGTTACCAACCCAATCACATGTTATACAGATTATCGTTATATTTTCAATTAATGGATTAATATGAGATCATATTCCGACGCCGCCTGCGGTTCGTTATTTATATTAGGAAATTGGATTTTATTAATTTGTTAGTGATACGGGGTTTATAGTTGAAATGCGATGAAAATATATTGATAATGTATGTGAATTATATATAAAACCTATAGGCGGAGCGGGATTTACGTTTCTCATATAGATTTAATGAGGACGCAAATGGCGGCAATAACTACAGTATTGAAATATGAAATATTGGACTGTTAAATATATGAGAACTTTATTCTTTTGAATCGAATAGTGATTTTAAGAAATATTATAAAAAATATCCGTAATCCAAGTTTCAAAAGTAACAATATCTCGTTTAATCTTTGTAAAAAAAATTATAATCCGACCATTCAGTTAAATTAACTGACAACATAAAATACTAAAGTCAAAAAAGTCTGTCAAAAGACATGATGAAACATTACCGATAATTTTGGATTTTTAGTCTTTATGAAATAAGCTTTTTACTACTAATTGTAAATTGATAATTTAAAAAATTGTACATAATTCTGCAGTAAATGGAAAAAATGGAAATGAAAATATAAATTTCGATTAAAACAGAAAAATAAGTCGATGGTTTTTTATATTATTTGTATGGCCAATGCAATTTTTTTTCCTATAGCGACGGCACTATTACAAATTTCTCATTTCAAGGATTCGTGATTCAAGGATTAACACGCATAGACTATATATTTAAGTGAATAAACGATAATTGGAGATAATATAATATTTTATAAATATAAAAATTGAATGAAAATAGAAACTAAAAAATAAGTAGGCATTAATAATTTCATTTCATTATGTGCACATACTCTGTTTCCAACAACAAGTGGCTGTACTGTATATATTTCGTATAAATTATCTTAAATCTTCAAATTTTTTTCTATTGTACTTACAGCTATATTTAAGTGTTGTGTGAGTTGTGCGTGTGTGTGTGTGTCTGTGTATTCAAAAATCATCCTAATTATCAAAATTGACTTTTTTTTAGGTCGGAAATTTCAACAGTAGTTATAATAATAACGATAATAACGATAATAACAAGAAGTAAAATAACAACAAAAAAATTTTATTGCAAGTCATAATTTTTATGTTAAACAGCATAATTTTCAAAATGGATAGAAAAAAAATGAAATACTTAATAAAGTTATTATTATAAAGAAAGAAAATCTACAATATATGCGAGTATTTTTTTAAATGCATTAATTTAATATTATTAGAAATAAATATTATAAAATTTACAGAAGAAACGAGTAAATATCGGCGCCGATTGGTCATCGCATTTTAACAAAAATACACAAATACAAATACTAAATGAATTTTAAATTATGTATTATTTTTATTTGAACAATGAGAATTTTTCAATGCACATATTAAATATAATATTTTGACAAATCAATTTGGTAAATTTGTGTGAATGAATATGAATAAATACGCTTAGTATATTATTAAATAAAATGAGAATAGTTAAAATATAATACAATACAATCCATTTTTTTTAACCTTTCGCAATTAACATACAATTTTATATTTCTTTTTAAATTATATATATTCGAGATGAACGAGAGTGTATTGATTATATGATATATATTTTAAAATTATTTACAATAGAGATCCCAATTATAAAAATTGAAAAGTTAATCATATGATTGTAAAATGTAATAAATTAAAATTAGAATAAATATTTCATGTATAAATATATTATTATAGTGTCTAATTGATTGTCGCTATGTGGGTGTTCGTTCATTCACTTGATATATATATATTCAAATCAAATAATTTATATAATATTAATAATGTTAATATGTAATTATATTGACCATTGACTATATCGTATTTATACGCGCGTAGTGTAAATGCAGATAAATATATGTTTTGTGAAAATAAATAATGTAATTTAAATGACAAACATAATTAACATATATTGGTAACATAAATAATGATGTTGGGAAAATGGAATGAAATATATATATATATTTTTTAAATTGATACACATATATTTATTACTTAAATTATAAAATAGGCGTTATACTTGAGACCATGCTATCAATATTCGATTTTTAGTTTTGTATGCCATCATAAAATTGTGCTACTTCATTGAATTATATTTTATGCGAATCTGAGTATAATATTTGAAAGTATATCACTTTCAGATTCATATATGAAATAAACGGTGATTGAGAAAGTTCTGCTTCCTTAATTGATATAAGGAAAAACACTTCATTGAATTATATTTTATGCGAATCTGAGTATAATATTTGAAAGTATCACTATCAGATTCATACATGAAATAAACGGTGATTGAGAAAGCTCTGCTTCTTTAATTAATATAGTGAAAAACAGCCTGAAACCTTGTTATGTATAGATCGGCTATGAAACATTTTTTATTGCGACCTCTTTTCATTACGTTTTGTATAGCGTTACTGAATTGTATGTTTAATTACTTTGGTACTCCATAAAAATACCTATACCCTGTGGGATACAAAATGTTTGATAGTATATAGGACAGACAGCAAGTGGGTAACGAACTAATTGCCTATTGAAGAAAGTATATAGTAGACAATATATTCACTATATACGATTACTCTAAGTCAAGCCTATACACAGAACAATCCCTATATATAAATAAACTTTTTGATGTAATTTTTTGATTGCTTTAAAGTATTGTACCTAATATGTATGAAAAAAAAATTAAGCATTACCTCTGTTTCAGCATGTTTTAGCATGACATTGGAAGAGCTACATTGTTATTGTGAACCATCCAGATTTGTAATATAAATGATTTAGATCTTAACTATCAACATCATCTGTATAGATTTTATTTGAATTGTTAATCTTAATATATTATTCTTGTTTTTATTAACACACAGTCTAATCTAGTGCAACTTCTGCCCTATATTTATGTTAAACTTTAAGGGCAACTATTTGAAATTTTAACATTTTAGATAACAACTCACTTTTTCCTTTTGCCTTTTTCCAATCCGCAATATTCCTTTAATTTTTAATACTCTTGCAATTTTTTTATCATCAATGTTATAGATAACATTGATTATACATTTTTTGTAATATTAAGAGTTTCTGTCAAATGTACATGAATTTAACGGATAAATAAATGTTATAAATATTTAAATGAAATTAATTTTGTATATGTATAATTTAATTAAAATTTAGCGACCCAACCCATTAACGATTCGAAAGAACGTATAACTTTCTATCGGGTCGTATAATCACTCGAACAACTTTGTAAAACCCAAAAAAAATTTATAAGCAGCAGGATGACAGCAAATTTAATCAAAACATGATACATCGAATTAAAATCAATTTTAAAAATATTTAAAATCATATTCTACATAAACCAAAAAGAAATTTTCGTCAATACATTTTCCATCAATTTTATGCTAAATCATTTACATTTTTACAATAAATATTATAATATGCGACAAAGTTACTAAATCGATGATGAAGAAGAAGAAATATTACACCGTATATCATTACCATATAAATAAAATAACCATAATATACCATATGATTAATCTAAATAACACTTTTAAATAAATTATAATATATTTTTAAATTCAGACGTAAAATTATAATAATAAAAAATAATTCACATATCAATTTTGTGTAGAAAAAAAATAAAATAAAATAAAATCAGAAAATGATGATAAAAAGATTATTCAAATATACATTTCATACATTCGAATATGTTGTACAATATATTTTTTTTATAATAAATGAAAATGAACTGAACTGATATATAAATCAAAATGAAAACAGATCACATTTGGATGCGTAATTCAATTTGATTATATCTTACATTATATACCATATAATATATACTCCTATATATACTCATCATATGTATGGATGTGTAAAGAAATCCACGATATAAATACCAGTCCTACATGGATATATATATATAATTTAAAGATATATAACGAATGCATCATATGTCTATAAAGATTTATTAAGATAACTTAAAATATAAAGATTGTAAACTTGAGAAATGGATGAGCATGCAGACAACTCTTTTGTATATATACTATAGATATATATACTCGTATATTAGATAAATTGGAATATACATATTTAATATATACATTTTATTATACGTATTCCGTATTCCTTCCTATATACAACACACACACACACACACCACCACATATAATTTAAATATAATATATGCATGTAAAAGGAGTTAAAATGTTAAGAAACTTGTGGTTATAGATAGCACATATTGTCAGTGTGTACGCAGTATATAAATGTATCATGGAGTGACAAATAGAAAAATAAATTCGATATATAATTCCATTCCACAATTCAATCAAATTGAATTGATTTGAATAAAATACATATTTATAACGTTGATCGAATATATATTACAATATATTACTTTAATAATAATAATTATAATAATAATATATGAAATGAACTTCTGTAAATAAAAATCAAAATGAAATGAAAACATATTCAAAACGATTGTAATTCCCATTCACAATTGTATACCAGGCAACGATTGTATACATTATGTAACATACAATATATATAGCAGTGGTGTTGCGTGCATGCGATACAATGGTAAACAATTTTTACCCCAAAAAAAAATGGTTAAGACAGTGACTTAATGTACAACTTTTGGTAAATTTAAAATATGGAATAAAAATATGTAATCAAATTTATGTGGCTTCCCTCATTCATCAATAGTGTTGCTTATAGAGATATGAATATATTAATAATTATACAAGCGTATAAATTCAATGGGTCATATATACATATATACGGTGATATATGCACACGACATAATTGTGTTGTGATTTCAATGCGTAAATTAAGGGAGGCTATATCCACATTTTCTTATGTTTTCCATATTTATTTAAAATTTTACCATACATATGCGAAATCAACGGAAACTGTATTGCAACACATTGGAGTGGTTCGCCGTCGACTAATATCGCTATGCGGTCACTATCTTGGATATCTAGGTAGTTTTGAATAAAGTACAGGAAAAATACAAAGTACTGTTTTTTGTGAGATGCATTAAATTAATTGATAACATTCGGATAAACAGAGAGCAATTAAGATTTAGATAGGTAGTTTTTGTTTGAGTGGTAAAATATGCAGAGTCGTGTCCTCAAACTGTAGTAGAACATCATTGCTTGTATAGACTTGACGAAATAAAAGAGCACTTGATTGGGCATACAGATGACATAGCGAATATGGTAAGGCAATACCGTACCATTAGTAGTGTTGTCTATATATTTTGAGTAATGTATTCGAGTGACATAATCTTTATATATATGCTGGAGCAAATATACACTATAACATTAAAAACACTAAAAATCCGGATGGCAAAGACTGCAAACACATCAGTGTTGAAGGATATACTTAGGATTCACTATATCAACTATAGCGATTTTACGTTTAATAAATATTTTGAATCACCTACAAGTAAGTAGACACATTGTTTTGGGTAACGAGATACTTGGTACAACCTAGTAAAAAAGGAGTCATCCCTGAGTTTCAGAGTCCCCGCATCTTATTTATCCATTGGTACGTGGTATGGTGAGGGAAATAATCTACAAATGGATAATAAAAGAATATCGCAAACGTTGGGAGAACATGAGCAGATGTAGACCAATCTAAATAAGTTCTTAAGGGGTGTTATATTTCTGAGCATGGAGAGAAAAGTATTTAGGACGTAGATCGCAATTGTGAAATGGTGGTTCCAATTATTATTTTTTTGAAATGAATGAGAGTACATTCGGAAAAAGATACATGTAAACCATACATTTGGGAAATTTCAGGTGACACCACTGCGTATGCGGTATAATACTTCTTGTATAAATACAAAAATGAATAATACAAAGTTGAAGAAATATTTATGTGCGAAATAAATTTATTTTATGGTAAAATTTCTTCACATTTATGACATATACACAAAAAACACACTCGTAAATATGCATTTATTCACACACATACACTCCACACACAATTTATGCGACGCGAATAATGGAACTTGAACAAATAAATATTATATTTGAATAATGTGAAATTCAAATTGATTGAATTTATATGTTTCTATATTATAAGGATAAGAAAGAAATAAATATAAAATAAGTAATCTCGGTGTGTGTGTGTGTGTCGGTGTGTGTTCTTGATACACTTCTATCCATACAATAATAATAATAATAATAATAATAATAATAATAAGAAAAGACATTTTATAAAGAAATGTGTATATTTTATTTCAATAAAATAATTAAGTTGATGAAGTATAATTGATTAAAGAGATATGTTGATGACAAATTGGTGAATTAAATTTTTATGTTATAATATTAAGCATAAATAAAATATTCCATATAATTGTGCTCCATTAAGTATATTATTTATTATATATAGAATTATGTAAATCCTGAATTGTAACTCTTTTTTTGAAGTCTGATACACCCATTATTAGCAACAAATTCTGATATCACAAAGTCTTTAGAATCATATAAGTAATAACAAATATATTATGTATTTTATTACTCAACCTACATACACACATTGTTGTACGAACAGATGTTTAAAATAAACAATCAATATTTTCCAGGTAACAATTCTATCCTGTATCGGATTACTTTGCAACTACAAATAGTAATTCTTACTTGTTATTACAAATTTTGATTATGCGGCACCAACAATACTCACATATTGACATTGAATCGATAAAATGATTACACAAAACTTGAGTATAATTGTGGTATAGGGACGTATAACTAATTTACCAGTAGGGGGCAGGGACGGGTTCGTAGGTAGGTGCGGAAGTCAATAGATGGTGTCTCATCTACGAAATTTTGTTCTATACAAATTACCGTACAACCTCGTAGCGTGAAAAAATGATTTCAAATTATGCTATCACTATATTTTTCTGGTAGCCGAGTGGAAAGTAGGCTACATTATGAAAAAAAAGCTTAGAATGTCCGCGAACAACATTTTCCAGAAAATCGACTTTTAAGAATTATGATCTTTTTGAATTACAGACCATATAGTTTTAACTGATTTCCTGTTTTGTATACAGAATTTCAAATTATATTCAATTTCCAATCTCTGATAGAAGAGATTTTTAAAATCGATTCACACTTTCAAAAGAAATGATCTATCATCCATTTGATGTCATTGACATTTTGTATGAAATAATGGTACTGTATAAATATTTTGTACCATTTTAGGTCTTCACTTTATACAGTACCACAAATTTCTTTAAATTTTCTGTGCCATCGGTTGGAAAATCGATCATAAATTTTAAATGGGTGAATCGATTTTAAAAATCTCTTCTATGAAATATTGGAAAATGATTATAATTTACAATTCTGTATACAAAAATGGAAATCCGTTAAAAATATGGCCCATAATTCAAAAAGATGATAATTTGTAAAAGTCGTTCGGTGAACACTAAAAATGTTTTTCCATAATTTGAATTAATTTCACCCAAGTTATAAGAAAAATATAGTGATATTAAAAACTGAAGGTTATTTTTCTGACTTCGCCACTGCATTAAAGATTGCGTCCGGTTTCTTTATATGTACGCAATATATGCGAGTACGCACGAAATACATTGTTCCAGGAAATATATGTTATAGATGTAACTAACGCATAATTATACTAAAAAAATTATATCAAATTAAAAATTATTCACATTATAATAATATCGTAATAATTAGTTGAGTGTATAGGGAAAATCATTTATATTGTTATTATATTATTTATACTTCACTCATATTTATAGCTAATTACATGAATTTGTATAAAGATGCGAGTATATATGAAGATAAACCTTAATTCACTTCATCCATATATTGTATGCATTTAATCATAAAATGTGTATAATTATATTTTCATTGATTACATTTTGTATTAAGCATAAATATACAGATTATAATTGCTGGATGATATATTTGTAGATGAACTTTAAATGTAGATGCATACAAGAAAAAAATGTATGATACCATTTATCTATGAAATGGTTGCATATGTATTTTATTAGTCTATAGGTGTGTGTACGAGTATGCTGTACATAATGTATTTAATATATATCTATTTTAATAATAATAATAATAATAATGTGTATAGTACAACAATCCCTCAATATACACTATTGAATACATATGCACGAGTATATTATAAATAGTTCTTTATATATATGATTATGTAAAATTGTAAAACATAAACAAAGCTTAACTATATATAAATGTATTTAAATGGTCCAGCACATATTCTACTTTACTCTTATATACAACATATAACATATATGTAATGTTATATGTGTAACGATGCTCATATATTGTGTACAATATATTATTTTATATACTCAATATATGCAAGTCTATACAATACATTATTTGTACATTGTAATTCCTCGGCTTTATATTTATGCACATAATATGAGGTAAATCTCAAAAATAAAACATTTCAAGCTTTTATGCATACAAAATGGGTTTATATATTGTACTTTTTAATGTACAAACAAAATATAATGTATATAATATTCAGGACAGAGTTAGAGAGGTATAACTTCTATATAATGTGTAGGTAACTATTGTGCTGTATATGGCTTTAATAAAACATGTGTAATAAATTAAATAGGTACAAAAAAAAACCCTTTCAAAAGAATATTATATGCTCTGCCACAGAATATTATTAGTTCATCATATTTTATAATTTATAAATTATTTCAATTATCAAAAAATTCCATAAATTTTTTTAGATTAGAAATGCATGAGTTAATATTTGTTACATATATACAGATTTATTGTTTTTATATAGCAACCGGAACGGTAATGCTTTATTTTATATGCAGTTTTAAACGAGGTTTACACAATGGATGGACCAACGGAATTTCGGTATGGAAATGTGGCATGGGTAACAAACTGTAATAATAAAATTTCGTTTGATTTCAGATGAGCAAACAAATGGAAAGAATAATTTCTAGCATTTTTTTTTTTCACACCATCATTCATGTCCTACAAAGTGAACTTTACGGATTGATTTACCAGACATTCGCCAAATAATCCGCCCATATAATAGTGGTTCTATATGTTGTCTATCTATCTAACATTGAAGTCAATTATTTCAAAAAAAATTCAAACGGTCAAATCGATCATATTCGTATCTTTTGAAATTGTGTGAATTATGCATAAAAGTCCATTTTTAACTTGACATTTTCTTATACAAACCGATTGGTTATGAGTTATTTCCAATGGATATAACACTATACCAAATTAGACCCATCACAAAACATTTTTGTAGCTCTTACAACAATTATCGAGTATATTTTCTTCTATTACAATTTTCCCGTCATACGGGTGTAGTTTTTCTAGTAGTTCGACCACTACACTATCCAATTGACAGAGAAAAGACAAATTTACTTGAGTAGGAAAAATTAATTTTCCAAATATATAATATTGAATTTAATTCAAGATTAATTACTCTAATTTTTTCGTCCGTAATTTACTTAACCAGTAATTAGATGTTTTATTCCATATGTGTTACTGTAGCGTTTTGAATAAACTCGTTAAAAAACGAATTTAATTTTATTAAAAGTAGATAAGATATTGGGCAAAAAACAAATAAGTTATATAGATCTTATTTAAACCATGGTTCAGCAGCTACACCATTACAAAAAAACAATGGCTTTGATGAAATTTTTTGGATATAAGCATTTGTTTAGCCTAAAATATATATGTGATGAGATCAGAGCCCTTCAAACACCTTATATACATCGAATTTTGTAACACAATTATCAGATCATATGGTATAAAAATTCATATTGTTCGTTTTTAAAGTAATTTCAATCATTTTCATATTCGTACTGAGATATAAAGTGTAATTATCAAATAAGGATTCGTGTAGAATTCCTAATTCTAGGGTTAAAAAATTTTTTTTTTTAAATTATGCATACGACACCTCATATGACGGATAAATGAACAACGTTTCACGTAGAATTTTCGTTTCAAGGATTAAGGACCTTTCAAGGACTTAACAAAAATATATTTTTTTAAATTATACATGCAACCACTCATGTGAAAACGAATTAAATAAAGATTCGACTATTCGAGTAGATTTTTTGGTGCAATTGTCAAGGACATTTTAAGGACTTCGTAAGGATATCGTTTTTAAATTATGTATGCAAAACGTTATAAACAAGTTACTAAAAACAAATTAGTCTGGCTACATTATGTATATGGATTACCTAAATTTTGTAAATGGCTGTCTGTGATGTCCCCACAAGAGTGGACCCACCCTGATAACACAACAAATTTTTGCGGTTCGTTAAATCAATGCTAGCATAGCAATATGACCACACAACACAAAATTATTATTATTTTTCTGCATGAACGGAAATATAAAATATATGAGTAATAATTTTAAATAATATTTTCACAATGAAATGTTTTATATTAATCAAAAAAAATTGTGTTCACATACACAAAACAATACAATCATACGAATGTACACAATGTGTCATTGCTAAATAAAATGCACTATAATCAATTTTTATTTGGTCGTATTTCACACGTTACATTATCGTTTTGTATATTTTTCGAAAAATTAATTTCATATATATAAAATTCATTTTAAAAATAAAATACATTAATTTAATATTATAGTTTTGAATACCGTGTTCATATTTTTTTTTCCATTTGTATAATAATGACAATTTTTGTCCATATACTAATTATTTATAAATCATGGAGAATATTATTTGTGCCTACACACACACACACTCACACACACGTATAAAGGTTCATTAAATTACAAATAATTGCATTATATAAGACAACAAAATTTCCTGAAACATGACTAAAATTCTAAATGCAATTATATTTTATGGATACGTTAGAGTGTGTGTGTGTTTGTGCTTATAAAAATAGCTATTATTTGTCCGCAGGGATTTTTTTGTTGTTAAATATACAATTCTTATTTATTTTTTTTCTGTTTGTTATATGTTTTCATTTTTTTTTGTATTCTATGTTATTTTTTGTGTTGAATATTATAAAAATATATAATAATAGTAATAATAATAACATATATTTTGCAAACATTTTAACTCTATGTCTCCTCCATATATATTATAATATACCTTTATGCATGTGTGCGTGCATGCATATATACCACCAATATAAATACACAATTTATATATTTCCCTAAAATAAATAAACCAGCACGTAGAACACGTAGGTGTGATGGATTGTGATGAATTTGAAAATTGCGTGGTGTGCCTGAATATCTATAAATAGTATATGTGTGTGCTGTATAGTATTAGGAGTAGGTATAGAGTACTATGTACTGAACTTTTTAAATATTATTATAATATGTATTTTATTCCTTCATATATAATAATGACTTTAATATTAATTTAGAATATATAGAAAAATAACCTATTGAATATACAATATTTATTTACATTTAACGTAGTTTTTATATAAAATTGTAAATGTACTCGTAAATTATAAAACAAAAAAAAATTCCCTCAAATATAAACATCGGTCAGGTAATATTTTATTTATTTCTTTATATAAATTTTCTAAAAACTAAGATTATACTCTTTTTTAATGCCTATATTAAAATTATTTATTTATTGTATGTAAATAATAAGAATACAGAAAATAAAACTATAATTATTTATGGATTATTTTATAATAAAAACGCACAGTCACAGTATAATAATAAATAAACGAACAGGAACGTGTGTATTTATTTATTATAAATAATAATATTCCATTTTTTTTTTGTGCAGTTGATTTAATAAATATTTATTATTTAAATATTATGAATATATATAAGTTTAATTATAATCACTATATAATATAAGTATTAAGTAATAAGTCAATGCGCGCATAAATCAAACAACATAGATTTAGATAGGAAATAATTTTCATTGAAATTTTAACTATTAACATTTACCCATAAATTCACGTATATACTACGAATGTATGTATTTAATAAAATAATATAAAAACTAATGTAATAACGATCAGCAAAAAGGTGAAGGAATGTAACATCAGAATTTATAGCAGCTTTTTGTAGATTTCAAACAAGTATATATGATGCAATTCGCCCACAAACAAACTTTATTCGAAACACATTAGAAGAATTTGGAATGCCATAGTAAAACCGTCGCAGACTTATCAAAACGACATTAACTGACAGAAGTGTAAAATATTGATACATAAAACATGATTGCTGATCAATTTTTCATAGAAACAGAGGATTAACAAAACATTTAACTTTGACCTAAAATAAGTAATTAGAGCATGGTCAATAAACGGGAATAGCACAATATTCAACACACATCAATAGTTGCTGTCGCCTATGATACTATAGTGTTGGGCATAGGAATGCTGAACGTCAAAGAAAGTTTTATGGAAATGGATACGTAAGCCAACTGAACAGAACATCTGGAAAATCAGAATTTTCTTTATGAGTTCTGATCGAAATATTTGGCAATGTAACAATAATAGATGTGATTACATGCGACAGATAACGATGCGGTGGACATGTAACAAGAATGAACGATGATAGATTACTAAAGTTAAAATTATACGACAGAAATGTGGTGGGAATACGAGGTTATTTGCAAGACCATGGGAAAGAGATGAAGGGATTGTGTAGTGCAGGACATATAAACTGGCTGGGATTTAGAAACTGGAAAACCTTTGCTAACAATTATCACCAAGCATTTCAAGCATTTCGGTAGACTTTTTACCAATTTTGAAACAACATCTCGTGCTTTGATAGTTTGTTTGTTAAGGTTGAATATATCAAGAGTAATTACTACAATACAATATTTAACCAATTCGTTTGCCATTATAAAAAGGACATAGGTTTCGTTGATTTAATTATTTAACTTTATTTAATCACAAAGATATTGTAAAAAGAAATTTTAAATTTAGTCTTGCGTCATAAGAATTTAAGTGAAAAATTTAACAGGGAACATATGCTTCAACAAGGAAATGAAGTGATTTTAGTGATCCATGTACACAATGTATCATTCGAAAGAAACAAAAATGATCTTATAGGTATATTTTAGCGTTAGGTGGTCTACTTATTATATGTTAAATATAGCTTACCTATAAAGAAGTTTGAAATAAAATTAAATTTATAATCATCATCATCAAATCATTCAAAAGTTATTATTGTAAGAACATGTCATTTTCAGTTATTTCACGTATACACAATAATTTGAACAATTTTTCAACAATTTCAAAATATTTTACCTATATTATACATAAAATGCTTAAATGCATATTGCTTGAGTGTGCAATTGCTCCAAAACTATTAAAGAGAATATAGATATTGTTTCAGTAATGAAACCGCAGAGTTGTTTCTCACAGATGATCCGTACATTATGGAAGGATCCAATGTACCGATTTACACAATTATCCAGTAACCCTTATATAAGGCTCAGGTCCTGGAAATGATGGAACTCAACAAAACAACAATTAGGTTGAGGTTGTTAAACGAAATGTATATTGTATTTGTATATATTGAAAAAAAATATCATTGTTTGCAACTATATATATATAAAGGACTTACGCATCCTGAATCAATCCGCTAAACGATCCGTCTTCTTCTTAGCGATATTTATATTTTGTATATAACATTATAAATCTAAAGCTTATTTTTTCAAATTAAGTTTTATTTTTCGAGTAAAGCTGGGAATAACGTCCGTGTTGTAAGGAATTACATGTTATATATGAATACCGTGCTTTATATATATATAATCGGACCAGACCACTGTATACATTTTGTATATTTCACACGCATTGTCCATCTCCACAATGTCATATAATGGTTTTTTTTAATGGTAGTGATTCTTCTATACGGATAAAATCCATATATTAATATATTTAGTTCTCTTTTATTATATATACCATATCATTGCAGCATTATCGTTGCCGTCGTTGTTGCGGTCGTCATTATCATATCATATTTATGATTATAATATAGATATGTTAGCTTTCATGCTACATACGCACAAACTACAATATATAATATAGATTTTAAAATTTACAAATTAATATATGCACATTTTGTTTCACATATGCATATATCGATATATACAATATATAGTTCTATACAATATACCCAATGTCTTAAAAATAATGAGAATGGCTTTGTTTTGATAGATATGTAAAACCCGTATCACCAAAAATTGTAATGGCATTCAGTGACGGAAATTTTTGTACATAATCGTCAAAAATTGTATTTCCTTAATCTAGTGATCGCAATTTAGTACTTTAAAAAGCTTAGTTTCTGGTTCGTATTGAAAACATCACATGTTTCGTTATTCGCAGTTAAAGCTTCTTTGTCAATCTTTTATGCTATCTAAATACTTGTGCCCCCAATTCCCGCATATTTTGTTAAAATAATATAAATAAAAAATGATAATTTCAAAAACCAATTATAACATTTATTAAATCGGATACATTATTAAAGATTTATTAACATATATAAAGTTATTTTAATGTGTTTTTTCCGTATGATATGCTTGAAAAAAAGTCCCCTAATGGAGAGGTACTAAATAAAATTTGCAAATATATCGAATTTCGCTCCTCTTGTTGTTTGCCTTACATACAAGACATGTCTTACATGGATACTTTTTTTTCTCGCTATCGGCAATTTTCTCTAAAACATGTAGTCGCATATTACCAGATAATCGTCCTGTTAGATCGTAAAATGAAACATGCATGGTAGTAGTAGACGTTCCAGGTTGAATAACATCTGCAACATCTTCTACAATACTTCAGAATCATCACTAACCCATTTTTTTACTACTTGCAGTAAAAATTGTTTTATATTTTACCCTTTCTTTATCGTTTAACTTGTTGTATACTGTGAATGAATTGAACAGGGCACAATTTACCTACATCATTGGTTGAAATTTTAAAAAACCTGATAAAAACGTCACCCGTCTCCAACGGTTGGAAAAAAAAATGTGAAAAAAACGTGAACCGTCTTCAATGTGTTAAATATTAGAAAAAATTATATGTAAACAAACTAAACTATTTGTAATTTTAACTAACTCTCGTACAATAATAAATGCCAAAATAATAGTAAACTAATGGTTTGCCAATGGTGACAACCACTTTAGTTTGCCGAATTAGTTTGTGAGCAAACTAATTAGTTAAATCTTCTGTATGTCTGGCATATTAAGCGTTATAAAACCATTCTCATAATTTTTGGGACAGAGGAATAAATGAATATAATAGTTTGGACGAGTGTAGACAAAACAGATGAGATCGATATTAATAATTTTGTGCTGTTTTGTTATATATATATATTTTTTTTATTATTAAAATACACATGTTACATACACCTCCTATATAATATTGTAAATATATATCTTCAATGAATTGTCTTTTAATATTACTTCTTTTTTTTTTTTTTGTACATTGAACCGTTGTTGCAATGTATAACTGCCGCTGCTGCTGCTGCTGCTGATGATCAAACATACGAGTATATATAAAATGTACATGATATATTATTAATATTTATGACATTGGATATCCTTCGGCTCTCTTCATACAAGATATATATATCATATATGCAATAACATACGTTTATCGTTTACGTTACATTATCTGACTGCAGCTCATAAATATGTATTAATAAATATACAATATATATTTATAAAATAAGAAATTGCAATATTATTAGAATTAATCAACTTTGTCGTATATATTCCCTAATTATATACCTTTCGTTTTTTGTTATTATTATTATTTCTATATACAATACATTGCAATTCTCATGTATGTACAATATTTTATATATATATTTATATAGACTTAATTAATTAAATAGCCTTGATTTCTTGTTATTATTAAATTATCTGTATATATGGAAGATGAATTATAACATCACATATATAGCGAGAAAAATAAAATAGAGAGTTTCTTTCGATATGACTATATTTTTTTTTTATGATATTTACGCAAACGATATTATACATTTATACATTTCGTGGTATATAACACATCGGCTAAAAAGTTTCCGAAAATTCGAAGAAGTGATGCCACTAGAATTTTTTTCACATGATTTTTAGTTAGTATCAACATTCAAACGATACGTGTCAAAATTAGACAGCATTAGTTTGTGAGATATTGCGTTGTGAGTTATTTGAAAAAAGATGGAAAAAAAAGAATTTCGTGTGCTGATAAAATATTGCTTTTAAATGGGAAAAAATATTTCTGAAGCCAAAAAACTGCTTGACGAGCATTATCCCGACACTGATCCAGCTCTTTCAACACTACATTTGTGGTTTGCAAAATTTAAAACCAGCCATATGAGCAATGCCAAGGACAATGAACGCAGTGGACGTCCAATGGAGGCTGTTACTCCAGAAAATATCAAAAAAGTCCATAAAATAATTTTAGATTACCGTAAAGTGATGTTGATCGAGATAGCTGAGGCTCTGAAGATATCACAAAGGAGCGTGTTGGACATATCGTGCATGAATATTTGCGCATGCAAAAGCTCTGTGCAAAGTGGGTGCCGCGTGAACTTACAATCGATCAAAAACAACAACGTATCGATGATTCAGAGCAGTGTTCAGAGGCTTGTTCAACCGCAATAAAACAGAATTTTTGTGTCGATATGTGACAATGGATGAAACATGGCACCATCATTACACTCACATCTGTATTTTGGGATGCACATGGAATAATTTTCATCGCGACTATCTCGAAAATGGAAAAACCATCAATAGTGACTATTATATAGCCTTGTTGGAGCGTTTGAAGCATGAAATCGCTAAGAAACGACCGCATTTGAAGAAGAAAAAAGTGCTGTTTCATCAAGACAACGTACCGTGTCATAAATCAATGAAAACGATGGCAAAATTGCATGAATTAGGCTTCGAATTGCTTCCACATCCACCGTATTCTGGCCAGATATGGCCACCAGCGACTTTTTCCTGTTTGCAGTCCTCAAGAGAATGCTCACTGGAAAGAAATTTAAGAGCAATGAAGAGGTGATCGCCGAAACAGAAGCCTATTTTTGAGGAAAAAACGAAATCGTACTATAAAAATGGTATCGAAAAGTTGGAAGATCGTTGGAATCAGTGTATCGCCTTGATGAATAAAGTTTAATTTTGCAATAAAAATGTTTTTTTCTTAGAATTTTCGGAAACTTTTCAGCCCATGTGTTATAGATGCTATTTTTTTAATTTATTTGATATTATTATAAAATTATAACTACTATAATAATAATAATTATAATAATAATAATAATATGTACACACATGTCTTAAAACACATATCTCATCTTTATGGATAGGAAATATATACAAAATAGACATATTTGAAGTACCTGTGTGTAACTAACTATCCACCATATATATGTTATACTCGAGTCTTCATCCACTCTTCATCCTATCTATAGCCATATAGATAATAATATAATAAAATAATATTTATGTTATAAAAAAATTAAACTGGTTTAACCAGCCGTTGTTCGAAGAGCGATTGTTTTAACATATTTAGATATATTTATATATAGTTTATATGAAGATGAACATAATGTTGTTGTAGTTATATTGTAAAAAATATATAATATAAATATAAAATTCGTTATTAAAATTGTAAATAAAACTATTGTACAAACGATAAAAAAAATGGCAATAAGAAAAATGTATGGAGACACTTTAAATACATATATTTCTTGTCGTTTTTTATTATTATTATTATTATTATTATTATTATTATTATTTTTAGTATTTATAACGTTTAATTTATAATATCGGTTTTCGTGCGTGTATTTATTATTATTATATTATTAAAAATAAATATATGTTTTAGTAGATGCTCGAGTATGTGTACAAAAGATTAAAGAAGAAGCTAAAGAGTCACCATAAATTTGATGAATTTAAAGATTGTAATTGCTATTGTTCATATATAGATTATTATTATTAATATTATTTATTTTATTTATTATATTTATTATTTATTAATAAATTTTAATACTCGTTTTGCGGATTTTAAATACAATACAATATAATTTTGATGACATTTTTAAAAATTACAAATAAACTAATGTTTATATTAAAAGTGTATTATTGGATTGATGTGAGATTGAAATTATTATTATTATAATTGTTATTATGAGAATATATTTTTTTTCTGCATTATAAGAATAGATTTAAATGTTTTACAATGATATATTTGTATAGCTATTATTTATACAAATATTTATAATTATATAAATTGTATAAGTATATATTTCTATATTATACTCTCTACGGAATAAGGTCCAATAAATATCATTTTGTGTCAGCTTAATTACTTCACAATCTATTAATATACAGGGTGTCCCAATTTTCGACGGCAATACGAAAACCTTAGGTTCTCTAGGTCATTTTGCGTCGAAAATATCATATAACATTTTGGCCGATTCGACTTCGGTACGAAGTTACACGCAAATAACCAAATTTTCAATCAGACCATGTTTTGCACTCTACTGGGATCAATATCTCAATAACTAATTAATTAACCGATACTCTATTAGCATTAGCATACAGAGATATTTAATTTGACGTTAAGATAAGCTAATTCGGACATGTGGTTAACCACATAATTACAGAACTGTTAACAATAAGCTGAACGACATTTTTCTTTTTGAAAGCATAAGTCGAAAAATCATGATGAAAAATTTTTTTCGGTATAAGTTTAAAAACTTGCCACATTCATAAGCTTTCGATTAGGCTATAACATTACGATAGGTCTCAACTGGTTCCAAAGATATACACAAATATAAGGTTGTCAAATATCTCCCTTCCGCCTTTTTGTCTTTTTAATTTCGCGGCTATGTAAAAAGCGCTACAGAGCTCGTATCTGGCAACACTGTACATAATTTGAAAGCTCTTGACATAACAAACAAAACGACGCTATGTATGATTAGTTTGGATATTGCGTTCAACAGTTATAGACGTGTAAACATGGAGTTCACTAACGCCGAAATTCGCGCTATTTTAAAGTTTTCCTTCGTTAAAGGCAAATCCGCTAGAGAAACGTTCCGTGAGATTAATGGTGTTTTGGGGGATGGTACTCTATCACTTCGAACCGCGGAGGAATGGTTTCGACGATTCAGAGCCGGTGAAAACGACACCATGGATAAGCCAGCCGGCGGAAGACCTGTGACGACAAATACCGATCAAATCATGGAATACATCGAGTTAGACCGGCATGTGGCATCTCGTGACATCGCCCAGGAGATGGGAGTTAGTCACCAAACCATTTTAAACCATCTGCAGAAGGCTGGATACAAAAAAAAGCTTGATGTTTGGGTGCCACATGAATTAACAGTGAAAAATCTAATGGACCGAATTTCCATTTGCGAAATGCTGCTGAAACGGAACGAACTCGACCCATTCTTGAAGCGGATGGTGACTGGCGACGAAAAATGGATCACAAACGACAATATCAAGCGAAAACGGTCGTGGTCGCAGGCCGGTGAATCGTCCCAAACAGTGCCCAAGCCGGGATTGACGGCCAGGAAGGTTTTGCTGTGTGTTTGGTGGGATTGGAAGGGAATCATCCACTATGAGCTGCTCCCATATGGCCAGACGCTTAATTCTACCATCTACTGCGAACAACTGGACCGCTTGAAGCAGGCGATCGACCAGAAGCGTCCAGAATTGGCCAAAAGGAAGGGTGTAGTGTTCCACCAGGACAACGCCAGACCACACACTTCGTTGATGACTCGTCAGAAGCTACGGGAGCTCGGATGAGAGGTTTTATCGCATCCACCATATAGCCCGGACATAGCGCCAAGTGATTACCACCTGTTCCTGTCCATGGCGAACGCCCTTGGTGGTGTAAAGTTGATCTCAAAAGAGGCTTGTGAAAAGTGGCTGTCCGAGTTCTTCGCAAATAAGGAGGGGGGCTTCTACGAGGGAGGTATTATGAAGTTGCAGTCTAGATGGAAACAGATTATCGAACAAAACGGCGCATATTTGAACTAAATCCGATTACTGTAACACTTTTTATAAAGCATTGAATAAAGAGCAAAAAGGCGGAAGGGAGATAGTTGACAACCTAATAACTACAACGATGTAGGCATAAAATTGATTTTCGCAATGGAAAAATTTTATCTTTTTTTAGTTAGATCCAGAACCAACAATACGGACGTGACAGATAATTGATTCCATACTGTTCTAACTCGTACGTAACCCATATAGTGAATTCCTGAATGTAATTGTAATTTGAGAAATGATAAATTTGAAATTATGATCAGACTGAAAGATAATAAAGAACATTAGAACAATTAGAATCAATGTAAACATCAATTTCATACAAACAATTTATTTAATAATATGTATTGTCCATTTGGTTCTCGATGACCTTTTGCCATCTTTTTTTTCAAAACTTTGCATATGATTTCGAGCTCAGAGTGAAACTGAATTAAGTGCGTTTTAACATTATCATCAAATAATTATTGAAATTTTTACCGTACAAGAAGTTTTGCAAACTTCAAAATAAATGGTAATGTGATGGTGCAAGGTTTGGACTATATGGTGGATGTGATAACCCAGCCAAACCAAGGTCCCATAAATTTTGAAGAGTGATCAATTATGTGTTGTCACGATTTGTCAATTTGTGTTCACATCAGAAGTAGCATTAGGTTTTCGATAGCGATATTTTTCTTATAACCTGGATGAAATTAAACTAGATTATGAAAAAATATTTGGTAGTGCACCGAATTAAATTTTCCGGAAAATCAACTTTTATGAATAATCATCTTTTTTAATTAGTTTTAACAGATTACCAGTTTTGTATACAGAATTTCAAATTATAATCAATTTCCAATATTTTATAGAAGAGATTTTTAAAATCAATTCACGATTTCAAAAGTTATGATCGATTTTCCAATCGATGGCAGAGAAAATTTTAAGAAATTTGTGGTACTGCATAAAGTGAACACTCAAAATGGTACAAAATATTTTATTTTGGAAATTGAATATAATTTTTGAATTCTATATGCAAAACTATAGAAATCCGTTAAAACTATATGGTCTGTAATTCAAAAAAAGATGATAATTCTTAAAAGTCGATTTTCCGGAAAATGTTGTATGTGGACATAGCAATTTTTTTTCATAATTTAGTCTACTTTCAACTCGTCTACCAGAAAAATATAGTGATATAGCAATTTGAAATCATTTTTTCAAGCATCACCACTGGTACACATCTGAATTGATCGTTTGGTTGCGTTGGTAAAAGTTCAGAATAAACAATACCTTTGTACATTCATCATACTGATAACATAACCTACTTGTGCGATGGATATCAGCTTTAGATATAGCATTGTTCATTGTCAGTTATCAATCATTTCAATAATGGTTCATTTTCGTTATGTTTCATTGCTGATGGCAATGCGTTGTGTTAAGTGAATTACTATAAGTTCATATAAGGAATCCAAATATCATGGTTTTTTTTCGTTGTTTTAAACTCTTTTTAATTCATGTATGTGTTACATTGATGAGCGTCTCTGCAATCTCACGTGTTATGCTATGACGATCAGCATCGATTATTGTTTTGATTTGATCGTCAACCACCTATAAGACATGGACGTTAATCATCAAATTAATTAAATATAGAATTTATCTGTATTTAATATATTGATTTGTAAGGAGATTTTTAACACAAGAAACATATAAATTTTTCAAATTGTATGTGCGTCTATAGAAATTCCTATAAAACGTGTTTAAATTATTAATTGATTTATATTATAATAATATCCATTACAACACAATATTCCCCCAAACGACCGGTATTCTTTTGTTCTCACACATTTAACTCAAAATCACTATGTGTCCTTATATTGGGGATTGGTCCTATTCTATAATTGTATATAGGAAAAAAGGTGAAATGAAAATGGAAAATATTTATTTTGAAATTAAATCATTGAATATACTTTTTAAGAAATTTATTTATTGAATTAAATTCTAAAAAACATTTAAGCCATACATAAACTTTCTATTTTTTTTGAAGGATAACAATGTTTCATTCTTTATTGTACATTTAATTGTATAAAATAAATACTTTTCTCGCAATTTTAATTGAAAAATTTCATTTTCTCTTTATACATAAATCAAAAAGTAGATTCCCTATATTATATTGTGTGTGTGTGTGTGTGTCTTTAAAGTTTAAATATAATACCATTATAAATAGTCTTTTGAAAGTCCTTATATATTATTGTATACATAAAATGTATTTTATATACGTTCACAATAGATGTGGAGATATATTGGTTTTAATTCTCTTTTATGTACATACTTTGAATTGATATTTTAACTAATCACCCTTCATTTTATAGACACGAATATAGTAGCAGTAGCAGTAGTTATACGAATATATATGAATACAATGTGATTTGTGCTAGTAGTTACGATGACAATAGATTCAATATGATGAAAGTTTTTCATTATCTAGACCACTTTTATTCATATATTTCAAAACATTAAACACAATTTCCTCTATGTACACTATATATTTATAAATACAATAATTTTCCAAATTCTAGTTGTACACCATTCAACAAAAATTCACTTTATATATTTTTAAAAGGTTTTTTTTTTCCGAAATATGGTATTTGGGGGTTATACATTGCAGCATCGCACAGTGATAATGGAAAATGCATTTAAATTTTAAGTTGTTGATTTTATCAATTCAATTGGTGAAAATTATTTATTTTCAATGTTAAAGTATAAATGTATATGTAATTATCCATTAACAATACAATACAGTGGAACCTCTACTATTATAAACATAATCTCATGGGAGTGAGCATATGATAAAGTTTCACGTTTATGATATACTCAGGTTCTTGCAGAAAGGATATCATATATTATTAGTTCATGACTGTTGTTGCAAAAATCAGAAACCAATTTCAATGGAGAGAAAGCTAAACTTTTATGTGACACACAATTTATCTATAAACTTTAAACTTTAGTTTAAGAATAATTTTTAATAAATATTTTATATAAAATTTGTATCACAATTGAAACGACTTAGCAAGCACGTTATATACAAAACAATTCTTATAAGGATGACAGTCAGGTATTGCAAAGACATTTGTATAGTATACCTTTTATGGATAATTCTCAAAATATCATAAATGTTATCTCATATTAAACGTAAAATTAAATAAAACTAAAAATTAAAAGGATTAAGAATAATTTCTATTCTTAAAAATAAACATATATATTTCATTTCTCTTGGGAAATGAAAAATGACAAACATTTTCGGAACCTTGTAATGATAAATTTAGAAAATAATATATAATATCTGATGAAAGGAAATTAAATAAAAACATAAAACTTGACGGATCAAGAATATTTCCAGGAAAAAATGTCGAAAGTAATCATTTTGTATTTCGTGTGAAAGCGAATTAAACTAGAAATTGAGCCGAACTACAGACTATTTGTTCATAAGGATATTGCCACTACCCGACAAGTGTAATTATTAAAAATAGGCAAGCCGAATCTTTTATTTTAAAAAAATAGTATGTGATATTGAATGAAACAGTGATGAGCAAAGGATAATTAGCAATAATAAACATACACTACGCTATCCAGAACCTCGCCAGGATAATGCTTTAGTACTTTTCATTATATATATGTTCAAATGAAAATTTCAAGATGATTGCTGGAAAATTGTGATATTCCAAAATAATCCGATTGAGAATATTTGAGATCTATACAAGAGCGGAGTTAATGGCACCCAAAAACTTCCAAAACTTTATATATAGAACTTATTCAATAAACAAATTTTCAAAATAATAGAGCATAAGTGCCTCCTTTACTTATTGCAATAGTAATATTCTATAGTTTTAAATGGGAAGTCAGATAATTTGGAAAAACCCATTTCTAGAAATTCATTTCATAGACAGTTTTAAAACTATATATTCGAGTCATTAAAAAAAATCGTGTGCCTAACAAATATTCGTATGGCCTAGTTTCTTTTTAAATGAAAAATTGTAGGGACCGATCATTTTTCCGTATGATATAGAAATTTTTCTTATGACACAGATTACGTACGATAGAGGTTTCACGCTGTAAATATGCAATTATATAGATATAGTGAATAGGCTTTGTTTTGTTATAAAAGCACTCAGTCAGTCTCTTTATTTTATATATACAATTTATACAATAGTTGCGTAATTAATCAACTATTGTATATATATTATCTCTAAATTTATATGCAGCACAAAATTGCAAAGGAAAATTATACGCACATGATGAAACGGAATAAATTTATAAATTAAATCTAGTTTTCTTCTTGTGATAACAACATTATAATAGGTAAAAAAAAAAAAGATAAACACTGTTTTATATTCCATACATCAATTGACATTTGATAACAAAAAAATATGTAACATTGTTTCTATCATACAATATCACATCCACTCCACATGCAATTGTACTTTGTATATACGCATCGCAGTTACATATGTTTTTTAAAATATTAAGAATTTTTTTCTATTGTAAAAGTATAAATAAATAAATTAAATAACTTTTTTTATATTTATAATTTTATGTTTTTGTGCTTTATAAAACAATTTTATATTATTATAAAATACAAAATAATAATAAGAATCACATAAGCGATATAGAAGTTGTTATATAACATTATATACATTACTAATTAGTGCGGCACCTTATACAACACCAATATAATTAGTTCCTTTTCAACAATATTACGTTTTTTTTTTTTCTGTATGGTTTTTATTTATTTATTTACGTTTATTTTTTTTTACAATTCGTTAAGCCGCTGCTGCTCTTCTCTATATAGATATAATTTCTTCCTTTTATATTACCAACAGATATAATACATATAATACATGTGCACATAGAACTCTATGGCATATTGGACTTCTTCTTATAATAACCGCATAATATAATATTGCCCTTTTTTGCATTAATATTATGTATACAATGAATTGTACAGTGGCACGCAGTGGTAGCTTAAATATTTCTGAAGTTATTTATAGTTTCTTGAAAAAATTTTAAGGGATATTAGGTTAAAGAAGTAGGATTTTTTATAATCACTATCGAACTTCTAAAACACATTGGTTATAATTATAGTAGTACAGTTCTGTTATTCCTAAAGAGAGCATTAACAGAATTAAGTTATCTTGTTTTATTTTGAGTAAAAAGTATTTCCTTCTTTACAGATTTTACATTTTTGAGTCATTTACCAGATTCCCTTGTGTTATGCATTACACTCATTACCATTTTCATTGTTTGATTTTGAGATCGTCCAAAGTTTCTCATTACCCCATATATACAATATTTCAAGACAGAAACTATAAAAAAGAATTTTTGCAAGACTTGTATTTTTAAATATTTGTGGTGTTGCGTACCATTACACAATTTTAATGTTTGAATCGAAAATTCACAATTACAAGACTTATACTTTGGAAAACCTATAGATACTATTTAACTTGACATGTTAAAGGATAGCAATGGGGGGTTTTTGCATATTCCATTTTATATTGTAGAACAATTTTCACCACGTACAACGTAACTGCGGAAGGGAAGTTCATATTTCGTTGAACCATAGTTGGTAATAAACGTTTTTTAATCATTTGAAAAAAAATTGGATATAAAAATAAGCTGAAAGTAATTGATTGTAACTGATTTCCAAAATATGGCAATTGAAAAAATATTCAATGGTTTTAAAAACTATTTTAACAATGTGTAATGAAAAACTGAGTTGCTTCTAAACTAAAATTGTTGAACGAAAACGGTGTTGCTGCGGCTGTAGAAAGGCGAGATCGTAAATTCCAAGTGGATAATCAATATGATGATCATTTCAACGCCGTTCTGGGCTAACAAATTTATTAGTAACTATATAATATAAATATACGAAACAAATTATTTATTATTAAGATCAAAACATTTTAAAGTGATCGAGCTACAAAAACCATCGAATGCAACAATTTCTAATTACATTAAAACAATTCTTTGTATATTTCTGCATTAAAAACCAATAAAGATATAAGTAATAATTTTTTAATCTAATCCATATCAAATATTCATTACAAATATTTTGTGGTAAATTATTTTGAATAGTATATAAAAGCATATAAAAATTTGTAAATTGGCCAAATAATTATCGTTTTCTTAATGTAATTGCTTTTACACATACGTGTGTGATTTTCCTATTATCTAATTTAAATAATTAACGGGCGATGTCCAATATTGGCGAGATGATCGCTATGGTAAATTTTGTATCAAAAAATTAAATGTAATTTTCAAGAAACGCTATAAATACAGATTAAAAGCAATAAGTTGAAAATTTTAAATTTTTAATTAATTGGGAAATAAATTAAGCGATTCGAACGATGGGAAATTTAGAGCTGAATATTGAAATTTAACAGTTTTATAGTACCGATATTTGATATTTCATCATGAATTTTATGTAGAACATTATTATAATAATAGCCCCAATTTGAAATAGGTTGTTGAGTTGATTTCTTGCTATTGAAAATTTACAAAACGCACTAGTCAGTCAGTCATTTTTGCAGACGCAGCTTTCTGCTATAACTTTCGATGTGATCGAGGATGTTGTTCTATATCTATATAGATTTAGTAAAGTCTACAAATATCTGCAAATGTAACAGCGCCACCATTGGAATTACATATAAGATATAATATTAGCATTACTTTTTTTTAGTAGTTGTATATATACTGTAAGCACACACAAAAGTAGCATCAGAATGTGAGGAAGACATTGGAATTAACTCTATGAATAACATGTATTTGTTTTGGTCGTTTTGTTTTTGTGTGTGATTACATATCTTTAGCTAAAAGTTTTATTATTTTTTGGTTTTTTATTTATATTATTATAATTTATATGAGGTTTTTTTTAGTGTTTTAAATACTATGTAATAATATGTAAGTTCAGATTAATATACATACAGAGAAAACATAATATAAAAAATACGCATATAAGAACTTACTCTTTTTCACATTCAATTCAACATTATTATTATTATTATTATTATTATTATTATTATTATATGGACATTCCGAGTATTGTTAATTATCAACAAATCAGCACGATATTGCTATTTAATTTTTTGTTATTTTTTTTCTTTTGCAGGTACCTCGAGAGAAGAGATCTTCTCGAGAAGGTAAAATATACAGACAAATATAAATAAATTTTTAACATTCTTCTTAGTATAAAAAGCATTGTTTTCATTTTGTTAACTGCTGCGAGAGCGCGATATAATAAAATGTAATTTTTTTTCATCTTATTTCATGGTTATTTTATCATTTGTTTTATATATTGGAAGAAGTAGAAAAATTCTTTGGTTAACTATAAAAAAAAAATATATATCATTTGTTTTAATTTTGTGTTTTTTGTAAAATATTTAAGATAAAAAAATATATGTAAATTTGCATAATTTGATTATTATTATTATTATAACATTTTTTTTTTTGTTAAAACACGCACGATCAGTATCACCACAATTAGAGTTGTTGTAAAAATATTGTAATTACACAGAATGAACGAATACTCACACCAAATAACGTATACAAAATTCCAAATACATGGAATTTTTTTTGGGAGACACGAAAAATTATGTATTTATATAATGTGACACTGTGACCATATTAATTAGAGCCTATTTCGATAATCTAGCTACATGGGTAGAGTGTTGGTATATAATATAGGCTATAGTGTGATTATGTGTTCTTATGACAAACTTAATGAAAAACGTACTCAAAATTTTTGAACATGATTAAAAATTATTCTAGACTTAATATATGCGATTTTATGAATCATTAAAAGAGCATAATCTATAGATACGTTTGAAATATCCGAGCATCGTCCCACTATACATTGTTATGAACAAGTCCCTAAACAAACATTCGAGACCACATACTATTGATAGAGACTCTTAAAGGTTTATTTTTATAAATACCCATTGCTCTAAAAACGATTATAATTTATTTCTACTAAATGTCAGTGAAAATTAGTTAATATCATTTGTATCTACCGTTGAATATATATAAAGTCAATTACTCACATGTGCTCTAAACCATCATGATGGTGTATTGTTAATTTCCTATCAATTTCTGTCAATATATCAATTTCTAAACTTAAATTATAACGTTCAGCGAAAAAATTATACACTTACAATAGAAAATTCTATTTTTACTGCAGAAACCATTATCTAATAATTATTTTTTTAAGCAGATTTTTCATTTTAAAGCGATTTTATATATTTTTAATTAAATATACACGCTCGTTTTATGAGCATTATTGTTATTGTTAGCGGAGGAATTATGTCATACAGAGAAGAACTTATAGTATAACATTAAATTTTAATCGATAAAGTGTTGCGAAACGTGTGCAATTTTTGATTTTATTTAAATTCTATGTAATAATGTAATTATAAAAACGCCTTTAAATAGCAATAGATGAAAATATTAATTGTCTGTAAATAGGATAAAAAAAAATTCAAAAAATTAGTAAATAATAATTAAGCAACAATAAAATAATAATATACAATATATTACAAAGTCAAATTTATAATGAAAAAACTAAATGACTCGAAACGGAACGATAGATTTGCCAAAGCATTGGATAGATTATCGGGAAAATTTATTAGAACAAAAATATGGACAATATAAATTGTAATTAACTGCAATAAATAAATATTAATTGGTATATACCAGAACAAATTACCGATGAATATCTATATGAATGAAATGCATTTTTGGGGGTTCGAAAAATGAGTTAGCTTTTCGTCAATTTAATTCTCTGCTATAACTTTTCCAGTAAATAGTCACATATAAATTTTAGTTTAAAATTTACATCTAAAAATTTATAGAAAACAATATCGATGTTATATATTTTATCATTACACATTCATTTTATCGCACTTAAATTGATGAAAATATTTTATTTATTTATTCCCATAAATAATTATTAATACTTTCATTTGCATTGACTTCAATATCTAAAATAAATAAATATCTATATGAATGAAACTCCTTCCTCTCGCCATCCACCATAGATGAATGTTCTATATAAATTATATTATCTAATATAAATAGATAAAGCGAATAATATACCATTTCATTTTATCACATCTTAAAGTTAATTTTTATGTTAAAAAAGATTTATTTTTTGACCCATATAATATTTTTTTTTACAGCTTATATAGTTTCATTGGTTTCATGGTATTAACCTCAATTTTCGTTACACATATATAGATTTTATTGTATATCATATACCATATATGGTATATTTAATAATAATTCCTTATATTATAATAGTAGACAAAAAGAAATCACTTGCATCTTACATCTCTTCTTATACACTATTCAATATATTAAACATATATGAATGTCACATTCAAGTATATGTCATAGTTTAAGCCATATAAATTTTATCTATATTTTAATATATAAGCACTTACAATAAAATAGTGATTTTGTTAAAATCCATTGTCAATACCAAACATATTACAAATATTACATTATGTAATTTATATATATTGTACAATCATAATTTTGGCATCCATATACATTTATATTTTCGTTATTTATAGAAAACATATCCATTTAACTCTTCATGTCATATTATTATAGGTTTTTTTTCCATAGATAGGTATATACAATGTGTAGAGTAAAACAAGGATCATTTGAGGCGAACGAGGGTTTTAGTTTTTTAAATTTATGTGTCCAACATTTGACAAAAACAAATGCTGTGCAATTATTTTTTGAAATGTAACGAGTGTGAAAATAGATATAATAATCACGGTTTTATATTTATTTGTAACAGCTTAACACAAGAGGTGAGCGAAATAAAATTGAAATTCATGACCAGTGTACAAACTTATCTCTTTTCTTCGCATATAATAAAGAAGTCCTTTTGTTTCCTGTTTGTAATAATTTTACAATAGTTGAATCAAATTACAAAATGAGCATTAACAAATATGAAAATTTCCAAAGGTGTCTAAATAGTCTTCGTTACACCCTAATTGTTATTAATTTTTTCTCATATATATTTTTTTATCCTATAATATTATATTTGATTTTCTTTATTATCTATTGCATATATAGTAACCGAATCTTTATACATACTAGTATACACACTCACAAACGTATACATACACGTATATAATAAAGAAGCGAATCTTTTTTTGTGACACAAACAATAACGTTAAGATGTAATTCCTACGTATGTAAGTATGTAATAAGTATATTACATTCATTGTATAGTATAAGAAATAAAATAAGATACGAGAAAAATCTGAACGAGTTTTATTCTATAATAATAAATTATATTTTTATTTTAGGATTTGGAAAATTATTTTCTTCAATATAATTTATTTGTCCTTTATTTTTTCTATAAGTGTGTGTGTGTGTATTCTAAATTAGATTCTATACATTTGTATATAATACAATTTTCCAATATTTTCTAAAATACGTATACGATCGACGAATACATTTACTATATATGAATTGTTTATTGTTAAATATTGTGTAAGACTACAAAAATATATATGGTATAAATAAAAAGTATCTATAAATAGAGCAGATGGCGGCAGGTAAGGACACGAGACACAGGCGCAAAATTATTTCGAATACCATTAATTTAAAAATTTCTGATTATACAATACAAAAATGAAAAAAAAAGGGAGGTACGGATACCGTATATAGAAAATTTGACATCACTTCAAATGGCGTTGGAAGCATTGCTGGAAGATAATCCATATATATCAAACAAAACAAGTATTGGCGTAATCATTTAAGGAAAAAAAATTCCAAAATATACCAAGAAACACGATAATGTAAAGATAATATTTTGCAAAAATTGTTAAGCAAATGTTGTAATTCACTTTGATGGAACCGCTTACCCCACCCTCCGCCATATTCGGCTCAAAAAAGCTCGATTTGTTTAGGGATGGCATCTAACTATTGCCACAATGATGGACGAAAACCATAGAGGAAACAACGCTCCGACTTAATATTTTGGCGAATTATATTTTTTTTAAATAAACCAATAATCATCATGAAAATATTTCTTAAATTAATTTGCAAAACAATAAAAATTTTATTAAAATGATTCTTAAATTCTTGAATTTAATCAACAAAACTTGAACTTTGCCAAACGTAATTATAACCAAGAAAAACATTAAAAAAAAAAGGAAGACACGGAAGATGTACTATACAATTTTAACCCAATCAATTAAATTCAATTGCAAAATAGGGACCTTATTTGATTATTTGTTTTATTTATAGACAATACTTTTATAAATAAAAAATTATCCATATTTCTTAAAACTGTCGCAATTTATCCAATAGAAAAATGAAAATATACATTGCGACATCAAATTAAAGCAAATTTTTACAGAAAACCATCGATTAAAAGTATAAAATTATCACAAATGGATTGAAGATTAAAGTAATCAAATGATTCAATAGTTGTTAGACATAACAATTTAACATGTGAGAGTGTTAAATAAAATAAAAAAACATCCCTGCGCCTACCCTCTGTCTACCCTATAATAAATATGTAATAAATATGCGGTGGTTCTGCGAGTACCTCGCTCCATATAGCGACACACATATTATTTTTATTTTTTTTCCTTTTTTTTAATACAATAAAATAATAAGAAAAAGAAACAGAAAAAAATAAATAATAATAACATTCGATAATACAATTTAGGAATCTGCCAAAATCAGGCACATTCAACTGTCGATTTTATTTATTTATATGTCTCTATATTTTATACCATATATTTTTGTAATCGACTATTGTATGAGCTCGTTTCGCGTATATATTTTTGTAATATATATAGAAATTTTTCGCTCTGCGCTGTTAAAGATGTGGAAAATATTTATCTGTTCATAGAATTTATTTTTTTGTTCATCCAATCCAATCCAATACATATATTTATATAAAATATATAAGATCTTGACTTTTTGTCGTTATTATTATTATTATTATTATTATTATTGTTATTACTTATTATAAAAAGTGTATAAAATTTACATTAAATAATAAATATATATATACCTGTGCTGGGCGGCGGTATATACATGTTTATAATGGTATGTTATGTTGTAAAGGTGATATTGGTATAGGTATAGGTACCTTATATGAACACAGTGAGTGTATAATAATATTATATATTTTATTTCTTTATATGAGATGATATCAAATATATATATAGGTAATATATTTTTATATACTATTCCATTCAGAGACGAGTGTGAACAACATTTTGTAATATGCTTATCTTATCGAAAAATCTTTATCATTTTTCTGTGTGCGAGAGTAAAGGTGCTAAAATTATATATTGTTTACATATTATTTTTTTCAGTTCCATATAGGTAATAAAAAAAAAAGTGATCGAGCATTACAATAATTTTTTCTTTTTTTATAATAATAATGAATTTCGATTGTGTAACACTTTTATGACATATGCCGATATAGATAAGAAACGTTTAAATAAAACAATATTAATATTAATCTATTTGCTACCGCGAATTTGATTCATTTCTTTTTCGTGTGGACGTCGTAACCTTGTCTTTGAATTTCCTTAAATTTAAATCAAATCAATTTTGTGGCATAATTTCCACATCCAACGTTAAATGTATTCAAAAATTATACTATTCCTGTATTTAGATTTAGCGCAGCAAATACCAAAACCTTCCGGCTCGTCACGGGTGGTCTTACCATATAAATGTACCTCGTACTGTCAATAATAAAATCCATATTATTTATACAACAATATATTTTGCATATTTAATTATACCATAATAAAATACAATTAAATTTCGATTCAATTTTATAATTTACTTCAGATTTTCAGATTTATGCTTAAAAAAATATTGAACAATTTCAAATGAATATAAAATAAATAATTATTTCTCTTAATAATATTGTTTTAATTTTTCCTAAACGAAACTATTGTTTTAATTGTCGCCACGAAATGATTCTTCTGTCGTACAACAATTATTTTACAATTATTTTTTCAACTAGAAATTCAATAATTGAATTGCAATTTATTTTATTTGTTCTTAATAAATTTATGGGAATTTAATATTTCTCATTTTTGATTTATCTTAATTATAAATAGAACTTAAGTACCTGATACTAAATTAATGTTTACTAAAATGAAAATGGTGCGTTTTTAAGTTTTAAATGACAAAATTCTAAATAATCCATACATACATCAGTTTTATGCTAATCTTTTGAAATGACAGATATTACTAACCGGCCTAAAAACTGGAAATATAATTTTTACTGCCTTTTTTTTCGTAAAGAGCAATAATGATTTTCGCATATTGGGTAAATGTTTAGCAACCTAACGGTCATTTATTAAGTCAAGTTGATAACGATAATACCAAAAACATATTAAATTCATACAATTGTATAAAAACACCTGCAGACCAATTATGGGCTCCAATACTTTATGATATTTCAATTATTTTTATGGATGAATCGCCCACATATTACTTTGTATGTCTGAATCCATTGTTTTAATATTATACCTGAACATTATATATTTTGAAAGAGATTCGTTTTTCCATTTGTGGAATTGTTATAATATATATTGATGGTACATTCATATTTACAATGTAATTCATCAATACCGAGGGTAGAGAGCCCAGAATACAAATGAGAAATAAACTGGGTAAGGCCTTAATAAATCTTTTAACCCCGCCGTGCAAGAGAAATCGATTAGGTTTAGCCGGGACCATGATATACTTATCCTATCAATAATATATATATTTTTATAAAAAAATTTGCACACCATCATTAAATAGCTTATAAAATATTAATATAATATCAATGTGACATTTTAAGTTTATTGGGTGTGTGACTATGAAGTGCGCCATCATACATTTTTATGAATTATTAAATGTATAGACGAATGTGTAAAGAATTTTACTAATCACTTGTAAAAAAAATAATAAAAGGTAATCGATCGTGAGTTACCATTTGTTCTGTTTACGAAATTAATAATAATATACGGATAGCTTAGACAAGCTCATTGATATAATAACAATGGAATTGGAGGGAAATATCTGTATATCGATAATTGCAAACCATTTGGTGAATTGTTATATATACTCCCGCATGACGACTAATCCATTACGTAACTGGTGGTGATGCCTTATGCTCCACTGCGGTACTAACATGCGATCACTTGATGATGATGAACATTTCTTCTATATACAATATATATAATTGATTATCATTTAAAAGTTACAAATATATACACAAGAACAACATCGATGATGTATCCGTCACTGTAAAAACATATATAATTTATAAAGAGATGAAGAACCTTAATATGGTTTTTTATTTCTTTTTTTTTGCTCAGTACACATACTTTATATTTAAAATTACCATTTAATTGGAAATGATTTTATGTTATATTACAGAGAACAGAATATAAAAAAAAAATAAAAAACCAAAAACATAAATAAATATACATACAATTGTTAGTAATTTATAATGAGATAGAGACGTTATAAAACAAAGAAACATGTCGATTTTACTGTCTATCTATTAAAAGTATATTATATAGAATTTATAATATGTAATTTATATGAAATGAAACATAAAGTTTTATTGTAAATGTATAAAATAGTACAAGATATGTATTTATGAAAATGGAAAAAAAATAACTAACTCACGAATACATCAATGCATGTAATTGATTATATATATATATATACATGTAATATTGATATGTATTATATGGTAAGAAGCATATATTATTGTTATACATGCCTCTATATAAGACATACACGTATATCTACACATGTTATACATAGCCATCCACATACAATATATACGAAATGTATACATGATATGTACATATTTTGAAACTAAATGAGATCTCATCATAATTATAAATACATTAGTCATTAGTTCAAATCATCGCAATCATAAGATAATCAGAAAAACGAAAACAACAGCTTATATGTACACACACACACACACACACACACGGAGTATAAATTGAGATGGGAAAGAATAATAACAATGTTTTATACAACAACAATAAAAAAAATATATATTTTACACACCATCATTATTACCATGAAAATAGTTATGTCATTTTGAATCTATTCCTCCGTATAATATTACAATATTTATTTACATAAATTTATTTATATAGGCACCATTTGTCCAAAAAATTACCGGAATATCTTTCTAATATATATGAATCATTGCGGTAACGCGACGAATCTACAATATATACTGATCTTAAAGTAAATTTTCATAACATTTCAATAAGTGTATAAGCAAATCAAAATGCAATTCATTAACAAGTGCATAGTATATTTTTTGTGAGTCGGTCGTAAAAATGTATTTAAAGAATTGTTATTTAAATTTTTAATTAAATTTCTATCGAGTTCGTTATCTTGCTTAATATAAATTTATTAACAATCTGCATCTTAAGATATAAATCAAACTGTGTGCAGAAAACGAATTTTTTTTTTCATCAACGTCAACTGAATATTACCCTAAATTACATTTAATTTGTATTTCAATTGGTACAGCGATGAAATTTTTTTTTTATTACTATTTACGTTTCTTATCTATTATTTCTTGTAAATAATATATCATAAATTTCTTCATATATTTTAAAATTAGAAAAAGGACACGAGAAACTATTTAATTCTAAATGTAAATAATGAAAATAAAATAATCATTTTCAGCTATTCGATTGATTTGATCAGAGAAAACGAACTCACTATTAGTTGATAAAGTTGCAAAAAAAAAAATTCTACTATCGAAACGATTGAAATACCGAAAATCACTTTTGGTTCGATAATTGTTAATCCGCAAAAAGGATATAAGTGAAAATTCGTCGATGATAATGATCAACGTCCAGATCGACTAACGCAGAAAATGTAAAAAAAAAATAAAAAAGTTTGTGTGTTATTTCGTCAGATTCATATGAAAATGAATTTTGAGTGTATACTAAAGGTGGTTAAATAAATTTTGTTTCGCATACAGGCCATACATCAATTGACTGATGACCATACAAATTTAACTGCAAAATTGATCGTTCCAAAGACATATAATTAAAAACGCTGCAGAAATGACGATAATTTCTTAAATGATGTGTTTTCATAAATTCATAAATTAAGCGTTAAAGTGTTGAATGTTGCCACGATCACCGCATAGATGAAGTAGTTAAAAAAAAAAATGTCATTTGATGATGATCAAAAATCGGGAAAAAACAATGGTCATTTGTTTTTGCGATTTAAAAATTATTATCTCCACAAAATTTTATTCAAAATTGGTACAAACGGTTAATTCTTTGTATTACTACGGTGTTTTATTAATCCCATATATATTTATCGCGTTCGCGTCCTGAATATGACGAGTTAGTTGGCGATTATTGATCGATAATGTACCTCTTCCTCATCAATTATCACTGTATATCACATGACATAGCTTCATACGAACATTTTCTATTCGCTAAACTTCATTTGGCAATGAAATTAAATCACGGTTCTATCATCTATTAATGAGAACGTAGGATCGCAACCGACATATTCAACAACATTTAATCAATCGGCGACATAACAAAGCCATTTGTTGCAATTGTTGACCGTGCTTGTTGCGGTGATGCAAATCTATGTATTTCAGGTATTTTTCGGACAGATCCTGTGTACATATATATTTACGTATAAAACAGACAAAAATGATTATATAATATTGATAATCCTGTGCGATGTGTGATGTGATTGTTATATTCATATATATTATATAAGAAGAAATAATAAAGAACATGTATACCTTTTTTTTGTTCGCCCCATTCTTTCTGGTTCTATGTTCATCTTAATTTAGGATAACATTTGGTTAATTTACATAATATATATTGTAAATGTGAATGGATACACACATTTTGTTTTACCACATATATATATTTTTTATATATTTTCTACAAAATGTGCATATTTATATTCATTTCACATACACCCATCCATATATTTTAGTATACTAAATACGTTTACGTGTATAGTATTTACGTTCCTATACGCATATACGCAAAAGTAATTTTAGTCCTAAAAACATATATACCATATATTTAATAGGGAAACTCATTTTTCCTTGTAATAATATTGTAAATGAAAATTTTGTGTATACCAAAAATAAGGATATGGAAAAATTTTACCATTTTTTAAACGAAATGTAAGCATTCCAAAAACACTTAAAGTAATATATAAATATATGTAATAAGAAATAGGCGTATAGGTATAGACTATAGGTATATAATTGATATGAAATTAGGTATATATGCGTATTATAACGTATACTATATATTATTTAGGTCAAAGTTTTATAGACTATTATATTGTTTGTTTACATTATACTTATTTAGAATTCATAATTCATTGTATAAGTGTGTATATTTATTCCATTTATACAATTACAATATATTACATAATATATATAAATATGTTAATGTTTGGAATAAGAATTTCAAAGTTTTTACGAAAATAATGTTTTTAAATTTGTAATTTTTGTTAAATTTTCTCAGAATAAAAGTTTTTCATCTTGTTATTATTTTATTATTTACGTATACGTATACACGAGTACGTAACACGTAAAAAATATACATTCTATATGCTTTTGTTTAAACTTAAATAACATTTTAAAATACTATTATTTATTTATTTATTCGATTTGTATTATATATAACTTTTAACATTTCTATTGAAGTTAACATTCAATATGTATAGAATATAGAAGAGATCATATATGGGGGTGAGTGCCAATGTTACCATATCGAAATATAATAAGGTACTTGTTATTACATAGACACCCCCAATAGATATATAACGTAAAATTTTCGAACAAAATGTTTGTTGGTTGCTCCGACGTTAAAACATTTGTAAAGTATATAGAAATATTTACCACACATTTTCTGTTTAATATATAATATGTTCAGAATGAACAATAAGCTACGATAGCTCTCGATATTATGCGATGTAATCAGTGGTAAATCGCTAATTTTGAGTTAAATATCATGGACGAAATCACATCATATATACAAATAAGTAACATTAGGGAGTACCATCAGGAATCAGGATAGTATATTATATATCACTTAGACTCGTTTTGCCAAACATCGTTTTAAAATAAATGCTCCAAACTGCACACTGAAAATTCGTGAAGAAGCGGTATACTATCCCAAAATAAACTTTGCTTTTTATACTATTAATACCGCACCAGATTCTTTGACTACCAAGCTGCACAAAAGGTGGTGGTTTACATTTACATATATTTCCACAAAACTGATGAGACATACTACAATTTAGAATAACATCAACAACTGTTCACTTTTTGTATCAGACTTATCAGACTCATCAGACTCATCAAACTGATATGAAACCAGGCTTAATTTCAATGAAAAACAATCAGGTACCATATGAACAAACGCCTTGCGCCTATAATAATCGAGTAGTCTGTGTGAAGTTGGAATCGCTAGTGTATGCATTGTTAGGAAAAAAATTGCGGGTTAGATAGTTTAAATATGTTTATGCTACACCACAATATCGTTGTTGTAATTTAGATTCGTTAATACAATTTCTTAAGTACTTACCTAAAAAGGGAATACTTTTTATCAAACTGATATGAAACCAGGCTTAATTTCAACGGAAAACAATCAGGTACTATTTGAACAAACGCCTTGCGCCTATAATAGTCTAGTAGTCTGTGTGAAGTTGGAATCGCCAGTGTATGCATTGTTAGAAAAAAAATTGCGGGTTAGATAGTTTAAATATGTTTATGCTACACTATAATATCGTTGTTGTAATTTAGATTCGTTAATACAATTGCTTTAGTACTTACCTAAAAAGGAAATACTTAAAGGACATAAAAAGGAAATACTTGAAGAAAGGCATGCAGACCAAGCGGTACATAGTATATATATAGGACTTACCAGAAGAAAACCGGGAAAGAAGTAAATAAGATAGAAGAAACAATTCGGGGGCAGTTTATATTAAACCATTGTTAATATAACTTGAAATGATGAATTTATCGGAAAATTGTTGAGGTTTAACAAATGCGTTTAAAATTATATATGCTCACATCAAATTCTGATGATGTGGTACCCTTAAAGATGTTTTACACATAAAAGTTATTGTTCGCTGTATGTGTTTATAATAAAAAAAAAAAACCCTAAACAATGTATTAATACAATAATGTTATTATTATTATTATTATTATTTATATTTTGAAATATGATATTCAAATGATATTGCGGATATAATTTAATATGGTATTAGAATATATGCACTTGCTATGCATCATTAGTCATTCTGGGAGCTATTGCAATACGTGTTAAAGTATATTTGGTCAATATCGCAGCAACTGTAACGAATCTATATTTTTATATATGGACAATTCAATTAATTTTATAATCGACAATTGTATATATCATTTCTGTAGTAATAATACAAAAGGGCATTCTCATCAACCCAATGTGTATATAATATACTAATCCTATATACCAAATATATATAATCAGTACATATTGTACACATTTAACTAATTATAACAATTAATATACCAAAATAATATAAATTTTTGTACTAATATACGTATAAATAAAAATGCCATAAATCATTTCTACACATTTTTTTGTGTTGTATGGAATATATTCACAACACACACAACACATAAGACACAAACTATTTCACTTAATTTGTATGATACGTAAACTTATTAGAAAATTAGTTGTAGATATATATTTAGTATCATCTATAGTTTTTTCTTACTTTTTTAAGTATATTAAGTTTATAGAGAATTTTTGTATATATTGTTTAATGCCATTCCATTTAATTTCTTGCTTAGGCTTATACTTTTAGTTTTAATATATTGTACCATATATAATATACAAAAATATACTCGTATATTTAGAAAATGCACATATAATATACAAAAAATAATTACCTAAATCTAACAAATGATTAATGATTGCAATCATTTAAGACATCTGGATTTTAAACCCTATTTTATTGTTATAATGTGTAGACGGAAAAATATATCTGAATATATCCACACAAAAAAAAATAAATACGTATACGTAAATAAATGCGTACATGTTAAGGAAAGAAAAAATAAAGTCTATTTCAAACATAATATAAAGACTATAAATATATATATAAATTTAGTCGGATGGATAGATGGATGGATCATCATTAACATAGCCTACATTATTATTATTATTATTTGAATGTTCGCATCTAATAATAATATATTGTATAATATACGATGAAGTGAGTGAATTGAGCATATAAATAAAATATATACAGATAAATTGGAAAAAAAAAAGAATCGTAAAAATATAAAATAAATATATAACAACACCAAGAATTTTGTTATAGTACCACATTTTATCAACAGCAACTAACTACAGGTTTCCCTTAAGATATTACCAGATTTCTTCTGAAAATAAATGAGTAAATAATTCGTTCACGATATATTATAATACCGCATGTATTTACATGAAATGTGGCCACAGCAGAGTGCAACAGATACAAGGAATTTGAAATTCATTTTGTGAAGATGATAGGTTGCAATTATCTGTATAAAACGACCACAACCAATCTTAAATTCTCTGGCCGGATAGCCCCAATAATACAGAAGATGAGTCGTTATAGAGACAAAAACATGTATATCTTTTGATTGAGAACAGCTGACACGTTGACACTCCATATGGGTGAAAACTCAAAATTTAACCAGTTAGCAATGACACCCATTTATCCAAAATACTGATAATCAGGGTAGATATGACTCAGGACCAATGAATTCAGATCTTAAAGTAAATAATTTCATATACTCGTCGGTATTTTGATTTAATTGGGTACGGTTAGTTAACTGATTATTATTACAAATGCTCTTATTATCATCTTTAGGCAATCACAATCTGCAGTAGAGATGGGTCGTTCACGAACGATTCGTTCATTTTGAACGAATCAGTAAGGTCATCGAATGATTCAATTCGCGTTTCTAATAATATATCGTTCAGTCGTTCACTTCTCTCAGAAAAAAAGTAATGCACAACACATTACATACACATACACAACACCACGCACAATACACTCAGATATTTTTAAATGTTGAAATTGGAATTTGGAACCATGCTTATAACGAAAGATATGAAAATGATACCAACACCACCAACACTATGAAATGAACATATATGTTTAAGCTTGCATTTGTATTGCGAAATACATAACATTTAAATTCAAACTTTCGTGTTGTTTTGTTCATATATAAGTTCTAAAACAGAAACAACAAAAAATCAAAAGACTCAAATGAACGAATCTTTTTTATGAGTCTTTAAAATGAACTGAATTAAATGAATTAATTCAGTAAAATGAACGATTTTGTCCATCACTAATCTGCAGGAGTCGGAACTAAACATAAGCGTGCTATTTGATGTTACGTGAGCAAAAAAACATAGAAACAACAAAAAGTAACTTTCTAGTAAATAAAAATAAAGAAACATTTCAAAAAACTCTCTATGCCTTGGATAAACGGGCGGATACAACTACCACGGTCTCAAAATAATGACAATGGTAAAATGGTATCTACAAAAAAATTAGACCAAAACCTGCATGAATAAATACCGGCTGTTAAGTAAGCCATTAAATAATTAAATTAGAAAGCCTCACTGGATTAATCTGAAGTGAAGAGATTTTATAAATATGGAATACTCGTTAATATTTTCGTCGACTATTTGAAGAAATACAAATTATTTAATTTTTAAAGATATATACTTCTTAAACAGAGAAAGCTCATAAAAACGAAACCAATATGGCATAATATCTCAAGGGACGCCTGTATATATAAATATTTAGTTATACTGTAGTATATATTAAATAATTATCAATGGTATATTAAACATATAATTATAATGAAAATTTATATACCATCAAATGTATTATATGAATAGAGCTAGAACTAGAACTAGAACTAGAATAACATATATACCATACGTATAATATATATGGATGGGTGACATATATATAAATAAATACGATATAATATAAAATATACATCTTCTCTTACCTCTGTGCCTGAACTTCGCATATTGTGTCATTAAAAATTTATTTGTAATTTGTTATTAAAATTTATGACTTTTAATGAAACCATGAAAAATGACTAATGTATAAAATATGTTCTTTATATTATAATTATATATTATAGAGTAGAGCTATAGACTCTTTAATTCTAACCATATTATGTTTAATATAGTGAAGACAACTATAAATAAAAATATACACTGACATGTATTAAATATCATTGAGAAATAGGAAATATGTAAAATGTTTAATGTATATTTGAGAAATTAAATAAAATTATCTTCCAATTACACATTATAAGCATTTTAAACAAATGCTTCAAACGTTTTAGTAGAATTTTTACTATGTTCTTTCTTTATACAATTTTCGAAAGACACACAAAACCGCTTTAAAGAAATGCCATGAAACTTAAACAGTTTGCCATGAGGTTCATTTAAAATTTATAAATCAATCAGATGCAACAATGCTGGGGTTATCGCAGATTCATATAATAGAAAGTAATTCCGTAATTATTTTTCGGATAATACTGTGTAAATTTAAAAGTTGTCTCAATTAGAATAATAAGTTTTTTATTTCTGCATATAATAATAGTTGCGCTATACATTTAATATTTATTATAATTTATATTATCATTATTATTACAATATTATTCGTTGAATAACTTATTTACTGGTATTTTCGTGTGGATTTGTTACATATAGAAAAATTCACATATTAAATGTATATTGTAACGTACGTAACAACGTATGCATATCTATAACATATAGAAGAAAAAGCATCAATTCAATTAACATAATAAAAAAAAAATTTGGTTGTACGTACGTACCAATATTATTTTATTTATTTTGTTGATGGTAGTCGGTAGGTATTCGCATACAAAACAAAAAAACAAATGCTTTTTTTGAAATAAATCCGTATAAAAATATATTAATATTTACTATACACATTAATGTACAATGATCAAAAGAAATATTAGCCGCTTTCGTTTAGTTTAGATGATATAATACTGCCTATTGGTAAATAATTCTATAAAATATACAAAATATAAAATAAAAAATATATTGAAAAAAAAACCAGCAAACAAAAAAAACAATCAACTTTGATTTTTATATTATAACATTATTTTCTGAAAGAGTATTTCCACAACAAAATTTGAAGAGTATTACATTTTTTTGTTCTTTCCGTTTGTAGTTCACAGTTGTTTAGCAATACTTGAAGAAATTAAAATTTTGCAATACAAACAATCATTTTATTAAATTGTATTGTCATCATCTTCAAATCGTGTTACTCCAAGTGTGAGCATATGCGACATCTAACCAGATATTTATTAAATTCAAATCGGTATGTTAATGCTCATGTGAATGTAAAACAAATTCACTATTTAGTTGTGAATTCAATTCCAATACTGTTCCTATCCAATACCAAATGCAGATAATAACACGTCAATTTTCCGAAATATATTTAACTCTTTAAGCGTCTATTTTCTATTAAATTATTTGCTATTATTTATCATAATTTGTATCGCTACACCTGTTCCACTGTGGTACCACAGACAAAAAACGAAAATCAATTTGGAAAATTGATGCATCCTCGCACACCTATAGTGAGGAATGCATATGTAGAGTACCTCAGATCATATTGATATATCACCACATAAACACCGAAGATTATATAAATTTTTAGTCGTATTTAAATTCAGAGTATACCAATCAATCACAAGTGTAATATTTTTTCTTCAATATTTTAAGGGATATCGATTAAGACCAACCCGTTCGGTTGACTTTTGGTACCATACCAATGGCAGGCGTAGTCAAACACAATAAAAAAAAACTTTCATATTCGTTGTCCCAGAAACAATTGCTGTAATAAGGAGCATTGGAAGAAGTACAAACAAACGGTGAAAATGGACATGGTTCGGAAAGCATGTCCTAATTTATACCGTATGTGGCTATTAGTCGCCGTCAAGAGAATACGATGTAAATATTCAAATTAAGTTTATATGATCAATAGTTATAATTAGTCTCCATATTTAGATGAAACTTGGATTCGATAAATTTTTAATTCAGAAATTCTATTCACTTCGTTATTTTGGTACGGAGATAAACTATAGGAGAATATATAGAACACTTCTTAGTGATAAAATTGGAATTGTGATGCACTATTGATTGAAAATTCTGCACAATTATCATCGGAAATCTTTGGAAAATATCCAGTTTAATTTATATATATATTCAAATTTTTGAGGTAGAATATAAAAGAATTCTAAAATAGGAAACCATTGAAAATACCGTTCTATATTTATGTATCGGTCATTTTGTTCTATTTTTAATCAAAGTCTTCAACTATCGCTACAACTACTCGATTTTAGCCATTTGGTTTTCGATTATTTACACATCGTTCACAGATCTTAATTACCAATTACCTCAGGCCATAGAACACGAAGAATTTTTCGAAGGAATTTATTTACAAAAATGTGTTGAAGAGATGTGATATTTTTTTCATCATTTTATACTGGTGTTATCCTGTTCCTATCCAATACCATAGTAAAGTTTTGGCACATTCTCTATTCGAGGAATATATTTTGGAAATTAATTATAGCAATCCAGTCAAATATGCAACAATTCATTCTGAAAGGAGTCACCTGCCACCTGTACAAGAATCTATCAATCTTTATCTTTGACTAGTCAAATTTTTGCTAATTTTAAGATTTTACACATCTTTCCAGAACACAATTATTAACCATAAGCATTGAGTCTCCATCCTTAGTTTTCTCTTATTGTTAGTTACAACATGAATGATCTATAGTATAAATAATGTAAAGATGACAAAATTTCGTAATAGAATTGCAAACAAAATAGGTTAATATTACTTCGCTGATGTATATATAACATGGAATTACTCAATATTTTTGTAAAGTTGCCTTCAATATATTAAGAAAAAAAGGTAAACTGAGATTTTTGCAAATAAAAACCAAAACCAAAGTATATAAAACATAACTTGAAATAAAAGAAATAATAATTTTATGATGTTTTTATTTTTATTTCCCTTTTTTATATTTGAACCTGCTATAACTAAGAAGAAATACGACGAATATGAAATGAATCTACTCAAATTTTAATTTATTTTAATGTAAAATGAGAAATCATAATACACGCAGGACGTTATAATATGAGTCCAATGTAAATGTATAGAAATACATATATAAATATATATTATTATAGCACTAAATTACAACACACATGTGCCCTATATAGACCACAATTTTCAATGTTGTCAACACATTAAAAATACATTTTTTAGTACTTAAAAAAACACCATCGCATATATTCATATACAATAAATTATTATTGTGTGTGTGTGTGTGGTTTTGTGTTAAATATATGTTCATTCCATACACCATATTTTGGTATTTTATTGCCAACAAAATTCTCTCCATTACAAAACTATAAAATTGGAATGATGAAAAGATAACTAAAAACCAAAATTGTTGTTATACGTAGAAAAACCGCAGACAAATTTTATGATAACATTTTTATTTTTCTATACAGATAGCTGGTCGTGTGTAATATAATAATATAATATGGAATGTAAATGCATAAATCAATTTACATTTATATTAACTAAAAATATAATAATACAATATAAATGCGTGTAAATAAATTATAAATTGTATATACAGAAAAACCTTTATGGTCTATTGTGTGTACGACACGTGCATATGTTGGAGTTTTCGCTAAAAAATAATATAAAATCATGATGGTAAAATTCGATGCATAATGTTCCACTTTATATGTGAATCTGTTTCTAGATATCATTTTCAAATCAATTAAATATTCACTACAGACATGCCAGAAAAAATTTTCTAAGTAAAAGATAATGAAAATATGAATTGAATATAACTGCAATTATATAATATTAATGGATCAAGGATATTTTCAAAATCTACCAAATAATATATAATTCTTAAAAATAAATATGTGGTATCTCTTACGAAAGCTATAATTAAAATGAGAATTAAATGTATAAATGTTAATTATGAAAAAACAAGAACATTCACAAAATCCTTATACACTCACATTTTCGTGTCCATGTTTATTTTCAAGAATTATCCTTAGAATATCATTGTATTTTCAATAGTTTTATATTATATATTAAATTTCGTAATTCAATCCAATGTATATGTTTAATTTCCTTCCAAGATCATGTCCATAATGCTTCAATCTTCAGTTTTTCTTTCAAACATCAAATGACATAGGTTATGCAATCATTAACAGAAAATCAAGTATCTACGATATTTCAAAGACTTTAAAAAGAATAATTCTCACATTAAGTGCCCCATAAAGAAAGAAAATTTAACAAATATGTGAGTGTAGTACAGTTGTTTGCAGGATCAAGAAAATTTTAAGGAATTTTTTTTAAAAATAATTTTAAGATTTATTCGTGCTGCAGCATGTACGAAAGATAATGTAACAGATAATTGATTGGGAGTTCTGTCTCAAGGTTAAACGACTTTATAAGAATAATTTCTACATTTAGTCATGTTACAAATCATATGATTGCGATATAATTGAGTATAATCGTTGTTACAATTTAATAGTGATGCCAACTTTGGTAATTTCAATCAAATCGGATACCTTCATATTACTTTCTTAAGAAAATAAATAGAAAAAATCATCTTTGTATTGATTAAAGATTAATACGAACTAAGCATAGAAACCATTAAACATAGCCCTCTGATAACAATTGGGTTAACCAAGTTCAAGAAAAACGCAAATAATATACCACTGCCAATTGAATTAGCTCTATATACAGGCTACGCGTATATGCGATTTGAAGTTAAGCGTGTATATATAATCAATATAAAAACTTAAGTGAGAGCAGCTACGCGACAGATCAAGAGATCTGCAATAATTGAGAATCATTTAACGTACTACAATTGACCAATAAATTTTAATGTCATATAGATTATAGACATTACAATATTAGAAATGAAACAATTTAATATACAACATCGCATTCGGAGTGCTGTTGGATATTAATTTTTGTTAAAATCAACAGTTTCCGATAACCCCTCAGATATCTCTTCGCTTTGTAGAGGTTCAACTGCATTTTTTTTAATATCATTTCTTGATGCACGGTTAACACAAAATTTTTAATTTCATTAGTAGAATTTATAATAATATATTTAAAAATGCTATATAATTCTATTTGGGGTTTTTTTTTCAAAAAATATTACATACATATATTTTAACAAAAATAAACCATTTATAAACTCTTATATTTTATTCTACTTTATAATAATTCAAAATATATGTACTCGCGTATATACCGAAAATGAGTCTAATAGACACCAAAAATTTATTCTATAAAATATGACCATTGTTGTATTATAATAATAATAATAATAATAATAATAAAAAAAAACTAAATTTATGATCTATATATTCCCTTTTTTTTCATCTTGTACCAAAAACAAATGAGTTTAGACTTTATTACCTCAAGGGAATGCGTTGTTTTGTATATTTTATATATGTTATATGAGGAGTATAACTACTATACACGCGAATATATATACAACAACAAGATATATATTTTAAATGTAACGATATTTTTATGTTGGTGTATTCTGTGTGTATGCTGTTGTGCGTATTATAAATGTGTAATAATATCCCATGGGGACATAAACGAAACGAACATAATTTCACAATGAAATTGACTATAAAATGAAATGTAATAAAATCTACCCCCTTTTTTCTTCCTGTCGTGTACTCATATCTATTACAACAGTACATTTGTACAAATTTATCTTATTTGAAAATATATAGTGTATGGGAAAGGAAAAAAAAAACCAACAAACAAAACAAAACATTTTTTCATCATTTTCCACTACCACCCCATCAATATTATTAACACGTTCCCCTGGTTCTGTGTATCTTCATCCCCTATCTATACATATATATATACACTTTTTTCCCTGTCACATATACTCCGTATGTATTGTATATATACTCACAAGGCCATATTTTCTACTTATTTTGGTTTTAACTTTTTGTTTCATTTAGCTAGTTATTTCATATATCCTTTTACATATACGAAGTTATATATCGTCTCATCGTATATACAAATAATATTAGTTTACGCCATGTGTGAATGAGTTTTTCATTATTATATACGAATAAAAAATATGATGTGCATTATTATTACATATTTTATATATATAAGGTTGTCAACTATCTCCCTTCCGCCTTTTTGCTCTTTATTCAATGCTTTATAAAAAGTGTTACAGTAATCGGATTTAGTTCAAATATGCGCCGTTTTGTTCGATAATCTGTTTCCATCTAGACTGCAACTTCATAATACCTCCCTCGTAGAAGCCCCCCTCCTTATTTGCGAAGAACTCGGACAGCCACTTTTCACAAGCCTCTTTTGAGATCAACTTTACACCACCAAGGGCGTTCGCCATGGACAGAAACAGGTGGTAATCACTTGGCGCTATGTTCGGGCTATATGGTGGATGCGATAAAACCTCCCATCCGAGCTCCCGTAGCGTCTGACGAGTCATCAACGAAGTGTGTGGTCTGGCGTTGTCCTGGTGGAACACTACACCCTTCCTTTTGGCCAATTCTGGACGCTTCTGGTCGATCGCCTGCTTCAAGCGGTCCAGTTGTTCGCAGTAGATGGTAGAATTAAGCGTCTGGCCATATGGGAGCAGCTCATAGTGGATGATTCCCTTCCAATCCCACCAAACACACAGCAAAACCTTCCTGGCCGTCAATCCCGGCTTGGCCACTGTTTGGGACGATTCACCGGCCTGCGACCACGACCGTTTTCGCTTGATATTGTCGTATGTGATCCATTTTTCGTCGCCAGTCACCATCCGCTTCAAGAATGGGTCGAGTTCGTTCCGTTTCAGCAGCATTTCGCAAATGGAAATTCGGTCCATTAGATTTTTCACTGTTAATTCATGTGGCACCCAAACATCAAGCTTTTTTTTGTATCCAGCCTTCTGCAGATGGTTTAAAATGGTTTGGTGACTAACTCCCATCTCCTGGGCGATGTCACGAGATGCCACATGCCGGTCTAACTCGATGTATTCCATGATTTGATCGGTATTTGTCGTCACAGGTCTTCCGCCGGCTGGCTTATCCATGGTGTCGTTTTCACCGGCTCTGAATCGTCGAAACCATTCCTCCGCGGTTCGAAGTGATAGAGTACCATCCCCCAAAACACCATTAATCTCACGGAACGTTTCTCTAGCGGATTTGCCTTTAACGAAGGAAAACTTTAAAATAGCGCGAATTTCGGCGTTAGTGAACTCCATGTTTACACGTCTATAACTGTTGAACGCAATATCCAAACTAATCATACATAGCGTCGTTTTGTTTGTTATGTCAAGAGCTTTCAAATTATGTACAGTGTTGCCAGATACGAGCTCTGTAGCGCTTTGTACATAGCCGCGAAATTAAAAAGACAAAAAGGCGGAAGGGAGATATTTGACAACCTTATACAATATATATTTTAAAGAAAATGTATTATGAATAGGACGAGTATGGAACAGTATAGAGTAATATAGCACAACTTTGAGATCGGCATATATGGTATATGTAACACGTTACTTGCAAATACTGTAGATTGGTTGAACTAAATATATTGTATATAAACAAAATGTGTATAAGAAAAGCGAGGGTTATTATTTTAGTATATTAGGAAATTTTTCTTTTCTGATATAAATTATCATGCATATGGGTAGGTGGATGTGTGAGTGTGTGTTTAATGTATGGAAAAATTTATTTATAACATCCACAATGTGTGACGAAAGAAGAATATGCATTTTTATATGTTTAATAAAATGTTGTATAAATATATATCTACGACACGTATTAAATAAAAAGAATAATAAATCATGTTCTTCTTTCGTTACACACATGCAATTTTCTTCCTGTTGTTGGATATTTGTTACATGCGCTGCTGTTGCGCTGCTGATGGCTCTTTTTATTGGTTTTTAAATTGGCAATATTTTTGTTCCCTTATTTTTGGTTCGTATATTTTAATATTTTATATTGGTAATCAACGAGCAGTTAATAACATTACGCAAATACAGGGTGTTTTTTTTTTTTTGTTTTGGTTTTAAAGTGACAATGCTAAAAAGGATTCATATAAAGTTGAAACTTGAAAAGATTATTATAAATAAAAGTTTGAACCATCAATTTTTTTTATAGAGTGAAAAATAATCTTTTGTACAATTGGTGTACTGAATTACAGATTTAATAGAAAACAAAAACTTTGGAAACAAATATGTGTCTTCCTATAGATGTGGTTTTTGATACCGTTTGGCATATGTATTTATTAGTTTATGCTGCCCAAACAACATACCATATGATATCTTTAAATAAATTCAAGTATAAAATGTATTCTAAATTAAAAGAAATCCCACAAGGAAGTATACTGTTGGGATCAGTATATCATCAGTCATATGACTAAATTTTGAAAAAAGTTTGGTTACAACATTTACTAATTTACGTGTTTTTCGATGTAAAATCCAAATAATATTAATATTTCAAATGTACATTCAATCCAAAGCACAGATGGAAACGGTCATAAATTTTACGTGATAACATTGAAACACTGGATAATATTGAAACATTTGTTGAAACATTATTTCGAAAAACACCCTGTTTAATTGAAAAATTGTAATTGTAAACTGTGTATCAAATCGAAGCAACAAAGGAAATTAAACATAGCAGTGAAATTAGATTTTTTTAGTGTGACTTAGCAGTTAAAAATTACCGGAAATGTGATTCAAATTATGAATGTATAAAATTGAAGTGTTAAATTTTATTACATTGCAATTAAAACACTTTTTTCTCTTATCACTTTTATAAATTTAGACTTACGCGTATCTTGGCATTATATCTGCAGGCACTGATTGTATAGGTTATGGGTTTTGGTTGTATATAGTAGATAGTTTATGGAAAAGAAAATAACATTTTATCACATGTTTAACTGATTGCTTTGGTTACGTTAGGAGAGCGGTATAGTATAGCACCTTCGCTCGACACCCATTTTGTTTCCTTCCTCTGTCGCAGAAAATTGTTTAACAATTACTTTATTTTTAAATGGTTTTTGGTATGCATAAATTTGTTAATTTGAAATTACAAAATCTCACACGGACTATATAATTATGGCAATTAATTTTACCTCATAATAATAATATGACAAAACATATGAGATTTAAAAATTTTTTATACTATTTAGAAATACGATATCATCATCGGACCTGACAAAAAAAAATGAAATACAAAATTTCTAGAAATCATTGAACAATAGAAATGTTGATGAAATAATATCCTCTCTTTTTTTTCCGTCTCTTGTTTGTTATCTAATCTTTTGGAATAGACATTTTTTCTATTTTATTTATATATTTTTTTGCTTTGAATTGAAGAAAGAATGGAACCTTTTTTTTTTCGTTGTTATTATTTTTAACTTCACCCAAACATACTATTTATGGGTTATATTTAGATTTTTGAATAAATAAAATTTTTATGCTAAATTCTTTTGTTCTTACTTACTTACTCCATGACGTTACAACCCGGGTGCGGTTTTAGCCTTCTCCAACTCCAATTCTTTTGTTCAATATATATAAATAATTTTGTATAAAAATGTGTAAGATAATTGGGTGAAATATTTGTAATTGGGTGTGATTTTCACTTATTTCTTAACCGTTTGTTATTTTTTTCCATTATTATTAATATTATCATTTCGTTCATATTATTATGATATTTTATACCACAAGATTTATATGTGTGTATGAGGAGTGTACTGTGCCAAGAATAAGTATATGCTTGGCTTATATTGGAACGTATAATGCCATATATATAGAGCTATAATATATAAAAGCTATATATATATATAGCTAGCTACAAATAATATCCTAGATATTACTGCATATATATACTTTATTTTTGTCTTTAGTGAAAATCCTTTGGATTACTTCAGGTGAAATATGAGGTAATTTTTTATGTCTTATTTGATTTATTTATTTATTTATATTAAGAATGACATAATCTCTGAATGGATTTATAATAATTTCTTATATTTATAAAAATTTATGTAATACATATAGAAAAAAATAAAATAAACATAAAATAGAATTGTATATAGTTTTTATCCGTTTTTATGTGCCATTTCTTTTCCTTTTTTCATTACATGATTTATTTTTATGTTATATATCTCTGGTGTAGTTAAAACTGAATAACATTAATATAATTATAATATGAGATATCTTTCGACAATGGATAAATTAAACATATTTATCATATACGGTTTTTATTACATATATATAGGTACAAAGATTCACTATATCCGCTGTAAACGTATACACTTGGGTATATTGGCTAAGCTGCGATACATTAATCCAGAATCAGTTAGAAACGATAAAACTGGGCATGCCCAATTACTTATAACCGCGGTATATAATATACGCATAGGACTATTTAAGATGTAGCCTAAATTGTTATTTTTTCTCATGCGGAATAATTTACTATTAAAACATTGGATTATTAAAGTGTTGACATTAAAATGACTGACTGTTAATTAATAATTATTATTGAAAAATATGGTATTAATAATAAGTATTTCAATAAAATGTGAGTACTGTCAATGACATCGCTGACGTAATATTCATTAGTTGATGATAGACACTTAGTTTTATAATACATAAAAAGTTCATTTTTAAATAATGTTTGATTTTGTTGAGTTGCAATAAATTTTGTTTGCGGAATCAATTTACTGCTAGCAAATTTGTTAAATCTGAGTGCAGAAGATCTTTGGTCCACAGGCAATGTCAAAAAAAAAACAGTTTTGATGTGATATCAAATTATCGCAAGAAGGCAGACGACCCACAACTTCAACTACTGAACAACACGTCAAGATAATCATCAGTTAACAATTAGAAACCTTGCTGATACTGTAGGGATTCGTAAAACCTTCGGTAAATATCAAATTAGAAGAAGTTTTGTGTGATTATTTGTGTGTTAAGCGTCGTTTACATAAAGCTATTCGCCTAAAGAGGTCAGAATTGTAGCAATTCTTGGTTTTTGAACCACGAGTTTGATAATTGATGATTTTGGTTGATAGATATTTACATTTAAATTTCATTGAATTGACAAAATATTGCAAAATGTAAATATCACATTTAATTTATATACGCTGGTTGTCGCGACTACAGTGTTTCTTTGGTAGTAATATATTAAATTTCGTATATTTTATAATAATCTAATAGAATTTATAATTCATAACAAAAATGTTCTAAAATATTTTCATTATAATAAAACTTTTCCTATATATACAAAACCACACACACAAGAAGCAACAAAGGTTTTTCATTTAATTTAAGTTTTCTTTGTTTTTCACACATTCACACACATTCACATACTTAAAATCGTATTGTAAATAATATAATAATAACAAAACACCAAAAATAAAATAGATTAAATTGAAAAATAACATTTTATAAATATTTAAGTGTGTTTTTTTTTATTTATTTATATAAATTTCCACAACAAAACATTGAATTGAAATTTTGTGTTTTATTTTTTTTCCGTGTTTATATAATATCCAATTTATTTTAAATATATATATTTAATGAATGAAATTCTTAAAGTATTAAATTAAGTGCATTAAATAAAGAAGTAAAAGAGAGAAAGATCTCATTAATAATGTCTTTTCTAAATTTAGTTGTTGCATTCACATCGTGTGCATATTCAAATTCAATCCTTCTTATCCCATATACCATTTATATTATTTTATTGTTTATTTGAAAATATTTGCACACAAGAAGTTAAGAATGAATATTATTTAGAGAGATATAGAATATGTGTTTAAGTTTAAAAATAAATCCTGTATGTTATAACATAATAGATGCATTTAACAATTGTCGCAATTGTGTAAGTGTATATGAAATTGTAAACAAAGTAAAAACAAAAGAAAAACAATTTTTAATGACATGAATATAAACAACAAATAAAAAACATGAAAATTATTTCATTTTATTTCATTTATTTGTTTTAAATGTTGTTTATAAGAAATAATTTAATTTTTTTTCCCCAAATATATTTTCATGTACAGTAAACTTTTCCACCTAGGAATACGATTTAATTATACGTGCAGAATTTATTAAGTTTTACCATATGGTTGCCGTTCACCTGATATTTCGTTCTGCAGAAGAGGCAATTCTGCAGCTAAAACCATAGTTGACAATTACAGTGGATTCTGATGTAGGTATAATACCAACTCTAATATAAAATCAATAAATTAGTTTAATTTAGCTTATTGTTTAGCAAAATTATATAATAAGTCATTATAAAAATAATCAATTTAATTTAAAGGATCGTCTATCCTTAAGTTGATATTTTCGAAATTTTGAAATATATATATTGTGCGAAGATGTTTTTAAATAAGAAAAATTATTATAGATATTAATTATAGAATAAAATACATTGTATTTAGAGTATTTTTCATGTAATATTACTTCAAAAAAAATCTATTTAACAGCAGGACTTAATATGACGTCAACTCTTTAAACAAAATTAGTTCTTTATAATTGTATACCCATAATAGTTTTGGTTAAATTAAATGAAATTAATAAGTTATAAATTAAAATGGGATTATATCAGTCAGAAAATACTGCAGACTGTGAAAATAAATTTTGAATTTGTGCCACAAACATCATCCACATAATTGATAAGCAGCGATATATTCAAATATAAATATTTATGTCATTTCATTAGTATTTCAAATTGGGTATTTTACGAAAGCTTCATACAATAACTGTGCATTATAAATGTAATTCCAACTATTGACGGGAAACTGCTAAATTATCTTTGCATCAAAATTGAAATATGTTTAATGTATGCGATGTTCGTGATGGATCACTATTCTGTTGAAATATAAGTAACATTCATCGTCATAAATATTTTGTAGATTTAAAAGAACAAACTCGTCCAAATATTATGATTATAAACATTCAGCGGTAACAATTACTCAATTTTTTGTAAAAATTCTAGAGGTAGCTTGAGCCATCTGTAAATAGCTGAACATTGATATTTTCCGTCATTCGAAACCGATTATATCCCTTTATCCATTATTTGTTTGCTTTTCTGTACAAACAATTCCTCATCGGAGAAGATAATTTCATTACCATATGCAGTGACAAGTTAGTATAAATAGGGTTTTATTTTTGCATATGAATGCATTAGAAATAACACGATTTTCTTAAAGGTTTTTCATGCAGGGATTACTTCTACAATGTTGTACAATAATCAGATTGATTCATATGTCAATTTTGTTACGGCTTGGAACAATGATTTTTTTGTTGAATTCACTTCTTATCTTCACGACCTTATAGTCAAATATTTGTTTACTTACTGACTGACTGGTCGATCTCTTACAATAATTTATGTTATACATTCTATAATGAGAAAGAAAACAAAATTACGCTCCGCTTCAAATTAGTTTATTATTATAATTTCATTGAAATTGGCACTAAATCAAAACTGATTAAAAATTACAAATTACGGCTGGGTTAAGCAAATGTGAAAGTATAAATTTTTTACTAACATATAGATGAGATGAGAAGAAGGAACAGAAAAAGATACCGAGGTCTGCATAGCGTTTAGAAAAAAAATATATAATATTGATATTTATGTTAATCGTTGACAAAAACGTATTCCGTAAATCTGGTAACATTGGCTTTATGTGGAAAACTTTGTTTCAAAATGAGATAAGATGCGACACCATTTTAATTGATGATCCTTCGACGAGTAATAAAATACATACTGATGGAGATGAATAGGCGAGAAAAATAGACTGTAATTTTGTAAAAATATTGAAATTCTAATAATGGTGTATTTGTTTTATACATTTATATATTATTATTATTATACAAATGCGAACAGTTGCATATCTAAATAGAAAATTTTCACATTTAGTGAGTTTTATTATTTGTTTTCACTCATTAATTTTTATTTTTATATAAAGTTAGTTGGTTTTTTTTGCTTCTTTTGTGTCCTAAAAAATGTCATGCAATTTTATATTTCTCTATACTAATACATTCATATATTGAACATATATAAAGTGTAACAAAAAGACAAATATCTACACAAATATCTACACGACGTGTATAAAAATGCTATGCATGCATGGTGGTAATAATTGTATTAAATTTTTAAAAGTCCAACAAACTTTTCTGTAAATTTATTGTATGTTTTTTGTTATTATTATAGCTGCGAAATATAAAAAAGAAACACATAACATTTTATTTGTGAACATATTCTCAAATATGTCTTATTATTATTATTATTTTATATAGAAAAGTGTCGTTGTTGATTGTTTGCCAAATGTTATATGTTTTGCAAATTGGATAATTGAAGAAAATATATACAATAAAATAATAAGAATTGAAATTTATTTATTTTTATGAATGAGAATGAGGAGTTTTAGAATGTGTATACAATGGCAACACATGGCAACCAAAGACACCAACAAATAATATATAAAGATATGAAAAATTATTAGTTAATAGCAATTAATTTTAAGAGACAGAGAAATTATGTATTTTATTTTTGTATTCATACATAGAAATGTTTACTGCATAATATTAAAAAGGATTAAAATTTTAATTTGCATAAATATTGTGATGAGTTAATTAAATTTATATAGAAAATATGTGTTGAAAGACTAATAAAAAATATAAAGATTTAAGTTACCGCACGTATAGTCGTACCTCAACGAACTCAATAATTAATACCGAAATTATTATAATGGTTGTGTTGCAACGCGAAACTAAACCAAGTGTATTCACAAAATATCAATGACATTTCCTATTGAAATTCTTCGAACTTAAATATTTTAATTTTTTTACCTGTATATAATCCCAAAACAGTTTATAACCAAAAAGTTTATTAATTATAAAAGTGATAATCACGTGACATAATTATTACATATTATGATATTAATTAGTGCATAAGGCTTTAATCAAGAATGGTTATATATAACAACGATAAAACAGGTTCAGGCATATCTTATTTTATCAATAAATTACTCTAAAAAACCTTTTCAATTGATTTCGTTGAAATTTTGAATGTGGAATAATTTCAAATTTTACCAAAGATCATGACCACACCCTAATAATTTTTCGTTTAACAGCATTATGGCACAAATTAAAGGTGAAGACTTTCTCCACGAATAATAAAAACCATTGCCTAATTAACCCTAATGATTACGTATTACGTCATTGTCTGTAATTTAAAATTTAACTGCGTAACCTTACAATAGTTTAACAAAATATCATATTGTTCAGTACATCAATAAATTATAATAAACTTAACTGTATTTAATATACAACATCACCTGCAGTAATTATATATTCTCAAATAATTTTCGATAGCCTCTATAATAGCAATTGGACGATAATTTTTTACATTATTTTTACCATCTTATATTTGTAAAGTCGGTTAACGAATGAATTTTTTTTCAACAAAATTAGGAAACACCCTAGTAACACTGTCCGTAGTTTGTCCGCAAAATTTCCGCATTATATGTAGTAGTTCGTAGTTTCAATCCGAGAATTTTTTACGGATACCCGCTGGAATTTTATATGATCAGTACAACCCTGTCAATCAATGGATTTTTATAAAAAATTTCCTTGGATTATCCGTAAATTTTATTTATATGTAAAAAATAATTTAATTGTAAGATTAAATTAAAAAATTCGTGGTATAATATTTTGTAGAAATTTGGCAGATACATAACGCTTACGCATAAACAAGAAACAAAAACTGCGGATATAAGATCCATGAAATTTCTCAACAAAATTCCTCTGAAAATGTATCGATTTGAGTTGCAAACGATGATTTTAAAAATTATGAAAATAAATTAAAAAGAGTGAGTATTATATCTGTATAGATAAGCGAAATATACAATATTTCAACCATTCTGTTTTGGATAATTGGTGAAATAAATTATGAATACAATACCGTGGATATATATGTTGGACATATTATTCTGAAAATTCAAAGATTTCAATTGACCTAAATAAAATACTATTATATATTAAGTGGAAAATCTATAGACATTCGTTATGGACAAATTCCAATATATTTTTTCCATGGAAAATATGTGGTTTTTTTTCACGGAAACTTTTCTCTTTTATCAAAGTACGGACAAATTGTTACTAGGCGAAAGGAATTCACTGTGGTCAAAAACTTATCCAAAATAAACGGATCAGATAAAAACATTTAACATCACATTTTAAAATAGAATTGTAAACATGTGTGCATTCGAACACAGTACAACTGACAATAAAAGATAATGTAGTATATTTCATTGACATAGAAATAATCGAAACATTGTATGGTTTCAGTAAATATTATATATTCTATCAAAGATCAATGTTTTTTTTTTTGTATCCTTTTTAATTGGAATCTTCAATCGAACAATTATATAATTGTTATCAAAAATAAATAGAAAATTTTCCATTAAATTATCTCAATTAAAATTATTTATATTCATAAAAATTTAAAGATAACAAATGTCCATTTTTTATAAAAAAAATTCCATTCAATGAATCATAACATAAAACATCCGGATGGAGGAGGCAGAGCAATATATTTGTTGTTTCTACACGTATAACTATAAAAATTGAAAATTTTAACACAACAGTTATTTGTATTTGAATATAGTAAGATCAAAATTGTAAATAATTGATATGAATATGATAAAATTAAATAATTAATTCCATGATCGTATATTATTATTTTCAATAACATACAATTTATGTTAAATGTTATGAACTTTATATTGTATATTGATATTATCATTAATCATAATTTTGTTTATATGATACATTACTTTTTATATATTATATATTATTTATAAAGATGTTATATTATGATTTTATAAGATCAACAATTTCTTGTACATAAATATAGTACCATATAATACAATATATATATTCATACTCTCTATTGTATCTTGCGGAAGATAACTTACATACAATATATATAGAAAAAAAAAGAAATTCAAACAATAAAGTCTTTTCTTTATTTACAATACACAAAATTATAAAATAAACTAAACTAAAATAAACGATATTGCATTTAAAAATTATAAATAAAAATACAATAACAATTGTTAAAGTAAATCATTGGGTTTGTTTTTGTACATATAATAACATTAAATCCAAAATATATACATAAAATCTTATATATATTTACAATATGTATATGGTAAATTGTCTATATGAATATATATTGGTACGTATCTGCGGAGAGAAAAGACCACGCATTTATGTCTAACACGACATTACGTTGTATATTGTATACCATACATTATATACGAATGAATGAATAAATATACCTATATAGAAAACATAGAAAAGATATGTTATGGAGTGTATAATATTATTTTAAACAAAAAGACAAAAGGATTGTAAAAGGTTAATTATTCGAAATTAAACACAATATAACCGCGCCTTTCTATTGTACACAAAAGGAGGTAAAAATATATAAATTGTACTTATTATTTGTTTAGGTATACATGCAATACGACATTTTATTATGAATTTATGTAGATATAAATAAATACATATATTGGAAAAATAAGGGATAATATAGCTAAGGCACACATTACAAATACAGATACAATATACAATATATGGTATATATGTACATAAAAGGAAATCACATACGACGATTATACAATTAGTGTAAATACAAATATATATTGTTTGTTATGTGTATTACGATTACGTACACAGCACCTCGTATTATAATATGAAACAGATAATAACAATGTTTTGTGTTTATGCCGAGTATAAATTCATCAAAGAAAAATTTGTGTATTATTAAAAAAAAACAAGGCATGTTCAACGACGTGCCATGTATTCAATAATTAATATTTAAAGAATCCTTATAAGGACATTTATTTTTATATATAATACAATACAAAAACAGAGAAATTATAAATAAATAATAATGAACATTCAGTTCATTAGAATAATAATAAAGGATCTATACAAAAATGTATAATTCTATTATATTATAAATATATGCAAGCTGTCCGAAAAATAACCGAACAACGACTATCGAATATACTGTCACTACCGATTGATTTATGTATAAAAAAAAACAGTTACAATTTCATGACATTTAATTCAGTGTCAACGAACATACAACGCCGAACGCAACGGTGCAGAAAAATGTATAAAAAAAAAATGAAAAAAGAATCAATATTAAATTTTGGTTTTAAAATTCGTAAAAATGCTATAGCGAAACGTTTTACAAATCACTTACTGTTACCTCTAGGTCAACTTAAAGACGAATGCACAACGAAGATGTACATATGATAATGATAACATTCAAAACGGTCATCAACAACGCTGAACAGTAAAAAACAAACATCCAAATGGTGTTTGATTTTGTGAAAATTAGCATGAGTTACCGCATACATTATTTCACAAATTCTACTCAAATCTATGTATACTTCTCAGAATTTCAAAAAGTAACCTTGCAAGATCCTTGTAATGTCCTTAATTCTTGAAATACCAATTCTACTCGAATCTATGCATAATTCTCTTTCATTAAAGGTATCGCTTGCAGAATTTCAAAAAGTAACCTAGCAAGATCCTTGTAATGTCCTTAATTCTTGAAATACCAATTCTACTCGAATCTATGCATAATTCTCTTTCATTAAAGGTATCGCTTGCAGAATTTCAAAAAGTAACCTTGCAAGATCCTTGTAATGTCCTTCTAATTCTTGAAATACCAATTCTACTAGTTTTTTTTGCTTGAAATAAAATTACATATATAAAAAACTTAATCCAGATTTAAAATTGGTTTTGAAAACTAAAATTTTTGAATTTCTATACCGCATGATGCTTTGACACTTACCGGATCACCACCGTTACATATATGGAAATAGCAATTGAAAAAACAAAATGTATATAGTTATCGTAAAATACTGCGACAAAATGTAAACTGACTTAATAAATTGATTGAACAGATTATGTCGTTTAAATATATCTCGGTGTTGTGAAATCACAATATATTTAAGAATTTATATTATGCAATAATAAAACAAACAACAGCATCAGTTAATTTTGAATGTTAATTGAAAAAAATAAATTCATAAATATTGATGCTCTGCGACATAATACACGCCATCGAGTGTCGAGTATATATAAATGTCAACAACTTCCAAACAAAAGACGAGAATTACCGTAAGGAAAGAATATTAAGACAAATATCCGGCAAAAAACATGCAATCGGCAAATAAACGTAGAAATGAGAAATAGATGTAATCGTTCGATGCTCCATATATATATATAGAAATAGAAAACACCGCAGTGATAGAGAAACCATACGAACACAGATTTCCCGAATGATCACCGGCAAGAAGGCAGCAATGTCAGAGCTATGTTTTCAAAAACACAGCACCGACGAAGAAGAATTATTACAAAAAAAAAGACTTAATTTATAGAAAAAGAGGATTTAAATAGGGAATTTATTTCGAATGGTACAACGGTTTATGCTGTGTATTACATTGAAGTATTTGTAACTCCGTATGTTTGCGGTGTTCCATTGACCAGTGAACAGCATTTCATCAATCATCGGCATTAATAAAATAATTTGATAAACTTATTGAACATCACGTTCAAATCACTATAATCTAGTTTTCATTTGAGGAAGAATATTTTGAATATAATTAATCAATTATTAACATTTTTCTTAATCCATTGTAGTTAATTTTCGGACAGCCGGTCCGATGTATATAATTAAAAATACTTGCACATTTATTTTACATAAAAGACTAAATTTTTATCAGATTATCTTATAAAACTCTGTATGTGTGTACATCACACACACACACACACGTATATTTGTATTGTGTATTATCTCGTATTATATATTATATTTACGTAATTAAACAAAATAATACAAAAATTGTAAAGTTAAACTTTTTTACTATACCACCATCAGCATATCGCATCTTCTCCATTTATTCATGTACAATCGCAACAACAACAACAACAACAACAACAAAAAAACTAAAATAAAGGGATATTATAACAGACGAAAAAACATAATACAATATAAGAAAAAATAAATAAATATATATCGTACGTATAATAATAATAAACTGTCGTCAATATATGTTGTGTTCTTTAACACTAAGTTAATTAAATAATTATAGCTTAAACGACACCCACAGCCTTGTTATCTTCGCTGCATAATCATTTTTTGTTTTTAACTTTAACAATTTATATATGTATATTTTTATGTATATTATTATATGGTTCGTATTGGCATATTCGATAGGATATATGGTAAGTCCATTACTGCATACACGAATATATCTACATTTGCATACATAGTACACCTATAACTATATATATTTATATTTTATAAGTTTATAGAGATTTCTTTAATTTGCCTTCTGGTAAATTGTTGATACAAAATCTATATAATATCTACTTTGAACCGAACTGACTGCGAATATATATTTATTCGTATATAAATATATTTAACATACACAGTGTGTCAATGGATTTATTAATACTGTTGTATTATGTGTCAGCTGGTTGATATTTCTGTCATGCTATTTGACATAGTCACAACCTCCTTATATTGTTGGTGCATTTTTCATAAGAAGTGTGTGTTTTTTTTTAATTCACCGCATATTCACTTGATTCCGGTGTTTACTTCTATTTTGTTCCCGAAATCTTAACATGACGTTAATGTTAATTTTATTATGATGATGTTTTCGGATCATATAAACAATTTCGAGGTGTTTGCGTTGCAATGCAAGGTAATTAAGCGAAGTTAATAAGTGTTAATAATAATATAATTTAATTTAATAGCTCGAAAGTGTCTTAGGAATTCTGTGACACACTATGTACACTGTACACCTCTATAGATATTGTTTCTGTATACCTATAAATACTACAAATATATAAACGCAGAGGAATATATTTTTGCATTTAAGCTTACGTTTGTAATTAAATAAACTGTTTTGTTGTTATCGATTTTTTTATGTTCCTTTTTTTTTTTTTTCTTTATTGTATTCAATTTTATATATTTTGTATTTTATGATGACGATGGTGTATTTCATGGTGTAACATAATTTAAAAATGCTATATTAATATACATATACACACACACACACACACACAACACACAGTATGTTATTTAAATAACCGAACTATTTAGTTTAGAGATATACAATGAAATAAAATTATAAAATATTGATCATCGATGCTGATTATGAAAACGTTTACCATACATTTTAACAAATGATGAATTTCGTGAACACATAAAACTTTGCTCATGTTTAGAGGTCATCAATTCAATTTTTGTATGTTGTGCGGAATGACGGTGATGTATCGATCGAACTGAAAATTGGTAAGCTGACACATCGCAGATCTTTAAAGATCTTTTTGAATAGTGTGTAAAACCACATATAATTTTTTTTCCAATTTTAAAACCAAAATTTAATATTACCATCTGCCATTCGATTAACTGGAACTTAGATGCGTTTGAGTTGATGAAATATGTATCATTTAAAATGATATCTTATTGTCAACAAATGACGCTGTATTCAATGATTTTTAAATATTACAAATTCGGTTACTTAATAAAGAAACTGTGTTTAGATGTACATTGTCATCATATATATATATATTGCCTGTATTAAATCGCATTCGTACATATAATGAGAAGAGACTAAAATTTCAGAATTTATAATTTTTGCATAATAAATGTATATTTTTTTAATATTTAACATTTAAATTTTAATTTTAATAACAATGTGCTTACATGCACACCGACGGACTATACACATATAAATTTAATATGTAACTAATTATAATTAGAAAATACGTATAATATCGATAGATATAATACGAAACCACTGCAAAATTAATTAAATTATTATCTTATTTTCGGAGTAAATATTGAAAATTTGTATATCGATTTTGTTTTAGCATTCGACCAAAATGTATGAATTGTTTTAGGTAATAATGATCAGATGTGCTATGGTTTTATCAATTTTTGAAACGTCTGCTAAAACACTATTTTCGCGCAAGTTGTGGATATATGGATATATGGTGAACGTTTACCGTAAATTGGTACTAGACAATAGGATGTATTACCACGGCAATTTTGTTTGCAATAAATTAATGAAGTAAAACCTTGCACAAAATATCCTATATATTCAAATGAATACTAAATAAATTCTGAATATAAAAGCTGAATTCATGACCTTTAATATGCATGTGTTTTATAAATCAATTGAATGAAAGAAGTTTATTGTATTAAAAAAAAACTATAGTGGTCACTGCGAAATCGTTTCTACGAAAAAACGTTAACGAGAATTGTTATATCTTATATCATTGAGATGTAAATATAATCCCGTAATAATTCTGAGCTGGTTTTTACCCATTATTTTGACAAATTTCTGTATGTTTAATCCAGTTCTTTGACCACTTACTTTATGTTTACATTTTCAAAAGTCCCAAATAGTGTTGGTAACTATTCTGCAGAAGGACAGCCCATCAATAAAGCTATCAGAAATATCTTTCATAGGCCCAGAACCTTTTTGTATGCAGAGTTGTAAAATAAAGTATAAAGGGAAATTAAAATATTATAATGGGATAATCTAAGGAACAAACATTTTGGCTTAAAACAATCAAAAGAATTTTTGGGGAAATTTGACAAAAAAATATCAAAACAATGCCTAAAAATTAACAGAAATTGACTGAGGATTGTGATTGTAATACTTACACGGCACTGCACAAAAAAATGGGATGGAGCTTTGTCGACCCACAATTGAATGAAGGACATCTTTGCCATGGCTCAAATGGTCCAAGCTGTCCAGAAATTAGTAAAAAAAACGAGAAATGCGTCAAAAATGAGAAAATACTGAGAGTAAATATGTAAAATATCTGTAACTTCTCAGCGCGACTTTGTCCTAGGTCAATTCTGAACAAAATCTCGTTCCCTCATATTTGAGTATTTAAATTTGTATATAGGTATACGACCATATATTGAAAAATTCATGATCGGCTCGATTTTTTCAATGTTCGAAAATTTACAAAACTACACGAATGACTATTGCAGATATTGTGAATCTGCAGCAGAAAACTCTGAATACATAATACGAAAAAAAAATTGTGAATCTTATTGCTTGGTTGACAGTGAATTATCACCATTATTAAACCCACTTCATATTCAAAAATAAAATTAATCATATAGAAGCGGCACTTGAGTGAGAACTCCAATAAAGGGAGTTACACAACATGACATAGAGTTAGAATGGATGCATTACAATATAGTTCTCCTATATGTCGCTGTTATTATAATACCATCAAAATTAATATTGCACTGCTCCTGAAATGTTATAGAGCCACAGTTGATATTAATTATTGTGGCCACTCCTTAACACATTCATCCGTATTATCTCCTAATCTCTGGCCACATTGACAAATGTCATTCATACCTATAAAATTGACCTCAAACATAAGAAGATATAAAAATTCACAATTTTATATTACAATTCAAAATAAAATTCCATTCGTACATATAAAATATATTATAAAAACATGTTATATTTGTTTATAGAGAGTGTGTGTGTGATAGCATAATTTAATTAATAATTTTCACATATAATTTATATCTTTAACATTATAAATTTAATCAACAAACATATTTTAAATTATTAAATTGTATGTGATTGAAAATATATAACTAGTAAATTATTTTATTGAAACTGTCAAACTGTTACTATAAGAAAATAAAATAAATTTCACATTCAATTTTAATCAACAATACACATATATTAATATACATATGTAGCTATAGATATAATTTAGGGCACAGCACAACATAAAAATCATAAATATAATATTTCTATACATATTTATAATATGCTAAAAAATAAATTAAAACCATATTTTACGCCCATAAATAAATAAATAAATTGTATTATATTATTGTATCATATATTGTATAACATATAGATGGTATATCTCAACCTCATCTCATCCATATACATAGACTTTTATACACATAATAATAATTATTTGTCTTAAAGTGTTTGAACATTGTAAATTAATTGATATAAAATCCATGGGATATGTTATAATAATAATTTTGTTTTTTTCATTTTTCCATAAAACAAGCAAAAAGGTATGTAATGTATCGAACAAAATGAAATTTTTAAGTATAATATAATATTACTTTTATACACACGATATTTTTTTTTAAGAATACATTATGTGTGTGTGTGTGTGTGTGTGTGTACGTAAACGTGTAAATATATATTATATACAATATAAAATAGATTCATATTCCGGCACAGCAAACGAAATATATTATTATATATATAAAGTATTGAAATTATCTCATATATTTGCACTAATTACATTGCCTATAAAGGTAAAAGGATTTTTTGTTTTTCCCATCTTTTCGAAAGTAACAAGATATTTATCGTTTTTCATTTTTATCACAGCAGGATTCTTCTTACGAATTGATTCGTATCAATAAATCATTTTATTTTATCTGTATATTATAATATATCGTATATATTGGAGCTATGGTATAAGAGTATAAGGAAAAATAAATAAATAAATAAATAAATAAATAAATAAATAAATAAATGAAAAAATAAAACAATAAATATATAATATTATAAAGTATCCCTTCATTCCTTGAGCAAATAAACCAGCACGTGGGTTCTTTATAACAACACTTTACGTACACGTTACATATATTATTATATGGCATATCGTATACAATTTCATATCTTGATACCTCTACCTAACGTATATATATATGGAATATTATAATAACGATACATATATCAACTGTGAGTACGTACCACCATACGAACGTATACAATATATAAACAATTGATTATTATTTATGTGAATATTGCGTGATAAGTGGGTGCAAAAGGATATACATATTACATATTTGTTGTACACTGGCATATATGTTATAATATGTATATAGTATAAAATTGTATATATATTTTAGAGACGAAGTTCATATTATAATCATCGTCAAGTGTGCATTAAAAAATCAAATGAAATGAATTGATTAAAAGTTTTTTTTTCCCCATTCCAAATTTATATATAAAAGCGTTAAAATTGTATTCATATAAATACACATAAGTTTTTTAAGTTTATACAGTGAACTCTGGCTGCAACAAATGCTCAGCGGACTAAGAAAAATTTAATTACTACTACAGTTTTAGATAAAAGATTTTCATTTATAGAATTTTTAGGATCGGAAAATCGTGATTTGCGGATTTCGTTACAAAATATTCTCATCAAATTTATGGTTGTAATAAAGTTTACACTGAACATAATCAATCGCAATGCTATGAATGGTTTGAACGATTTAAAAAACGATAATTTTGAAAATTATTGCTATAGATAAAGATGACGGTACAAAGTTAAAAAGCATGTGGCAAAAGTGTTTGAATGTGGATCAAGCACTGCGATTTCTATAGTCGTTTAAAAGTTATGAATGAAAGGCAAATAGAAAACCGAAAAAAAAACCACTAAAATTTTACTTCAAAAGCATGAAAGGAAGTATTTCATTGCATGGAATTGTAACTGGTGGTTATTATTTTGAAAATTCTAAACGCAAAAAAAAAAACCATGGGCTATACCAGAACAATCAGAAACATCGATCTACAAAATCTAATAGATTTGGAAAGGAAGGAATGTTCATTGTCTGGTGTGGTATCGGAAAGATATATGATATATTATGTATTATATAATATTAAAACATGCAGTGAAATTTTAAAATACTGAATTAATTTAAATCATGTTTTGTTTAGAAAAACTACTAAAATTGGTCACAAAACACTCGGTATGGTAATTTTGCTCCATGCCAATGCATCGTGACGCACAAAACAAATCCGGTTGCAGATTACATTGAAATCGTTTGACTGGGATTTGTTATCCCACACGTCATATTCACTAGACTTGGTTCCTATCGATTATGGCACTTAAAGAACAACACATGAAAACAAATTTGTAAAATTTTTCATTTGAATAAAAGTTAAAATAAATCAATAACAGAAATTCTCATCCTAAATGTATATCAACTTATAGGACACTTCTACTAATCCAATTGCTCATTTGGCTGATATGTGATATTTGAATGAAATTTTGTATTCGAATTTAATTTCGGATTATATAGACAGACACGTACAACAATTTTCCTTCGAAATTGAATAGCAAAATTGTCGGATGTGTAATATTGGATTCAAATTGACAAGCAGATTGCAATCAATTATGAAGTATTATCAGTAAAATTGTCAAGGCATCGATTTACCAATCTTAAAAAATATTCAGATAATCCAAATTTTAAGCTACATTTATACGAAATCATTAAAATTATAGGTATGGGAAATGTCAGAGTTAAAAATTTTCTGTAATATAACTCCAGAAACATCTTAAGTAACAGTTTTCAGGATCTTTATTATAAAGAATTTTACATTGTTACCTGTACAATTCACTGTATATATAATTATATTTATTTGTACATCTCTAAATGTACAAATATATATGATTATAAAGTATGCGTGAATCTATTATACAAAATTGTATTCATAAATTATTTTACTTTGAAATTATATGTATTTTATATAAAATACATTGAGATATAGTTTACAATTATCAACCATATTATTACACCTATTTTTTATAATTAAGGTTATTTTATACAAATTATAAATTACTATATAGTTTTGCCAAACACAAGCGTGTTAAGATAATGGAATTTACAAACGACATATAGCTGATACTAAATTAGTTATTATCGTCAAACAAAATATATGGTGTCAACTAATGCATATCATGAATTCGAGGTCAAACTGTTATAAATATACTATTAAAAGAATATATTTTTAAAATTGTTAATTGTTTCGTATACTTGGGATCGTTGGTAAATGAGGAAATTCGTGGCAGGGTAATAATTATGCTAACAGGTTATACTACACAAAAACAAAGGTATTGTACATGCGTGACTAATTGAATGAAGGATACTTCGTGGCATATTTGGTTCAAACAAACAAAATGATTGAAATCGATTGTACAATTTCGAAATAAATAGGTGGTATACGGTGATTTAAGCCAGTTTCTTACTAATTATTAAATATTACTATATCGACAAATGCGCCCAATTGTATGAATGGCGATTGTACATAAATATTTTTTTTATATTTATAGACGATATAATTGAATAATTAAAAATATTTTATTTATGATATGATTATTAATTAATATTATTATTATTATTATTATTATTATTATTAATATTATTGAATATAAAATCACCTTCCATTTTAAGAATTAATTTTTAATTAAAAATTGTTTAATATGCATAGGTAACATTATAACAAAATAAAAATAAATAATAGGTACAGGATTTGAATGGTAATATATTAATCTAAATTCAATGTTCATTCATTCATAAATATATAAAATATAAATAAATAAATGAAATGCGACATATTATTATTTTACTATCCTATATCCTTTTATATCCTTTAATATATGTATATAATAAAATTATATAATACTGTTATTGCTGCTACTACCGCTACTACTACTACTACTACTACTCTGGTACTACTACTAGTGCTACTACTACTACTTTGATTATATATGAACATTTACAATTGTATTTAAACGATTTATAGGCATAATGTTTTTGTGGCAAATATATATCCTATGAACTATTTATGTTTTATGTATATAATATAATACGCATATTTATGTATCATATTATTATTATTATTATTGTATTATATGTATATACAGCCTGTGTCCCAAAAATATCTGGAATAACTTTCTAATATATGGATCTGCTACTAGTCGCTAAACAAGTTTATAAATTTTCATGACATTTCCTTCGGTGAATAAGCCAACACACATTTATAGGTGTCAATATAGAATTGTGCGTTGTGTGAATGACATAAAAATAACAAAGAACCACCATTCAAAGACGGCACAGAATATGTGAATGATGCAATGAACGTTCAGAGACCGACCGACAACAACGATTACCAAAGAAAATATACAAAAAGTGCATGATGTCGTGAAAATTAGTTTTCATTTTTCTAAATCCATTCCATTGCATTATCTTTCGGACCAATGGTATATGTAGAGTATATACATATACAGTACAATGAGAGACATAAATTTTGTGGTTATAGAACACGTACCAAATATTGTTATGCTACATTTAATATTATTGCAATTTGCAATGTATGTGAACATATATGGACAGCTATATAGAAATTACATAAATAGAATATAATCATATTGTATATGTATGCAATAAACACAATAAACCATAAATTTAAAATACACAAACTTTTGATATAAATGTTTCAAATATATTCCTATTATATATGAAGCCTATATATATTGTATAACATATATTTATATATAAATGGCATAATCACGTATATAACCATATGATGGCCCAATTTATCTATGGTCATTTTTCGTCATTAAAAATGGATAAAAGTTAAATATACCATTTTCAAAATTTCTTTAAATCTTATTTACGACTTGTGTATATTTTTCTAATTTATTACTTGTATAATTATAGTATTTTCGATGATATTATATTAAATTATATGGGGGTTTGAGAACAATATTGCAGTATACAAGCGAAACTATAGTATCAACATTCGATGGACCAGGCGATATGCCTTCAAATTCAATTCATGTTTTAAGAAACAGTCTATGGGCATAATAAAAAGTAATTGCATATAACTTAATTAGATAAATTTTTCATTTGAAATATCATCATTTAATTTGAACAATAATCATCATAATCATAAATGTCTGTTGTTCCATTCTTGCCATTTGATTTGAAGAATATAAATCTTGATTTATTTGCATACTTTGTCCAAGACTACTCATTGTTTGGTCAGAAGGATGCACATAATACTCTTCTGTATTTATGAGGGTTTTAACTTTTCGATGATTCCTAATCTTTATATTATCCCATGTACATATCAAAAAACAGTTGTCATATCCTTACACAGAAGATGTAATTGTCTTTTGTCTTGTTTATGGTGCATTTCCACCCATTTGCAGCTAGACTGTTTCGACTCTTTTTATATTTTTTATAGTATCTAAAGTGTAATAAATCTATGATGGGTGTAAATTTCTTAACCCAATTCAAAAATTTTACATTACTTAATGGATAAATATATAATTACAATAATAATTATATATGATTTAAATTGACATACAAAATATTGTTACACATTTATAATTATTATTATTATTATAGCAATTACCTATACGTAATAAGAAAATAATAAAAATCGTGCTTTATTAACATTAATAGAAGTGGTTTCATTTTTAACCTATACGTAACAGCACACAAAGATTTGTGTTTGTAACACAAAAGAAACAGACCATTTTAATTTTAAAATTTCTAATCTATTTCTTTTGTTATAAAATATCTTCAGCAGAATTTCAGTAGAACAAATATTTTCAAATACATTTGACGTTAACCCAGACAATTATTGCCAGATGTTTAACGATTAACAATCCTAAGCGGTAAACAAAATATCGATATAGAAATAATACTGTGCTGTGTATTTATTGACACGATCTGGATGATGCACGTGGCGAACAATTTGAACGAGACCAGAAGCATTTCATGTACCAATACGAGGAATTGTACATTTTATATTTAAAAGAGTGGAGAATATTTTATTCCAAATTCATTTGACTACAACTAAATTACATTCTATTATCGTTATTTGAATGTAAAAAAAAAAAAAACCTATAGCTGCTAGATTTGTTACTCGTAAAAAATTGGATTCCCATATAGAGCCCAAAACATTCGAACTGTTAATTAATCGTTGTTGTGTGGGGGTTAAGCCAAATTCAAAAAAAAAAATTGTATTATTTTATATGTAAAACATCGAATATTATAGAAAATAACAAAGTGGAAAATGGCTATATTTGTATAATAAATAATAATACCCGTATGCATGTAAAATATATTGTATAAAATATTGTAAATTATACGGAAGTAAATATTATAATATTGGATGTTTAGCTTGAAATCTGCACCAATTGTTGCGTTAAAATATCAATTTGTTTTCTAAAAAACAATAAACCTGGTATTGTAATGGCACCACCAATCGTTTGCACATCTTTTAAAGTAGTCCATAGTCATTTACCCAATATTGGGGCTACTTTAGATTGCCCACGTCAAATGTTTCTACTATCGCATACTTGATGATCGGTTTTGCAACATGTGGTTTAGTATTGTCATGTCTTTTTGGAATATTACGAACTTTTTTTTTCCGTAAATACATCCTTCAAATTGTTTGTTTTCTCGATTTTCATATTGTTGCTTTTCATACGTATGGAAATTAATTTTCTTGTTGTTAGATCACAGCCATATATATTTTGCACATCCAATTTTTGAGATTACATTTTAAACTTCCGACAATTCTTTAAGTATATATGACATGACATCTGCCATAGGTTAATGTTTCCAAATCTACATCTTCAAATATTTTTCATGGTTGTACTTTATCATTACCATCTTAATCACCACTTTTAAATCGTTAATTTTTGTTCGTTATATTTGATGGAGTAAGTTCACCGTAAATTTCTACACACAAACGATACATTTCACGATTTTTCTGCCTTCATAGTCTTCAAATGCGTGCTTCTTTTTCAAAAGTCGCTAATTCGTTCGGGTGTGTATGACGACAACATTGACAGACAATATTTTTTCATTGCTGCAATTTACATGAAAAAAGTCGTGCGTTATTGTAATAAAAAAAAAAACAAAATTGGTGAATTTCAAGGTAAACATCCGCAATAACTACTATAAATTTTAGAATATCAAAAAAAAAAAAAACGAAAACAAAAAGCGAATAACTTATTAAAACTAAAAAAAAAAAAATAAATATAATATAAATAATACAACTAATTTATTATACGTACATTGCATTTTGTCCATAACACAAAATTTATACGTCGCGTCGAATAATAATATTAAATTATAAAGCAAATGCAATCGCGTGACATTGGTATTACAACAAAGTTTTTGACCATTTCGCGTAAAATTATCGTTTATAATAGAGTCATTAATGGAAATTACAGATTTCTGTTTTACATTTTGTTCATGTACTAATATATATATAAATAATAACATTTTTACGATATATTAAATATTTAGCAGCAAGAGAGAGAGTGGAAAGTTGCATTTAAGAACAAAAATTCATGTATATAATACTATTTTTATATATATATAACCATTGCGTGCCATTCTATTAAGTATATGGATATATTGTATATATGTAATGAATAAATTATTGCGACCACTGTGTGTGTATAATATATTCTATAATATATGAATAAATATTGGAATGAACGAAACGAAATTATAATATATATACCATAAACAAAGTAAATGCTCATATATAGACAAATATTCCTTTGATAAGAAATAAGAAATTGACTGAAATACATCGAACATAAAATAAAACCTATACAAAAATCGCATGTCATTGCTGAAAATAAATAATTGAAAGAATAAATAGCATTTTTGAGAATAATTCCTAATATATTTCTTATTTATAACTTCAATTTTTGTGCCAACTTATAAGAATTAAGAAAATGCTCATCTATTTTATATTTCGTTTATGTTCTTACACTTTATGAATGTTATACAATATATATATATATAGAAATAATACATATATTACAATATATTACTTTACATACACATTTAATATTAATAACATATTGTATTTAATATTTTATTAATGGTAATGGATTTTGTGTGTACTCGTTCGTTCGTATACGGTGTGTGTATTTGTGTGTTATATATATAACGATATACATAAATAGTATCCAAACAAAATATATATAATATTATATATTCGACGATGGTTTGTATATTGCTAAGAAATCTCTTGTAATGGTATTCCATGAACACGTATATTAATTAAATTCATTATTATATATTTTTGTTTTCATATGAATTTAATTTATACCGACACATATTGACCACATATAAATATAATAAAAACATTTGTCCATACATAAAATATCGAGAAATTCTTTTATGTACAATATATTTAATAATCGTTTGAATTGAATTGAATTGAATTGAATTACATAAAAAAATATATATAAAGCATAAATAATTTATTCCAATTTATTATAATATAAATAATGGGTATATATACTCGCGTAATACATATTATGTAAAAGGTATATGGATGAAGAAGACTCACATATTTATTTACATCTATATCTAATTTATTTATTATATTTGTATATTATCCTCTGTATAAAATATTCGATGGTCTAAAAAGTTTTGCGCCGATTAAGCCAATGTGGTGGCTTTAAATTCATATCTGTATCTTGTATTAGGAAGATAAACGATCAACAAAAAAGAATAGTTGGTAAATGATTCGATAGAAAATATTGAAATCAAATATTCACGTACCTCAGTTGATCAGAAACATCGACCACAAATCAATAGTTTATATCCATATGCGGCTGAGTTTATAGTGAAAAATTTAATAAACCGAATTTTCAATTACCGCAATCATTGGTGAAAAGTTGTAATAAAATCTATCTATTTCAGAAACTATAATATACGATAACAATATAAAAGAAAAAGAAGATCGTGGTGGCCGAAGTGTGGAGCTCCTCAAACTTTGGTGGTGACAGAGCCAGCATTGACGTCAACGAAAGTAATACTGTGTGTTCTGGTATTTATATAAATCATGAGCTACTAAAACAATTGATTCTGATCTATATATATACGATGTCAAAAATTAATCAAATTGATGTAATTAATTGAAATAAAACGAACCGAAATGATCAATAAAAAAGGAGTTGTGTGTTTTATTTCGCGACAACACCAGAACACACTCACACACACAAACACCCTCGGTACTTTAGAGAAATTGATGGTGAACCGAACCTTTTTATTACCCCATATACAAATAGTCTAGTAAAGATGTAAAAATCACTGAAGTTCGATGCAATAACGAAATTATCGGTTTTACCATAAAATTGAAAAAAAAAAGAAATGAATCAAAATGGTAAAAGAATTTTTAAAAAAATACTGAAATTCGTTTATCGTCTGCTAGAACAGGATGTAACAAAATTTTGTTCAGAAATGGCCTTAGACTAAATCGTAGTTACAGTCAATTTAAATATTTGTTACATTTCTGGCGAACCTGGACCAATTTAAGCCATGACAAAAATATATCTTATGGATCGATAAAGCTCTCGATATTGAATGTTAAAGATTGTAGAAGATACAGCCAATACTTGGACAATGTATTAATCAATTAATACAGAAGCTATCATTTTCAGAGATCGCGTATTTGAATAGGCGTTGGGTAACAAACACATTTTGCTCTGAATCGACCTTGGACGAATTAGCGTTGTGAAGTCTTATTAAGTGTTCATATATGGTATTGAAATTCTCACAAAATTTCAGCTTAACTGTCACTCAATCAGTAAGTATAAGATTTATGTTTATAGCAACTTTTTACGTGTCTTTGATTTTGTATGATTAAAAAAAAAATATTGAACAAAGAATTTGTTTTAAAAAGTGTTTAAAAATTATTATTATAAAATTACGCTGCGTGAAAGTTTTTCGTGAATCGCATATCATAAAAACATAGATAAAATCAAAGCATGATTTTTATATAACGTAATTGGATTTTACATTTTAATAATGAATCTCATCTCATAATGAATTAATTATTAAAAATTTAATAATGGAAAATTCACCCAATTCACCTGATATGAATTCATCAGACTTTTTCCTGTTTAGTAGACTCCACTTTGACGAACGTATTTTAATAGCACTGATAATGATATAAGAAAATTTAAGAGTGGGTTATTACAATTGCTGCAATTCATGGGCAGTATTTTGAAAGCGATAACATTGATCATTATCATTATAATGTATGTTTAAATGAAGATGACGCTTGTTATTTTAGTTGTGGTGGAAGAGGTACAGCATTAATTATTTCAAATGTTAAGTTCATTGAAAATTTATAGAAAATGCTTATATGAATTTTAAAAAATCGACAGAAACTTTTTCGACCATATTATATTTTAAGTTATTCGGAAAAAAAAAAAATACTATACAAAAATATACAAAAGAAATTGTGAATAGAATTAATTTGTTATTAATTTTCTATATTTATACATTTATAAGTTTTTTAAGTTTAGTCATATTTATAGAAAGAGAAAAATATGTAATATATTACTAAAATACATGTAAATGGAAAAAAAAGGGATTAACTAAATAAAATATTTAAGTTAAAAAATATTTATAAAGTAAAGATTATAAATTAATTGATTATAACCAACAACAAAAAAAATGTTGGTGGTTTAAATTCTTTTTTACCTACCACATTCTTTTCCGTACATTTCTTTTACGGCAACGGCGGCACAGATCGCGTCTTAACTATATAAATAACCGCATCATCCGCATTTAAGAATGTTATACTATTTAATATATATTATTTCATTAACAAAGTAAAATTAATGTCTCATTTTTGTGTTATTATTATTATTATTATACAAAATAAAAAAAAATTATAAATAAATTATAATAAAATATAAATTTTTATCTTTTAAGTTTTACGGTTTTTATTGATTTGATTATTACCAATTAAATAGGTTGAATTTTGAATATACATTTATGTTTTTAAATGAAACGCAACCATAAAATTGTACGTATATAAATATTTTTGATGATAAATTTTTATTTTCAATAAATTGAAAAGATTTAAATATAAATATGTTTAGGAATTATATATGTTTAAGTGTTTTATAGAAGGTATTTGTGCGACGACGACGACGACCACGACCATGAATAGTTTTAAATGCATTGTGCGAGAAATTTATTTATATACACAATACATTTTTATGAGTAAAATCTGATTAATCAACTAATTTATTGCTTTTTTTTTTTATATATTTATGCCATTTAAGGTATTTAGTTTTTTCGTTAATTTAAATAAATCAAACAAATAATTAACTCTTCTAAAATTAAAATGTGATGTCAGCGTGCAGATGGAATAATATTAATATAATGTTTATATGAGGTTTTAATTTATAGTCTTTGTCTTGGTCACAACAAATTTAGAATATTTATGTAAATTTTAGCACTATATACAGCAATTAAAATGTACAGGTACAGGTGTACCAATTAAGCAATATTTACGATGGAAGTTTTTGGACTATAGCTAACTGATTGAATTTATGATATCCTCGATCAATGTGTTGATAATAATAAGGCAAATATATAAAAAAAAATATTGATTACTGGTTTAACGACTTAATTATAGAATTTGTACGCTAGCAATTTATTACATTCATTAGAAATATGTACTTTACATCTCTTTCAAACTTTGTACTATAATAATTTTAAGATACACCAAAAAACATTTTTCATTGATACAGGGAATGTGCGTTTCTTTCTGATTGTAAAAAATTTTAATGTACATCAGTAAAACTTGGTAAAACAGTTTTATACTTTTCAAATATATAATTACATTTTGCATACTTACAAATAATACATTAATTTATAAAAAAATTAAATCATAAATGCCGATGACATTGGATTGAAAAAGAAAAATGTGACTCACCTGGAAATAGATATAAAAAAAATTATCATTAATTAATTGAAACTAAATTTATGTGAATTAAAATTTAATATACTATCAATTTATAAAATATCCTAACAGGGAATAAAACCAAGAAGAATTGATTCAATAGAGCCCGAAGCATAATTCAAAAAAGGACTACGTAGAATATAATTAATTATACACCAACACTTAAAATATTCTCATTTTGGATTTGGATTTCCAGTAAAATACCCTAATACAGATGTTTATAGTATACGTTGTGTATTGACTGAATGTACGATCATTTTTATTATTTTACTTTGCTCCAAGTGGAGCTTTATGTCAACTAATAAACCTTTCCTTACAGCCAAGTTGGTAAATTACTCCGCATGGGAGTATATAACAATTTATCAATTGTACTGCAATTAACGAAAGATTTTATTTTTATATTTGGGTGATTAGCCCATAGTGAGATGTTCATAATACACTATCAAAAAAGCTATGACAAATATGGAACATGAGGAATATGCTTTATCCGCGTTCAAAATTGAAAAGTTTACCGATGATTTTCAATGTTTTCGTCAATGGCACGCTTCCCGAAATCGATTTTTGTATTTAGACAGTCAAAACTGTGAACTGAATTTTATTTAAGACAGGGGGGGGTTCATCTTGAAATTAGATTAAAAATTAATGAATCAAAATCAGAATTGTGGAACATACTGATAATTTCAGCTATATTTCTTATTAATATTGTTATATATATTTAGAGCTAAGTGTGACTATTTCTAATTTCTTAAAAACCATACCGAATTCTTTATTTTTCAATTCTATTTTTGTACATATTTTGTTAATTTGCAATAAATCTGAAATGATCATATTGTAAAATATTTCCAAAGACGAAAAAATGACTCGTTGAAAATCAATTTAAATATACAAAATTCAAAAGTTATGAAAAGTATAATAATTTTAAAAATTGTATTACATCGATGACGGTATCAAAATATAGCTGGAATATTGCTGGAATAAAAGAATCGAAGAAGATTACATTTTTGTTAATTTTTGAACATAAACGTAATTCCTTCTTTTTTTATTGAATTATCAAACACCCCTCATTCTTAACAATATGAAAAAAGAATTGGTTGTATGACCAATTCTTAATATTAATTACAAACATTCGTATACAAATTTCAATGTCACTCGTATCAAATTATTATTAATTAAAACATGTCTCGCATATTGTCAGCCAAAAGATATGCGATGATAAAAACGGTTTTGATCGTATCTCTCCAGATATCCACAAAATATATAAAATTTCATTTATACTTGCGTACTCTAAAAACTATATAAATGATAATTTATAAAAATTTAAAATATTTATTTTTAAAATGAATAAAATATTTGTATTTTCTGCGTCCACTCAAAAACGTTTATAAAATTAATAATTAATTAATAAATAAATATTATTTGATCGGTTTTTTAAATTTTTTCCATTAAAAAACATATATAAGAAAATAAAAATATTAAATCAATTTAATTTATACTGAAAGAAAACCCATCTGTTATAAAATATATAGAAATATGAAAAAAAATTTTAAAATGATTGACAAAGTCTTTTATATATTATATATTGTACATTATATGCGATCGATGTCAATGAATAAATATACAATCGATCGAGATATACCTATAAAAAAAAAAAATAAAAAATAATTCAAAGAAATTCCAATCCATTTGATAAAAATTTATTCTTAAATTGTTATACATAAATTTATGCGAAGGTAAATTGAAAAGTTCTTTAAAATTTTTAATTACATTTTCAATGTTTCGTAAAAATCAAAGATAAAAATAGATACATTTTTGAATATTTCTCCTGAAATACATTTTATGAAATTGCTATCAAACAGATTCACATTTATTTATCAATAAATTATATTAAATTAAAAATGATCGTTTGTCTAACACATTCGGAATATATTGCCAAAATTTTAGTTTTTGACAAAAGTTTTAAGGAACCCCTTGTTAATTATTATTTCTTTTATTATTCATATGTTTTTTTTTTTTTTTAAATTATTACAATCATTAAAACACAGATAAAAATATAAGCGAATTAAAAAAAAATACAGCATAAATACAGGGTTATCCATAACAAATGATATTAGTAGAATTTACAATATATTGTAGGTATAGTTGGTTGGATTTGACATATTTTCATGAAGCTATTCGATCACTCCATGCGATGAAATTATAGCAAACGAAGGAAGAAATTGGTTGAATAAATTGAAAGATAAAGAAAATCTCACTTCAATATATTTGGATAGCATAGACACCAAAATGTGTGCATGAGATTATTGAAACTATAATAGTGATATGAAATGAAAAATGAATCCAAAATGGTAAAAAGGATTGCGCACATAGATTCTGGTCATCAACAGTACAGGTTTAAACATATACGAAAAATGGAAGGAGTGTAGTGTATGCTGTGTATATTTAACGGGATTGGGTCTCGTTAATTGATTGTATGTTATTGAAATCAGATGAAATTGTTTAGGCAGAAAATGCTATAACCAAAAACTAAGCAATTTAAATATTGAATCAAAAAAACTATGTAATTTAATCACTTGTCGCGTTCTCAAATATTTACTATTTAACTTTAACGTGGTATACGAGAGAATAACGAGTAAATCTTACCAGTAATTCTGACGTTGTTCCATTACAGAGTAGGAGTATTAATAACGCTACATGTAAAATGTTGTGTGAATATTATGAAAATTATCGTCATATCTATAAATTATTTAAATTTGGTGAACTAGTTTTTCAATCATATTTTTATAAAAACAAATATTATAATAAAATATATATAGAACTTTTGGACACGCAAATCGAATTGAATGACATATAAATTCTTCAACTATATACTGCTCGTTACTTGCACCAATTAATTAAATGTTTCTAATTTATAATTAATTTGTTTTATACATATTTTGAGTTAACTTATTGGAAATAAAATTCAACGGATTTATTATTTTTGCATATAGAAATTGATCAATAGACGCTTGTATAGATCTCATGATATATGCGGTATAACTTCATATAAATGATTATTTCCGGTTTGATAGATACTTTTTAAATTGTGAATCACATAGATATACTTGTAATCAAAGATTATTAAATATATTTTAAAATAGATAAATAATTTCACAATCAGATAAAGCTAACTTGTATTTTATCTATATTTTAGATAATCGCATTTTAAATATTTAAGAAACTTTAACGTATATGCAAATAAAAGATAATTTAAGAAAAATTTTTCCATTATTAGTATTTTCTTTGAGTGGGTGTTGTGTAAATGTAAAAATACATGTAAATACTATCGGTTTAATTTTTTTTAATATTGATTATAGGTCGAAATGATATGATTTATATCAAACGTATATTGGATATTTACATGAAAAAATATATATTCCATCAAAGTGATGGCATGGAATGAAATTTAAAATCTATTATTTATGGAGAACCCTGACCAGGTTGTGTATATAATAACTAACTATTAATAATAATATATTATAGACAAAATTATAAATGTATGGTATGGAAAAAAAAAAAAATACACAACATAATAAAATATAAAATCAAATAAAATTATAAGTATAGAAAAAAAAATATAAATATTGTCGTCGGCATTTTATTTGAATTTTTATACATAGGTTGATTGGATTGAATTGATTTTGTCACATAATGCAGTCCTTTTAATTTAAAAAGTTGTCTGCGCATCCAATTACAAATAAAATATACTTAAAACTTATCTTAATAAATCTTTGGACATGCACGATGCAATCAACTGGATAACATGCAATGGTTGTTGATTTATGTTGATTTATATGTGCATTTATTATACTGTTTTATCTTCATTGCGCGGATTGTATATATATATTTGCTACATGTATTTGTATATTTTATTATTATTTAGTTTTGATACACACACTATGACTCTATATCATATATTATTATTATATATTTATTTATTTATTTATTTTATATATTATTATGTGTACATGTAAATGAATATAAATTATAATCCGACGATATAACGTATGGAATTAGTATTGTAAATAACCAAATAATCATTTATAATATCCGCGATCCCGATCATATTCGCATATAATAATATAAGTACATGTAAATAAATAAAAATATATAAATATAGGTATAGTTACAGTACACATACAAACCCATTATCATTATTATTATTATTATTATTATTATTATTATTATTATTATTATTATAAAAACTATACATCACATATATTCGATCGATATATACACAACTACTATTTATAATAAAACTTTGATTGGAGACTAAAAACTATAATTTTTAGTACCATATATCTTCTCATAGTCATATAAATTAAGTAATGTACCATTATTTAGAAAATAAATAAAATAAAAATAATGGAAAATATATTGTTAAATCATGAAAATTGAAAATGAAAAAGTTACATGATCGTGATTTTTTTACCTACATTTATATATTGTAAAATATTGTTGTTTTGATGAATCTTTTAAATAATAAATACGCGACTATATATACACCACACACACTCTGTCCGGAATATAGCTTGATATCTGCTGTAATGCCATCCATTGATTACTGATTGATCTTAACAAACTGCTAACCATCAGTATGTAATAGCCAATATACAATTCACATTAAGCAGACAGAAAAATTCGCATAAAGAATAAAGGAACCCCCGCACAATAAAATTTGTTTTAAAATTGGTAAAAATCCAACGCATGAAATCCTTAAAATTGCTTATGGTAAAAATTGTTTATGTAAAAAACACAAGCTTTCAAGTATCAACGACGATCCAAAGACGGCAGAGATAATGTGAATGATGATGAAACATTTAAATCGACCAACAACAACGATTATCGGTGAAAAAATATCCAATAAGTAAATGTTAGCCGTAAGTTTTCAAGAAAATTCCGGTGAGATTCATGAGAAATGGAACTTAGTATACAAAAAACAACAATTCAGTGAGATTTCAAGTGAAAAAATTGGTGTGAGAAAGGTGAATTCAAAGTTTAACTGAAGACAAGCAATTGAATGGATAAATTTTTAAAAACTATTGTAACTTGTGCTTTAAAATTGTGTATTCAATACAAAACAAAAACAAAACTTCAGAGTACCGGCCGCCATAGTTGAAGAAAATCTAAAAGCATCACACTTGCTGAAGTCCAATAATTACATAGTTTTTACAATTCTTAAGCTATACTATACCACAAAGGATTTTATTCGAAATGACGTAACACTGAATTCTTTGTGTATATATTAAATTAATGTATATTAAAGAGTTTGCTAATCCGTTGTCGTCATGATCGCCTTGAATATAAGAGACTCACGTGGCGCAAATCCATGTACCTACACATATTTCCAACAATTATTTATTATTTCCATCCCCCGGTTATTATACGAACGGATTGTATAAATATTGTAAAAATTACTTTTATAACGTTCTGACGAAAATAAAAAAAAAACATAATTTTATGATTAATGGAAATGTTAATAAAAAAGATAGAATTTAAAAATGGTATAAAAAAATTGGTACTTATATATAGATGTAAAGTTATAATGTTTATATGTGGGGGAAGGAAGATAAAGAAGAAAGTTAACAGTACAAGGATTGGACAAATGAGCGTGCAACTATATTTCATATTTTTTTTATAACTCTATACATATTTTCTTTAAATAAACTTTGAACTCAATTTATCTATTTTTTATTTTACGTAGGAGCAATTACTGTATGATTTAATTGCATGTGTAGGGTGAATCTTTGATGGGCGGCATCTCGTTGTCCAAATGTGAAGATAGCGGTTATTATAAAATAAAAACGTAATGTACACATTTTTTTTTTGGGTTTAATAGTACAATATATTTACTTGTAACACTTAATGTAAATCAATATTTGAGTACTAAAATGATGTGAATTGATTAATTTTAAAGTGTGATAAACCTTAAGAGATAATAGCTCAATTTTCAAACTGCTCTCGAGTGGTGCATTTAGTTCTAAATGAACTGGATACGGTTACTGTGTGGGAATTATGTAGCGCAGGATAATTACAGTTTGTAAAGTCATTTATTTCAAAAGATTAGTTCGAATTTTTAAATCTAGTTATTCAAATAATATACATGGGCGAAATTTGAAACAGTCTAAAGATTTTGCTCATCAATTTTATCTTAATACTTATTGTTTCTGTACCTATATAGCCGTTGCAAACGTAGTGGGCTATTGTTTAACTCATACTCATTCAAAAGCATCCACCCTTACGCACACAAATACTTTCAGAAATTGTTTTAGTAGCGTAGATTGATCAAATTACGGTCACACTGTGTATAACATGAGCATTCATCCAACCGCTGATTGTATATTGTATCGTTCAAATCACTATCCATATAACCACTTTCCATTTCCAAACTGATTTTTATAAAAGTTAAAGTTCAACCGAAAGGGATAGTAGCGTGCGAGCGGGTGACAGCACGCGTATACTGAATTCAAAAAATTATCCCTATCGTAACTACAGTAAATATATAGTTTCTACTGTAACTGGTAACCACTGTGTGATGGTGTGTGTGTGGTGATATTATTATAACGAGAATAAAATACTATATCAATTTTTTAATTTCCCCAACAAAAAAAAAAAACGTATCCACTTTCATTTTAAATACGTTTATTAAAAACCATATATATTTACAAATGCTTATGCAACCCCCAATTTTTATCACTTGAACACATTGGTGCATGTATCAATTTAAAATTAATCATTTCATCTTAAGGATTTCGCACATACAAAGTATTAAAAAAAAGTAAAATAAAAAAATATATATAAATAAAAATAGGAAAAGGAATCTAGGGAAATCTATATCCTCTTGGCTCCCTATTTTTTTTTTTTTAACATCAAAATAAAATAAATCTTTTTACTTTTTTTTTTTTTTTTCAATAAAAGATTAACTTTATTTGTTATATTTTTATTTCTATATATTGATGATTGTATAAATGTTATAAACACACACCGTATATATATATAATTATACAACGGGTGTCCCAACTCCCTGCAACAGAACAGTCACTTACAAATATTAAGAAAATATGAAATGTTTTCATATCCTTTTTTGTTTGGATTTGAACAGATCTGAAAAATAAATGGATAAAGAGATAGACGGAATACAATTTAATTTTTGATTCTATCAACAACTTTGTGAACCAACAAAACATAAGTGTTCACGTAACTTTAAAATGGTTTCAATATAAAATATTTCTAGATATCTGTCAACATTCGCGCATAAAAAAGGAACAATAGAACACACAATTCATTTTTTCGTGACCATGAATTTTTCTTATATGGTGGAAAAGACAGGGATCTTAAAATATGCGAAAAACCTCACGTTATTACTCAAATTACTTATTTTCAAGAAATCACTTGAGTGACTGACCCCTTGGGACACCCTATAAAGATAAACATACATATGAGAAAAATTCCAACATGATATCAATTCCGTTCTGTTTTGTGTACATTTAATCGAAAGTTGGAGAAGCAACAAAAAGGAAGAAAAAAAAAAAAAAAAAAACGTTTGATATTGTATTTCCGTAATTCTAGTAAGATTTACGAAGTAAGGTAGCAATAAATTTGGATAAAAATGCATGTCGCAGATAGTGTCAGTGTGTACTTTTATATGAATATTACATATATGTATTTGGTATAGAAATAAAGTATTATGTATTTTTGTACTCGTGTTTATAACAACAACGACATTTCGAAAAGGGTGATCCTGTCTAAAATGTACATGTAAAGAATGTACATTACATTATAAACAGTTATACAGTTACCACCGCGCATACATACGAGTACGATATACTACGAATATTACGACTGTGTTCAAAAAATAAGGTAATGGTTTAATTTAAACTACGAGGGAATTGTGAAATCAAATTGTATAAAAATAATGCTGATTCATAATATTCCTTAAATAATGTTACTTCATAATGTTCCTTATAATTATCGATACACGATTTTATGGTTTTGTAAAATGTAAAAATTTAGATTTTTATAATGTCTGATGAAACGGTTTCTGGCTATCAAAAGATCTTGAATTGCATCATTACAGGAGATGAGACTTGGATTTATTCCTACGAGTTGGAAACAGCTGATCAATCGAGTGAATATCGAAGACCGAAGCAATCGCATCAAATTTGCAAAGTCTTAGATTAACTATTTTTATTCGTTTATTGTGGTATTGTGCATTTTGTTAACAACGAAAATTATTTGATTGGTATGCATCGGCGTAAAGTTATACGCCTAAGGAGATCGGCCACACTTTATGCACCGTTTTGAAAAGAAGAACACTTCAAAATGTATTCTCAAACTGTGTTGACAAGGAATGGGAATGACTTGTGCAGGGATGGAATACTTTGAAGAGGTAACAACATTATTTTGAAAGAGAAAATTAAGCTATTTAAAAAATATTTACAAAGTTACCTTATTTTTTTGACACTGCAGTAGTATATATTTATTGTACCTTTTTGTATTTTTAAGCGTAAGAATATAACGATATTAGGTATATAAATAGAAATATTTTAAACGTATACTTGTGTGAGTGTGTGGTTAAAGAGTTTGAAAATGAAATGATAACATTTTTGTACGAGATGTATGTATAAGATATATTATTTATATATTACAATATTATAAAGAATAATAATAAGATTATATTACATAAAATATGTGTTATGTATAAAAGGAACCGAAAATATGCATAGGTACTTATGTACGACGAGCGGGTGTATGTTATTTCCTTTTAATATCATGCATATTTAATGGTGTCATGTATGTTGTCTTATTTCATTGTATATTTCATTATTTATTCATATTAAATGTATTTTATATACAAATGGAAAATGTTTTCGACTTTACATATACTTTCATTTTAGCGTGTGCAAATTCTTTTGTAATATATTATTGTTGTCAAAGGTTTTTGCGGAAGAAAAAAAAACGAAAACGATATTTGATGTAGAAAAAACGTAAGTCTATGACCTATAAACTATTAATAGTTAACAATTTAGTATCGAATATATGAACATTGTATTATATAGTTACAGACTTCTGTTTTTTTCATTCTCATACACTCTACCTGATCGTGTGTAACAATGGCAACAATACTATTTTGTGTATTTATGTATACTAATCACTATTTATACTATAATAGTATACTCGTAAACTTGTTTATATAAATATACAAAATATATAACAAACAACACGTCCGTATGTTAATGTAATCGCATAATCATATATGATGGCACACTCACTGGCGAGAGTTGGACAATGTTCGATTGAAAATCGAGTGTGGTTAAGGTATATGTACTTACTGAATCGATGTATCACAACATACATTGGAAAATGTACTAGGGAAAACTTTTTCAGGTAAAAAAAACAGCCAATGTAATCTATTTGAACAGATGCATGTGTGATTAAACATATAATTATTGGTGAATTTGAATCGAATTATATAATTCTTTTATCGATTTAAGAATAATGAACTATTTTTAATTGTATATGAAGTCAGATTTTGATCTACACTAGATTCGTGCCACATTATTTTCCATAGAGAATAAATATAATTTCGCTTATAAACCCTCAGAAAATTTGTCATTTTTCTGTTTATACCTTAATTGTGATCAAATTTTGTATGTTGGATTGGAATGGTACTATATGCACGGGAAGCGTACAACTGCTACCATAATTAATTTTTAAGGTCATTTCTAATATGAACAATTTGCAGATCTAAATAATCTTCTAATTCCATGTTTAATGCTTTTTCATATTATAAGCAACAGCTCTAGATGAAAAAAATACATTTTAAATATAAGAATCGTTGATCCTTAATGTACCAGTATCTAATAACTTTTAAGGCATCCGGATTATGAAAGTTTTAATTATGTAAAATTTAATATCGTACACAGTACAATTATAATATACTTTAAAAATATAATTTTAAATTTTCCCAAAATAAACTACTATTACTTTTGTATACTTTTAACATGTACATGTACACATAGGATCAAAATCATCGCTAAAATTAAATATTTCTTTAAAGTTTAACAATTTCAAGTGCGGAATGTTGTTTCTGTTTTTCTTCCTTGGTTTTTTTTATATTATATTTTCTTTTTTTTTTTTGTATTTTTTGCTCTTGTGAATAGAAAATAAAACAAATTTCCTTAAGCATAAACACGTTTAAATAAAAACGTTTTTAAATTAAACTTTTTCCTATATACATTTATGTGTGTGTAGGTGAGGTGTATATATAAAAATAGAACATTTCATATTCATTTAATTTACAATTATAAACATTTTGTTATTAATTTGTTGCGTATGTAAGGGTAAAATCCCTTATAAACGACCATAAATACTAAAATTTGTAAAAAATAATGTAACGATTATATTTACAAGTTCCTTGCGGTGAAATTGTATTCAAACAAGGTGTGTAGAATGGAGTGAAACTTAAAAAAAACTAAATCTGAATACGATATTTGATCATAATTGAATGATTACCAAATAGTCTATAAATATATTCATGAAATTTGAACCGGGCGTGTATCATTTCCTATCTAACTGTTCCATCGAATAATCAAATTATACATAAATGTATGCAAAATTCGATAAAATAAATGAACAATTTCCTAATTTTTTAAAAGCAGTTCAGATAGTATCAATTTCTTAGAGCATTTTATCAAAACTGAATAACAAATAACCATGTGTTATTCCATACTTTCCAGAACCTATAACCAAAGATATTAATTTCTTAGTATAGCGAAACTATTTATAATATATAATCTCATAATAAATCGGTATAAAGAAATTTAATCAACATTGCATTAGAAAATGGTAAGGTGCTAAAGTTTCCTTGACATTTTCCAGCTAAACCATTTTTTAGAATTAGTTTTCTATAATAATCTGACTAGGTTCAACCCTCAATTTTATATACTTCCACATGTACTGAAATGTGATTTCAGTTTCAAACAAACAATAGAAAAGAATTGCTGCTGCAAAGAGCAAGGACCTTTTAAGGATATTACAACAAGAATATTTTTTTTTTATATTATGCATTTGATACCTCTCTTGTAGGAACTTGGAACAAAACTTGGATTCAAGTGAAATTGATGTTTTAAGAATTAAGAACGTTTCAAGAACACTCCATATTTTTGAAATTCTGCATACCACACCTCATGCAAAAGAAAAGTAGAAAAGAAACTGATTATACAACTGAAGTTTTACGGATCAAGTGCCTTATAAATACAATTTTTTTTGAATTTTGAAATGCGATAACTCGCATATGAATGAAAAACAAACAAGGTATTGAGTATAAAATTGGTGTACCAAAAATCATGGACATTTTTATGATTTTATAAGGAATAATTAAAATAGAAATTCTGCGGCACAACAGTAAATTAATTTCAGGTATGCATGAAGTGTCCTCGGAATATCCTTAACCATTGAAATATCAATGCCACTCAAACACTAGGTAATTTCATCTTTCATATAAGTTATTACAGGAAAAATTTCAAAAAAGATCGTTGTACTTGTAGGTAAGGTCCTTGAAATGTCCTTAATCATTAAATAAGAAATTTCACTCACAATCAGTTACAGGAAAGAAATGTTTGAATCCATTATTTTTACCATTAACATTTTTAAAAGGTCATATCTTTTGTACGAGTGATTCGATTTTAAAAATCTCTTGTATGAAACATTTAAAATTGATTATAATTTACATTTGTTGTTTTCATAATTTCGAAAAAAAGTCTATTTTCCGCAAAAATTTAGTTCAGCGAACATCCAAATTTTGTTTTCATAATTTCGTCTAATTTCAGTTATAAGAAAATTATATATTGATATTAAAAACTAAAGGCTATTTCTCTGGCTTTGCCACTATTAAAAACATTAATTTATAAGTATATAATATTTTATTTAATTCAATTTTATTTGCACAGTACAGTGTGTGCAAGTTTTATACAATTATTAGACCGGTAATTTGCTATTTTTTTAAGGTGTCTGTTCTTTAGGTGTTCTACCCTCACCGTATACATAACACAGCTATATATATATATATAAATGAATTTATATATAGAAATAATACAAATTTTATGCTATTTATTATTATTATTATTTTTACTTGGTTGTTTTTTCATCGTTGTCGTTTTTATTTTTCCACATCATTATTATTATTATAAAAACGGCGTTAAGTGATAATAAAATGAAAAAAAAAAAAACCCCGTCTAATTAATACAATTAAAATTACAAAAAAAAAGAAAAAAGTATATAAATATAGCCAGCAATTATATGAAAGAAAAATAAAGAGAAAGCTCTATTGTAGAGGTGATGGTGGTGGTGGTGCTGGTGGTGCTGGTGGTGCTGGTATAGCGAATAAATTTCTGTGTTGGAAAATTACTTATGAATAATACAACAAAACTATTTTATATATATATGGAAATGAAATGAAAATAAATAAACATATAACGATATAAAAATATATATGGGAAAATAAAAAGAGAAATAATAGAATTTCCGTAAAAACTTAAAATGAAATGTTTTTCGAAATATAGAAAGTTCTTGTTTGTTCGTTTTTTTTTTCTTAACAAAAAACATAAACAACAAAAAAATGAAATATAAATTTTATTTTTTTTCCATTAATAATAACAACACACACACACACGAAGTATAATATATTCTTTAGCGCTGCGCTCTATACTGCGAAGAAGAAGAAGAATGAAGTTTTTATATATATATTTTTTAAAAAATTTTTACACCATCATCTCTCACATATAAATCCGCTAACGCTTCACAATGGTTCGGAATCGTAAATATAATAATGTTATACACAAATATCTACGTATATACAATAATTTTCCATTTCTAGACACACACACGCATATACGAGTGTTGTTGTAGTTGCTGTTGTTGTTGTATACAAAAAATAAAAAAAACACTTTCCTATTTTTATGATTAAATTTTTTCTCACGTAATAGCGATTACGAAAGGAATAAGTGTAAGGTTTAAAAAAAGATAAGAAAAATTTTCTAAAAAATTTAATATTTTCTTTCTATTATAACGTAAATTAGCGGGTAAAAAAAATAAAAAAAGCTTAATAATAAATATTTTCGTACACGCTGACACTTGTCTGAATTTTAAGGTGCACGATAAAAACAACAACAACATCAACTACTACTACTACTAAGTACAACCCAAATGATAAGAAAATGTGTATGTGACTTTTTAGCAAAATTATACATATAACTTTATTAAAAAGCGTGTATAGCTTCCGGCAGGACAGTATTTGTACAGAGGCACGTAAGTATCTGTTTGATGTGAAAAGTATATGAAAATATGAAAATGACATTAACTTTATCAAGCTATTTTTTTTATGTAAATTTGTTATCTTTTAATATTATTTATATGTGATTTACTGTATTTAGTACAAGTAATTTTCTACTTCTATAAATATATATAATATTGTATTTTGGACATGAATTTAATATTATAAACACAGAGTTGTTTGTATAAAAATAAAATAGAACTTTTACACTAATTGGAATTTTGATTAACCTTCTGACAGACGACATTTTTTCTGCTGAAAAAGTGATACATTATCGCAAATTTCCATATAAATGTTCCTCAACTACTAGTAAATATGTGACGCCATATTGTATCAAGCCGGCTGTCAAAAGGTTTCAGATTTTTATAAGTGGGAAATAATTCTCCGACCCATATTATACCATAAGTTTCAGATATAAAACTGTATAGATCTTTCGTATAAATGATGTATTCATTATAAAAACATGCATTTTGTATAATAGATTATATCAGATTGTCGCCCCATAGATATTACACACAATACCATAGTGAGTGAGCCGATACCCACAAAATTTATTTAATATATTAATTACGTTCATTTAACAACCTCGATCTTCTTGTTGTCTCGTTGAATGCCATCAGCATCAGCATCAGCCTTATTGTCGTATATAGTATATCCTTAATATTTTTACCAAAGCAGAAACGCTAGATTTAACATAAATTTCAATCGCAAATTTTACAATCGCTGCAATCTCTAATGGAAAACCGAACAGTCATATCTGCCCCATATAAATACCGATTGTCGATGACGACACCATTTGTATATACCAATAGTTTTCCGAGGCAGTGTTGTATTCATACTGATCCATTGATTTTCCTGGCAGCAATACGAATTGGGATCTTATACAAGCACTGTGTTTTTATATAAATAAAATAGTTGTATTATATTAATTTTTAATTTAAATTATAACCACCTGAAATGAAGTAGCTGCAAGTCTGTGTTGAAAGTACTCTTAAATCATTTAATTTGTTATGGACTTTATTATGCATTTTTAACAAATATATTCAATTTTTCGTGGTATAAACTTATCCCGACAGTATGATGTTGTCAATTGTATAATACATTGTAAGGTAATTTTTTACACTTATACCTGGGTCAGCAATGAATCCAGGTAGGAAGAGATTTCAATATTATGAAATGTGCAGCGTTTAACTATAATCGAAATAAACTAACAGTATACTTTGTTACAATAAGAATGCATAGCGAATACTACCATACACTGATTTTCTGCAAAATGCATAATGTTTTGATTTCATCTGGATACCACTATATTTTATAAATATAATCTAACATGATAATGCAGTTGTTCATTGCACGCATATAGGCTGTAAAAATCTAACTTCCATATAGAAACCTGAAGGTATATAAGTATTACTATGGTCAGCTGCACGCCAATAAAAATTGAAAATTACTTAAAATAATTTATCGACCAATAAAAGAGATTTTTTGTTGAAAAATTAAATTATCAACAAATTATACAGCAGTAATTATTTGCAAAGCATTCAAGAATATACTGAAAAAATTATTATAATCTCTGAAAGACGTCCTCCGATCTGAAAATGAATGAATTTAAAAAATGTTTATTCTAGAAAAATTCGTCTTAACATCAAAATCAATGGGAGAATTAAAATTAATTTTTTTACTTTTTTCTTAATCCATTTATTCTTCACACCGAAAGGGTGTTGTAATGGAAGAAACACCAAGGTATTTACAAATATGTACTAATATGTTCCACAATTCAAATAGATATATGATATTAGGTATACCCTCGCATAATGTAGGATTTGTAGCATATTTTGTAACGCCATCACATATGTATGTACAAAGAAAAAAACCCTCGCAAAAACATCCCTTATATATTTATTAAAATATTTTCTTATAGACATTTCAACAATATACATTTAAATCAGTCTCGTGTAATATATAATGTAATAAATTCTATATTTCTCACGAGGATAGAGCTAAGATTTCGACATACACACACACACACACACACATATTAGAGATTATTAGATGATATATTTATTCATATTTTATATAATGAAGCTATTTTCAAGAAGATACGGAAGATGTAAACTTATTGTTATAGTTGTCGGAACTATTCTATATACATAATATTGTATAGATATATTCCATAGTGTACGTAAAGAAACTATCTATTGTTTATATATTATCATGTAAATACACTATTTTAACGTACCTAATATAATACATAAAAGATAAACGAATAGATGCGCGCTCTGAATGTTTTGAATGTTATGTGTAGTAAAATATGTTACATATATGATAAAGTGTATACATAATTTAATATTCTATTAGACAATTTGATAACCTTTTCTTCGTTGTAACATTTGCACATAATAAATTTTTTATGTATTACAAAAAAAAGTAATCTATTATAATATTAAAAATAAATTTTTATATGCTATTAGTTGTTTTGCATTATTATTGAGCTGGCCAAATGTAACAATTTCAACGTTTAACGAATATTATATATTATTTTCTTTCATATTTTTTTTATGTTATATTGTCTATTAGTTTATGTGACACATTCAAATAAATACCAATATGAGCTGCTGTATATTGTATGTAAAATATAAAGACTCACTTTCAGAAAATTGATTTACATATTCAATTGCATCTGTTGTATCTTGTATATTTTTATATTAAATATTTTATGCTCTATTTTATATTATGTATTTTCAAAATTTCTATATACATAGCCATCATAACAACAGCAACATTGTTTTAATATTTATAGATATTGTAAGATATAACAGGAATATTTCGATAATCCGCATACAGAATATAGCTACAATCCAAACAACTTAAGGAAATTTGTTTATATTTACAACAGTTTGGTAGAAAAAAGCTCATTTATATAAAATTTATCACAACTATTGGTTAAAACACCATAGATAAACTTAAAAGACAGGTTCTATAGAAGCTAATCAACATATATGAATTTGTATATGTAAAATACAAATATATTAAGACTTTAATTAAGGTTTAGTAATTGGGATCAAGATGATTTCAGTGCTAAAAATATAGCAATCAAATTTAAACAAGCATTAAGATTTAAAAATAAGGATATTTTCAGAATATTACAAGAATAATTTTCAAATATAGAGATGTAGGGACACTTCATATATGAATGAGAATTAAATAATAGATCGAGCATAGCATATGATGTATCAAGGACCAAGCCATTTTATTTTATTTTATAAGTTATCATATAGGAATTTGACATTAGCCGTTACAGTTCGTGGTGCTGTTTTAATATAATTTTACAAAAATTTATTTATCTTGCGTTGTCTATTGCAATCACAAAAAGTGTAAAATAATCAATTAATGCATTTCAGTGTTCGTATATAAATAGTATACAAAGACTCAACACTTCTTTTTGTGACAATTCAGTAATCAACAATCTTTCGCATGTGATGTGTGCTAATATGGAAGTGAAGTGCTCCTTGGAAAACCACTACAACCAATAGAGTTGTGAAAAAATCGTTAGTTTATTGATTTTCACGTAGGCGGTAGGATCACAACATCGTCGTCCAGGTCGTAAAAAAAAAACACTAAAAGCACAATTTTATGATAATCGATTTACCATAATTGAAAATACAATTTTACATTATATGAAGGAAAAAAAAATGTGTTTATTCGATAATCCTTTAGCTGTTCGGATTATCGAAATATAACTGTATATTTATATGTAAAATCTATATTATGTGTCTTTTCTGGTTGAAAATAGTAGAACTTTTATATTTTTTAAACTCCAGGGGGAAATTATAAAATACTCTGTTACATTTACTTTTTTCTTTTGGTTATTTAATTTAATTTCATATAAACTCTTGTATAAACAGAGGCTAAAGTTTTATGCCGTGCACTTATTTACGGTGATTCAATATGCCAAAAGTAAGATATAAAATAGATTTTTATAACAACATCTCGAATACAAGTTGAAGTAGCTATAACAAATACACAAGAGCATACAATGTACTTTCAATCTTCTACAATTTATATTTGATATTTTCACAAATTTATAATATACGTGTCGTCCAATTATATACCCTATATCGAACTATGTGACTGAGAATCTGTGATTTCACAACCAATTTTGATGACATTTGTATAATAAGCAGTAAAAAAAGTTAGATTAACAAAATACAATAACTTAGATTATATGAAAAATTTATACAAAGGACAATTTTTAGTTTTTAGTTAAAGTTATATAACAAAATATAAAAATTTTATTTCTTCAATTTCACCAATTGAAATGGTAATAGATTTCCTTCATTTTTAAATGCAATTGATAATTTTAAAATAAAATAAAATTTATGTATATTATATTTAAATTTTATGGTTAGTATTATTATAATTCATTATCTAAAACTTTAAACTAAATCATCGTCTCATTATAAAATATTTAAAACAAATACCGCAAAAATAACATGAGTAAAATCTTGATATTTTCTTCATTTTTATACAAATGATACTTGATATTTATAATAATTATATATTTGAATATCGTAAATAAATTGTATGTAAAGATGCATTTTGCCACATGTGATACTTGAAATATTCTGTTTTATAATAGTTGAATGTTATCATAGAATTGCATGACTTCCTTAAAGAAACGCAATATGGTTTTACATTTCAACACTTTAAATAGAACTTGGACATTTCTTCTTGAACACATTTCGTTAGTACTTATTAATTAAAATAATATCTGACAAACTTTTCATTCTAAATCCGTATTTACAATGCAATTTATGCACAGTGTAATATTGTTTGGATAGTTATCAAAATTAATTTGTTTTTAACCCAAAGACGATTTTTGCTTTTTACTGACATTCAATCAATAAAAAGTTCTAAAATGCTACAGTGTTTTTCTATGCCGGATGACCTCATTCACTTAATCCATGCGTGGAAACTAATTCTTAATCTTTTCCATTAGAATATAAACAGATTTGTTAACTATAACATTTAATAAATCTGTTGTTTGTTGTTGAGTTTGTTAATGTATTGTGTTTAAATCAAAAACACATCTACTGAATTGTTGAAACCATCATTAGCATGTTCTTTCGCGAATACCAGTTTGTTTACTGCATAAGCTTCGATAAACATTTTTCTAAATTTTCGAGCAAAATTTTGTCAAGTTTCAATAACTATATGAATTTAAATATTCACACAGACTTTGATTCCTGTTTCTATACAATATCTGCACGACGGACAGATATTTAAAAAAAGAATAACATATATATTGGGTCTTATAATTTTATGTGGTACATAACTTAATCGCATATCTCAAGGGATACATGTATTACATAATATAGTAATACATAATACATAAATTAATATATAATAATACATAAACTTCATAATTTTATATGTATCCCAACATCGAAAAAAAAAGATTTCATCAATTTAATTTCTCCGCGTAAATATTTCATATACATTCAACAGATGGTTTCCACATTGTGCCTTTCTTTGTAGCCAATACAACAAAATCAAAAAATAAGTATATTATAAATTGTATGCGTATAATTACATTTCATATTAAAAAGTGTGTGTATTTTTTGAATTTTAAAAATTTAATATAATAAAATTTATTTTTAATTATAATCAATCGATCAAAATATTTGATACCCTAAAAAGTATGTAATATAGACTGTGACTATTATTATTCAGAGCCATATAGTGTAACTATATGAATAACCATAATAATTTAATAAAATATGTTCGCCCAACAAAGCTAAAAAAATTGTCAAACGTTAACATATAACATCAAAATCATTGAATATAGAAATGGGAGAGAAATAATTACGGAGACAAGTTAGTAAAATAGGTTAAAACACCGAAAACGAAATCGGTGACAGAGAAATTATAAACATTTATTTTAAAGCTGGATTTATTAAACACCGAAACACAAAAATTCGACTATACAATATTCATTTATCTGCGCCGTATCGTATGTGTGCAAGACATGGCCACTAATCATGATGAACAAGAATCTCTTTATTGGCGTGTTTCGAAATGACGGTATATGCTGAGATTCATATATGTGAAAAAATTTCTCAAACAATAATGTTGAAGGATACGATCAAATATAGAGAATTAACTGACACCAAGACACAGATCTATAGATAACGTGAAATTGGTTAGAGGTTAAATTGTGTGTGTGTGAAAGAAGTTTGGTCAATATTTTGCCATTCCATTCCAGCACTGTTCTCTTTGAACGCTACTATAATATATTATTACTTAATCCTTTATTTATTTCCATATATTATAAACATAACACACAATATATTATTATAAAATTTCCTTCTTAACATATACACAAACTATAAAATTAAGTAAATGTTTATTATTACTTTTATATTATATAAAATAATAAAATAAATAAGATAATAATAATTCAATGTGAATTATCGGATTATTATTATTTTTGTTGTTGTTCCATGTGTGTGTGTGTGTTCGATATTTAATAATTTACCAGATTTTTATAATTCATAAATTTTATTTATGATTGATTTGAAAATTATAAATAAAAAAAATGCAGAAAATTCATACAATAAACAACAAAAAAACTACATAATAAAAATATAAATAACGAGAAGGATTGCTTTTTAACGAAAGTTTTATATGGAAAATAAAGGAAACAAACAAAAAAAACCATACTTAAATAAATATTGTACATAAGAAAGAAGTCTTCAGATACGATTTATACGTTTTATTCTCATATTTTATATACTCGGAATCTCTTACTTCAAAACATAAATATTGTTAATATGCTAGTTTTTCTTGTTCGGTATGCGCCATATGTTGCGTATCCAATTTTTTTATTATTATTATTATTATTATTATTTTTATTATTAATATTCTTTATTTTTAATCTTTTTTTTTTGTACATGATATTATGAATTATCCATAATATTATACTTTTCAAAAGAAAGAAATAAGAAAAAAAAAATAATAACAACAACTTCCAGTTTTTATTCCGACAATAGAGCGCATTTTATTTATTTTTTTTTGTGTTTCTGTTGTTGTTGTTAGCAATTGTGATTGCCATCATTACAATAGGCGTAACTAATTTTTATTTTATTATTATAAAAAAAAAATAACGTATATCTGAATACCAAATGCAACGCAGCGCTCAAATTATGAAAAAGGAAAATTATGTGTGTGTGGAAAAGAAAAAAAAATGAATGTTTTAATTTTAATTTTTAATTTTTGTATGTTTATTATACGCACAATTATAATATAATAACCGAACAATGTTCTATGTTATTTATACATAGAGAACATAAAGAAATTAATTAAATTTTTATGCAAAACAAAGGTATAGGTACCCCATGTTCTCATAAATATTATATGCAATACATAAATATACTGCTGTGTAATATATAAATGAAAGAACTTCTATAAATAAAGCATTTTATGATGGTTAATTGTATAATGAGTTACAAAGTACGACACCATGAACAGTAATATATGTGAAAAAAAAAAATTGAAAACGAGCGGACTAAACCGAAACTGCCATCTACCAGTCTCTCTCTCCTTTCAGCAAATAACATCAAAATTTTCCGGCGGTTTTAGTTTTATTCCATACAGATGGTATGAAAGCAATAAAGAACATCTACTAACATTTTAGATATTCTTATAAAATTGTTAAATTAAAAAAATTCACCAAAATTATTAAAAAAATTTTACAAATATTTCCACACAAGTTGCATACAAATTTGCCCGTTGGGTACATTTGTCACTGGGAAACGGTCACATTAACTATTAACCACCCCGCACGCCTGCGATTTGTGTAAAGTAGCACTAGAGTACAAAACGGTGAGCAAAAATTTTACATATATCAAATTCTTTCTATTCAAATTATATACACACAATTCACACGAACACAATTTGTATTCTGAAGAAAGAAACTACGAATTTGTAAGCATTTGTAAATACGTCTTATTTTGTTAATTACAATGATATTTGATATTTGTTTGTGTTGTTCTCCAAGTAGTCAACATCCTAAAATCGCAAATTTTGGAGATCTATAAAACATACAGTTTACTACATCCTTCCATCTGACTCTCTGCCTAGCAACCAGTCTTCTACTGTCAGCAGATCCACATCCAACAGTTTCCTTGGTTCACGACCACGCTCCTCCATACGTGAAACGTGCCCAAGTGATCTAAACCTATTGATTCTTATAGCTTTTACATTGATTCCCCATACAATTTAAATTTATCTATATTTCGAAGTTATATATATATCTTCACCTCCACCCATTTTATTCTTTAATGTGGGAACAAAATTTATTATTAACCCCTTAAGGTTTTTGCATGAGCCAGGCTCGTCCTAACGAATTTTTGAAAAAAGGCATATAACGAGTCAATATAGTTTGATCTCGTCGTTTTTCCACTTTTTAAGACTTTCATCATAAAAGGTCAAGAACCTTAAGGGGTTAACAAAATAAAAACCATGCAAATTTATACATTATATTTATAAAAATATGATTCTATAATTAAAACTTCATTAGTTAATATAAGGAAATACGTTTTATTAAATGAGTAATGTGAAAATCCTTTTATTATTTTACAGACCAAATTATAGAATTAGATATATTAACAGATTAATTTGGATTCAAATTGATGTACAAGCTTATGCATGCATGTGATTATTACAATAATATGTATTGCCTGCTCAATTTGGATGAAATTCGAGGCTGGATTTTAAAATGTTTAATACACGCAGTCAACTGTTTGCAAGAGCATATATGAAATGTAAATTATTTAAGAAATACATACATGTTTAGTACTCTTTCATATATGAAAGGCAACAAGACTAAATCGGGAAAATATCCTGGTATAAGATCCTTGAAATATCCTTGATCTTTAAACCATCATCAATCCTACTCAATTCTCTGTTTAAATGTCTTTCATATGAGACGTGACGCAACTATAAATAAAAAAAATTATCCATCCAAGGTACCGAAAATGTGTACTTAATTTAATCTTATATTTTAATCCTTGCTATATGCTTAATTTATTTAGATCCTTAACTTTTAACAAGGAAAAAATTGTATACTTAAAAATCGTACATGCAATATTCATTTACAAATAAATATAAATACAAAAATCCATCAAAATAATATGAGACATGTACTACAAAAGTACAATAGATTGTATATAGAAATGCGGTTATTGGATGCTGCCTTACTTGTGATGTTGTGAAATAAATGAATAATCCTTAAGACTTTTTCACAACATATTTGGTATATTATCGAATTTTTCTGTTCGGAATGGCGGGCGTCCGAATTATCGTTTTGTATCGGCATTATAGCATTATAGCATGCGTTCAGATCGTAGCCTCCCATCTAGCAAAATACTTCTAATATTGTATAGTGGAATTTTTACTTATATAATATTGATATAAAGAAATATTAATAACAATTTTATAAAAGTAATTTCAAATTACAATAATTTTTTACTATGCAGAATATATTGTAGAAAAATTGTTCCATTCAATATTTATGTATAAATGAAATTGATTTTAATATTTTTCCAATTCTATGTGTGCCATCACAATAATAACATATTTCCATAATTTTATATTACAATATATATTACTTTTATTTTATGTCATTTTTATTTAGTATATTATTGTCGATACTACAATATCTGTGTATTGATTTTAAAATACAATCCTTATTTTATTATCGCTATAACTTTTTTGTTTTCTATTTATCACATGCAATTCTACGGTATTATTTTGCTATATAAGCAATCATTATAAATTTTATGCAATATCTTTATCTACTACTATCAATATATTATATTTTAGATTGAATTTATATAGAGTTTTTATTTTAACATCCAATCGTATACATAAATTTCTTTGACGATAATTGAAATTGATGCGTTATTGCTATATATTGATTACTTATTACACGCTATCCATACACCGTCTGTTCGAAAAATAAGCAGAATTAATTTCTAAAATAAGAATCTATGTGGTAACAAACTGTTATTTAAGATTTCATGACATCGCCTTCTACGTTTTGGTAAAAATGTTACAGAAACGCTTGAAATTCTCAAAATCGCAAATATGGTAAAAATTGTTTATCCAAAACACTAGTTTTTTCGTGAAATCGACGATTCAAAGACGTCACAAATAAAAATAAAGTCGAATTATAAACATTGATTACCAAAGAAATAATTCAAAAAGTGCGTGATTTCATGAATGGTATAGCAAGAAATCTTCAATGAGAATTATGTAAATGGAATTTGGTATAAATTAACAATAATTCATATGATTTTTAACTGTAAATATTGATCCTCCACGAAAGATGAATTCAAAATTTGTTACACAACAATTGACTGCGATGACCAAAAATTGCAACGAAATAATCATTCCATTGCGGTATCATTTAAAACGTGACGATCATTTTGTTAAAAACTATTGTGCTATGCTATTGTTATGCAGCAGTTGACGAAGAATATTTCGAATAACATTTTTTTCCGTAAAAATTAATTGTTTCTTTTTCTTAATCCATTACAGTTTTTCGGACAAGTAACTTTTGTGTAGCAACAAACACTCCCCTGCTCAAGTATTCACAGTATTAAAAAATTGAAATTTTATAAAGGATAGAAATACCATATTTTCAGTAATGGAATCAATTTTTTGATTTCATAACAAATTAAAGAAAATTTCAATTGAGTAATTTTTAGTATGAAAATTACTGAAATTATTTTCTAACATCAGTTCAACTCATACAATTTCCGGGTTTAATGGTGGATGGGCTTTATCGACATTGCACCAATGAAAAATAAATTTTTACTAAATCTCTTAAGACTTGAGAAAGAGGGATCCATATGGGTGAACCAAATCAAAGAAAAGCTAAAAACTTATTAATTTGTGACAATTTGATGCAAAGCAATTATCATCGTTATTTGATTTTTTTTTGATAATCATAAACAATCAAAAGAGTCCAGAGCCAAGCCAACAAAATAAGTTTAGCTCGAAGAAGCAATATTCATATAGAAAGAAGGTTTGGCTATATATATATATATATATCTATTGGCTGAATGTAGTGTAATATGAGCTGTTCAAAAACCTCAAATCAAATTTTATCAATGGATTTTGCTAACGACAACAAATTAATTCAATTGAACCGCGTGCATTTAAAGCTAAACTATAAGAATGAATCAGTATAGTTATAGACACGGTAAAGTTGCATAACAATGACTTTTTAAAACAGGTTCAATGAACATTGTAAGCAATTGGTTGAGATATATTACTTCACCTCTCAATATATTCACTAGATATTGCAAAATCAACTGATACTGTTTGTTCAGATCAATGACAAATAAACTCCCTTTGCGAACAGTGTTTGTACAATTATGAAGACATATATGTCTGGATTCTTTTGGATAGCATGGCATTCATAGAATGGCAAAAAATAATTAGTATATGGAAAAAAGTTATAACCAACGATGGTATACTTATATTCAATAAAATTATTATCCGTTCAAAATTTCAAAAAATGTCTCTTGATATTCAGTCAAA